>CM031697.1:1829732-2297232 GCA_018466805.1 Hippocampus abdominalis | reverse complement strand
TTTTGTTTTTAGCGTGATCGGTCACGTGACGGAAAAGCGTGGCTTGACGTGTGTCAAGCGTGACACAGCGGATGCTACGGAAGAACCCGGTAATTTTTCAAAATAAAACATCTTTTGTATTCCGAAATAAATAAAACGGAATTAAGGCAAGTTCTTTCCGCGCGGCCCGGTACCAAATGCCCTGTGGACCGGTACCGGTCCGCGGACCGGCGGTTGGGGACCCCTGCCATATATGAATGATGATGATGATGATTATACCCATACTTTATTCGCGCGTGAGATGCCTAGACGTATCCCACTTCCAAAACGTTTTGCATTCTCTCTTCCCCGCAATCGCGGCGACAAGCCGAGATTCACGCCCTGGTTTTTATCTTCCACTCAAAAGTTGTGCTGATTTCTAATCCAAAGCGATGCACCACCGCCAATGCGCAGGGGAACCCGTGCAACCCGTTTGTTTTGTGGTTAATCCAAACAGCTGCCCTTGTCACCTCAACGTACTGCATTACGAGTCCAATTGTGTCTTCCACACAAAACAACTTCACACATTTCAAGGATTGAGACAACACATCCAAAACGCTCTGCTTGGTCTTTTTCACAGCCCTCAGATAGCAACTATTTGATGCTACTGAAAATATCTTGGGGGGGGAAAAAAAAAAAAAAACAGTCTTGTTTCCGTCTCATACGTCTTCACTCATGCGGAAGGCCGTCCGTCAGTTTTACTGCCCGTCGACCTCCCCTCAACACAGCACCGATGACTGATGGGCCTAAGTGCGACTAAATAACGACGGCAGGGGATGATAAAATCGTGAAAACACACATCCCGGATGGGAAATTGGCCATTTTGGAGCCATCGACACAAAGGAGCTGAAGTGATGGCACTTCTTCACGACACCCCCCCTCCCATCCCCTTGGAAAGCGAAAATGTCTCCGTCGCCCATAGGGAGATCGTCACAGTCCACTGGACACATTTCCGAGGAACGCCAACCTAATAGGTTCTTTTTTTTTTTTTTTTTTTTGGGTGTCCTTGCCTTTGTGGCTTTTACGGGGTCAAAGCTAAGCCGTGCTCAAAGAAGTTTGCTTCGGCGAGGCAGCTGAAAGAAGGTGAGGAATGGAGGCAGTACATTCGGAGGGGGGGGGTGTAATCAAACAAAGTAGGCTAATGAGGACCACTCAATCTCAAAGAAAATGGCTTCCTGGGGCCTAATGAGCGAATGGAATATCAATGACAAGCTGCTGCGAGGTGATTCGGGCTGGATTCACACGGGGTGGCTTCAAGAGACGCAATTAAGTGGACCCCCCCCCCCCTCAAAAAAAAGAAAAAGGCGCGGAATCAGTTTGGAACCCGGGCGGCTTTCTGAAAGTGGATGTAAATCTGTGAGGCGATTGCGACGTCAACTGACGGATCGGTCGGGTGGACATCGTCGGAAAAGGCTAACGTCAGAAAAATGTCGCGGAGCACTTTGACAAAGAAATGGGGGAAAAAAAAACAACAAAAAAACGGGTAAAAAGAATCTGCATTCGGAGAGCGATGCGGAAATTGATACGAATGAGGCTTAGATTTTTTTTTCCCGATTTTTTTCCTGTTCGTGTTAGTTTGCGATGACACCCGTCGACGCCGAGAGAAACCACATGACATCGTTTTGACGGTTACCAAGCCAAATGGTGGGAATTTCAAGATGGCGCGGCACAGATGGTCTGTGCACACGCGAGTGTGAAAAATGAGGGGTGGGTTGGGCGGGGGGGGGGGGGGGGGTGGGCGCTAATAAATAATGGATCTGTGTGTTGTCAGAAAGTGTCAAATCACTTTGGGGGAAAAAAAAAACAGGATCTGTGAGATGAGCGGACAGCTTTGCTTGGAGCGATAATGCTCAACTGATCATATTCAGCCACCAGGGGAAGTTAAAAGGAAAACAAACGGGCGCCACGGCAGTTGGCAGTTCCAAAATGCCGATACAATTTGGCGTGATCACGGGGAAAGTAACGACAATTTAAATGGTCGGCTTCGAGGAGAGACGTTCTCAGTTTATGAGGCACTTTGGTTCCTAGAAGGCCATCTTACCCAACGTTACTCCGAAATCGGAATGAACAGTCGCCAAAACTGCAAAACCTACTACACTCACGATTTATAGTTCGCCATTGTCAGAGTTACAAGCCAGTATTTGTACAAAAAAAAAAAATTAAGGATGGGCAATCAAATTTCTTTTGGGGTGCGGGGGTGTTGTTTTGTCTTGCGGCCTAAAATTCGGAACAAGCTTCAGCTATGCCGCCGCTCGAGTGAAGTGAAGTGAAAAAGAGCGGAGCAGTTAAGATACTGCCCTGTCATGCCCTCGCGCGTGGGCAAGGAGAGCCACAGTCAGCCGTTTATTTAACGGGACAAACGGTCAAGCATACAAATGTAAACACTCGCAAAGGAGCTGCTCTGTGGGCCACAACTCAAGCTCGCGTTGAAAGGACTTGCCAACCTGACGCTAGGCCACGCCCCTTCAAGGCTCACATCCAACGCTCGGAACCATACCAATAAATCGAGTAAAATTATGACTCATTCTAATTCGACTTCAAGAAAACGGATTTGTTTCTTTGTCTTCTTTTGAACTCTTTTTTATTTTGATTCGATTTATACATCCATATTATGAGGCGACCAGAACACAATGGATCCAAGATGGCTACTTTGCACGAAAAAGGCCGCATGACATGTGACTGTATTCTCCGGTGAATTTGCTAAAAAGGTCGGCGTGTTACTTACAGGAGGTGAGTGTCGGCGTGCTGCTTCTAATGTGCCGCTGCGGCTGCTTGCCGTGCAGGCGAAGGAGACGAGAGGCAGGCGATGGGGTGCGCTGGGGTGCCCTTAATCCACATTTCCTCCCTGTGATCTCATGGCCTCTCCTAACGATCAGCTACCTGCAAAAGAGGCATTTCGTCGCATCAATATCACCCTCGAATATATAAATCGCGCTCACTAAATTGGCATCACGTGAGCAAGAAATACTCATTTGTGACTTGAAATAGGCACGGTGGCGAGATAAAGTCCACACACCCCTGTTTGAATGCCAGGAGTAAGTGACCCCCACAAAATAGTGCAGCAAAACTTTATTTGGGATGAATCCGAGCCCCTTGTGTGTGTCGACTTCTATTTGACATCACTTTGGTCGTCCTTGGTTCATTCTGAACATGGTTATAAGAGGGTGTGTACACTTATGCAACCACATTTCCTCAGCTGTTTATTTTTACTGAAAGATTTCAGAGAGCGCAATCAGAGGATTTGGATCATTCCAAATTCAACAATGGCTCGAAAGGATGACTCGATGTGCCTAATGATGTGGCCTGTGAGTCGCCGTCAGCCTTTTTCACACTGCACTTGGTTTTCGCGGCACCGCACTGACCGTGCGATAGGACGCGATACCAGACAAGCGTAGCGCCAGTATCAAGCAGGTCCATATTTGTTTTCCAAGCTACCAATCACATTTTCTTCATGCCATTGGCTGGGAAACTCGTTGGTTGACGGCATAGCGAGCTTTGCTAAGTGCAGTGTGAAAAGAAAATTTAGGTCGGCCCTAAAATATTTCGGCACGTTAAATGAAATAAATCCTTGAGCCTACACACCGCGACCATGAGCGGCCGGATACCTTGTCAAAGTGGCTACTTGCCCGTGTTGTCGTCCCGCACTGTTTGAAAAATGCGGTCTTCGCTCGCAAAGTTCACATCTCTACTTGTCGCCAGTAATAAGCACACGCTCCATTTCTCTCTCTCTGCGGGTGTGAGACTCTCATGCTTCGGAGATGTAGAAAATATGTCGTTGGCGGTGGGGAGGGTTGGACACGGCCGCGGATGAATTATTCATTTATCGCAGGGAAGATTTGACGAGAAAGAGAGCCGCTCGGAGCGTTATCCGCAATCGCATGCCGGATAGTTTCAAGACTTAACACTGAGACGGCGTGACGCGGCAAAACGGCACGGATAAATGCTAGCGCACTTAAATGTGAAGTAAACGTTTGCTTCGCCGGGTTGACTTACTAACATCTGCGCCTGAGTAATTTGTCTGCACTAATAGAGACACCTTGTTCCTCCTCGGCAAGATGTTGCAGCCATCAGCCGCCTCATTAGTGGCACAACAATTACTTTCCGAGCATGATGTCTGGCTACGGAGCTTTACTAGCATCTGCGCCGCGGCTCAAAATGTCACATTCCGCGACGCGCGGGCTGCAAAACGGACTTTTGCCGAACGTACGCCTGCCTCGTCTTGCTCCTTTGCTCCGGTGACAGAAACTTCGGCGCGTCCGTCGCAACTGCGGTGTTGCCCTCAAAGGCGTTTCGCCTCGCTTCACGCGGCAGCCCGATGTCCCTCAGAGTCCTCACCGAGCTTTCTCGAAAGAAATGATGAAGCCTGCTCAGACGAGAGGCAAAATGTCTTCAAAGACAACCAGGACAGTCCGGCTGGGATTGATTCGATTCCTTGAGAAATTAACTCTTTCATTCCACAAGACGTACTTGTACGTCTTTTTAAAATTAGGCCCCGCCTACCAAGGACGTTCTTGTACGTCAAAGTCTTTTTTTTTTTTGCGTCATAGAGAGGAGGAGGGTCTGATGCAATCTGTGAATGAGAATAAGCCGTTTGCATTGGAAATCATGTAAAAAAAAAAAAAAGCGACCAGTAGGTGGCAGTGGTGCTTCACGTGCTTGAAATGCATGCTTTTACAAAAAGCTCCTTTTTCTCCGTTTTTTGCCCAGGAATCGCCATTTTCATGAAACTTAGCCATTTTGTCGTGCCGATTGCTGAAGAATGGAAAAAGATAGAAACAATTTTTTTTCTGCTGAAAAAAGAGAGTCCATACTTTATTTTGGTAGGCTCCATATTTATATGGCATTAGAACCAAATATTCTGTGGGCCTTGCAGGATCAGCCAAAATCCAGTAAAACTTTTTGGCCAGTTTTTGTTTCGATCAATGATGCAAGGTGGCGGTGAGCCAAGAATTGGCGGAAGGAACGATCACCTTAGTTAGACTAAATCTACTTTTTTTAGTATTGATTTTGTGTATCATGTACAGTGGTACCTTTACTTCCAAACATCTCTTCATTCGAAATTTTCAAGTTTTCAAGTTTTCGAGTTTCCTGAACGCAACATACTTGTAGCTGCTCTGCCATTGGCTATTACCTAGCATCTTCTTGGCATCCCATTGGCTAAGAGGGATCCTTTACCACATGTTTTGATGTGTGTAGATGGAGAACTAGATCGATAGATCTGCGTCTATGCATTGTGCATTTCCCCACCAAAAATCTAGCATCAAACCGCGAACATTTAGTGTTCGCAACACGAAATATGTCTTGCTCGCAACGTAGCGGCCGTGGCTAAGATCGCTTAGCTTAGCGCGCTCACTCTGACGGTGCTTCTAATGAAAGGCTTGAGGGGGCGGAGGGAGGAGCAAAGTCAGGCTACGTTCAAATCTTGCAAGCGGTTACAAAGCTCCCCCTTGAATATTAAACCTGGCCACGCAGTACTTGATGTTCTCACACTATGACGGCCGCTGACAGAAATCCCATATTTCATCTCATGACATGAGATTAACCAAATAAAATACATTTTTTTAAAAAAATTGGTGCTTGAAAACCGGAGGCTTTAAAAGGTAATGACTTTCCTTGTTAGGCCATAAATCACAGTTGCACTCCACGAGGATGGAATGTAATCTACCAGGGACGCGTGTAAGCGCTGAAGGAAGATGTGACAGGCCCACCGATGCTGAACTTGGATGTACATTGTTGCTGCTCGAACGAAAACCTGAACGTGGAGTCTTTTAAGCGGCACGTTTGCCTGAAAAAACGTCAGCTTGGCCGTATAATGTATATAATAATATATAATCAGGTGCGCTCTACAGTCCAGAAATGACGGTGATTTTCGTTTATTCGTTCGACGGATAAATAAATAAATCAATACAGTCAAACCTCGGTTTTCGAACGTCTCTGTTCTCAACCAAATCGGTTTTCGACCAAAAATGTTGAGGTTTTTTTTTATGCCTCGGATGACGAACAAATTTCGGTTCTCGAATAAACTGAGCGCACTTGAATGCACCATTTGACTCCTCTCGCCTTCCAAGTGACACTTCCTCGTGTTGCTTTCCATTGTGAGAAGACGTGTTCAGTCAACATTTTTATTTTAAAAAGAGCGTGGTTTCGGTTTTCGAACAATTTCGGTTTTCAAACAGCCTTCTCCGGGAACGGATTATGGACGAAAACCGAGGTTTGACTGTAAATTGTAAAAAGAAGAACACGGAAAATGATGACGATCCGATCGTACCCTCGACGGGAGCGTGAATTTCCAAGTGGCGCGCAATACAATACGTCACAAATGCATGCCGCAGCAAATTGGAGCTGAACGGCATCAAAGCTCTCCAAGAAGAAAAACAACTTCTCGGTTTCTAGCGTCAGCTTCCCATATCACCTCCGTAAGCTCAAGTCTTTGCAACCAAGAGCTTGAGACTTTGATTCCTGCTCCAACCCCCCCCTACGCAGTGTCTGTGACAAGATTAGGCTATCTCTCCTTGTGCACATGGATGACTGACTCCTTGGGGCCGGTGGCATCGCTCTCGCCCCCCGAATCCTGGCCCCCGCAACCCCCCTCCGCTCCCATCCTCCGCGCGCCAACCCCGGGCTGCAAACATTTCTATTTTCAACAGGATTAGCTCTCACCACAAGCCACCCGATAGGCGACCGCAACACCCGGGCGGCGCTGACACCGCCCCCGCCACGCCCCGAGGAGCCGGGGGAGAACGCGGCACGGCCAACCGGGCTGACTAACCGGCGTCGCGGGGAGTGTCGTTGCCAGTGGCGTGCACTTGTGGCTTCAAGTGGATCCAGTCGCTGCGCTGCGCAACAGCTGCGACTAACAATCGAGGAACCGATTCGCAAGCATTGTGCTAGCGAATCAAAAAGGCTGAGCAGGGACGCCGGGATCCGTTTTGAGTTGAATTTGGCTCCCGTCTAAACGCAGAGCAGCCTTGACGAGGCGAGTTGAGAATGGAGCGCGAGAGCAGATACGATCAGAACTGTGACAGATGCGCTTTGTTGCTTTCACGTTTGGTCTTAACTGTGGTTCTTTCGACTCTTTCAAGAACGGTAAAAACCCGACTTGCAAAGTGCATCTAATTGACCTTGGCTTTTGTCATTCAAGCTGAATGGTGCCTGTTTGCACGTTGATGTCAAGCCGCTTCGACAAACAGTCTTTGTGAGTTGTTGTAATGATGTTATTTCAATCCGTACGCTGCCGAGCAAATATTCATTCATTCATTTTCCGAACCGCTTCATCCTCACTAGGGTCGCGGGGGGTGCTGGAGCCTATCCCAGCAGTCTTCGGGCAGTAGGCGGGGGACACCCTGAATTGGTTGCCAGCCAATCGCAGGGCACACAGAGACGAACAACCATCCACGCTCACACTCACACCTAGGGACAATTTAGAGTGATCAATCAGCCTGTCATGCATGTTTTTGGAATGTGGGAGGAAACCGGAGCACCCGGAGAAAACCCACGCAAGCCCGGGGAGAACATGCAAACTCCACACAGGGAGGCCGGAGCTGGGATCGAACCCGGTACCTCTGCACTGTGAAGCCGACGTGCTAACCACTGGGCTACCGGGCCGCCTGCCGAGCAAATAAACAAACAAAAAAAAAAACACACTACACAGACTCACATAGTTATAAAAATACACTATTTACAGTAAACCTATAATTTTACAATGATACTTAACCATATTTACAATTGTATATCTGCCGATGGAAGAAATAGTGATGCTTGTGGGAAAACAATTTAGAACGCCTCTCTGACTTGTATCGTTTTGTGTATCGTTAAAAAAATCAAAACAAAAACATGTACAGTCATACCTCGGTTTTCGACCATAATCTGTTCGAAAACCGATTTGTTCGAAAACCGAAACCACACTCTTTTTAAGAAAAAATATCTTTATTGAACACGTCTGTTTACAATGAAACGCTACACGAGGAAGCGTCACTTCGTCCTCTACCCGAGGAAGCGTCACTTCCTCGTGTAAGGAAGGCGAGAGGAGTCAAGTGACGCATTCAAGTGCGCTCAGTTTGTTCGAGAACCGAAATTCGGTCGTCATCCGAGGTATAAAAAACTCAACATTTTTGGTCGAAAACCGATTTGGTCGATAACAGAGACGTTCGAAAATCGAGGTTTGACTGTACTTATGTTTTGAATTGGGGGGGAATTTTTTTTTCAATATATCTGATCGTACAGGAGTTACGATCTCAGTTAAAAGATTCGGAGATCCCCCAAAAAGTGCCAGTTCGCAAGTGCTTCAGTTGGCAAAAAAATGAAAAAATACAAAGTGGGAAGATATTTCTTATCTCCACTGAAAGAGAGACTTTCTGTCAGTGCTTTCTCCATTACACCAGCATTTCCCCTCTTATCTCGCCTCAGTAATCCGAACCCGCAAGGCTTCAAACAAGAGATTTGTTCTTCCACCCAAAAAAATAATACAAAAATAACGAAATAAATAAAAGCACTTGAAAAGGATTTTCCAGAAAAATGTCTTCTTTGACAATCTGGTGTCATTTTTTTTTCCCCTCCCCTCTTTGCAAATGCAGATCCTCGGTGGATGCGGAGTTCCTGCGCAGAGGTGGGAATACCAGTTGGAAGAGATTTCCTCTTCTTGTCTCTCAACAATTAACGTCTTCAAGATGCCTCCCAGCAAGGCACTTAACCTCCACTGCACTCTGGGGACTCTTCATTGACCTGCTTGCTACTGTGCTCACAGCCTCGCAGGCAAGGGGCCTTTTTTTTTTTTCCATGTGTGGGGGTGCGCGGGGGGGGGGGGTATAATTGGAATGGTAAACCTTGCCTAAGCACCAAACAGAATTTTTAATTATCAGGGAAATGCGTAGGAAAACGCAAACACCGAGGCGCTTCCGAGGAGAGCCATTTACGATGCTTGTTTACAACGTGAAGTGTGTGTGGGGGGGGGGGGGGGATCATGAGATGATTTACCGTAGGGGGGGGGGAGGGGAGGGGGCGCTCATTGTAATTAAGCCGCTTGTCTCGCAGGGGAAACGGCGTGTATCGCCTGATGGGCTCTTTTGACAATCGACTAATTGATGACAAGCTGAAAAAATAAGTCAGCATTTGATTAGGCTCGTGAAATCAAACGTAGAAATGTCGCTAAATCAACTCTTGTCTGTGCGTCGGTGACAGATCAATTTATATGCGGTCATCATGACAATATTCGTTTGAGAAGGAGCAGATGAGTTCATTTGGCAAGTGGTAGATCAATCCAGGCGCTAAAGATGTCCAGACGGGATGACGATGGATAGCTCGGCCATGCAAATAATGTGACATCGGGCGCATACAAGTGAAGCAACTTCAAAACGAATGCAAATACATTTCACGGAAGACGGTTTTGAGCGGTCTGTCGTGGTGAAGAAGGAGCTGAGCCAAAAAAGGAAGCTCTCGATTTACCGGTCGATCTACGATCCTACCCTCACCTATGGCCACGAGCCGCGGGGTAATACGGTCGAAATGAGTTTTCATCCGGGAGGAGCTCAGAGTCGAGTCAGAGGTGGCTCGGGCATTTGATTAGGACGCACTTCGGACGCCTATCTACTGAGGTGTTCCGGGCATGTCCTACCGGGAGGAGGCCCCGCGGATGACCCAGGACATGCTGGAGAGACGCTGTCTCCCGGCTGGCCTGAAAACGCCTTGGGATCTCCCAGGAAGAGCTGGATGAAGTGGCTGGGGGGAAGGAAATCTGGGCTTCCCTGCTAAAGCTGTTGCACCCACGAGAGACAATGGACGGACATTTCACCCAAAGAAAAACAAGACACACAAATCAAATGCCCGAGCCACCTCGTCCGGCTCCTCTCGACGTGGAGAACTTCGTCTCGACGAGCGGCTCGATTCTGAGCCCCTCCCGGATGAAAACTCATTTCGGCCGCATGACCCACAGAGCGGCACAGTGGACAACTGGTTAGCACGTCTGCCTCACAGTGCAGAGGTGCTGTGGTTCGATTACGGTTCTGACCTTCCTGTGTGGGGTTTGTATGTGTATGTGCCTGAGTGGATTTTCTCCGGGTACTCCGCTTTCCTCCCACATTCCAAAAACATGCATGGCAGGTTAATAAAATGCTCTAAATTGTCCCTTCGGTGTGGTTGTGAGCGTAAGGGGTTGTTCGTATCTGGCAACAAGGTCAGAGTAGACCCCGCCTACTGGCCGAAGACAGCTGGGGTGGGCTCTAGCACACCCGCAACCCTTGTGAAGGTCAAGCGGATCAGAAAATGCATGGATGGATGGACGGACATTGTATCAAGCTGCACTTTTGTACTGGCTTAAGATCACTTGGACTGTAATGTCAATACTTGAATTGCGGAAAACTGAAGCACCATCAGAATAAAATGGTGACCGGTGTGCCACAAAATAAAACAAGCAGATGGACGACTACGAATCCAATGAAAGCGCACGTTGGGACACGCACGACGCTCCACGTCACTTCTTACTGAAATATAATAAAGTCGTCCGCCTGTGCCCCAAGCCGACACCAAGTTCTGCGTGAATTTGAGCTATTAAAAGCCTAACCCGAGAGGAGCAAATACAAGAACGACATCTATTATGCAGGCCGGAAAACAACTGCGCAGGTATTTGAATGTTAATGCAAATTTCGGATTTGTGTAAAGCGCAGCCCGGTGTCAGCGCACCATAAAAGCAAACACGGATCAGCTCTCCCCCCTGGAGACAATGAAAACCTCCCTGACACGTTAAAGTAATTACGGGCCGCCGCATCCTTTCACGGTTCATGACTCCTGCCCTCTTTGTAGCCTCCGTTGAGGCATCCGCATTCATTTTCACAAGTTAATTTGAAAGTACAACACAAGCAAGGTAATTAGGGGCGGCCTGGCAAAGTTTGGGTGATGGTCATCTTTGAGGCCACGGAGAAGAGAAGAGAAGAGAGATACCACACTTGGCTGCCGTCACATGGCACCCCCCCCCCCCCCCGCCCCCACCCCCAGTCATCTCTAATTAGCTTGGGCAGCAGTTTAACTGGGCCCCCGATTAAAAAAGTGGCATCAAGGGAGCCAAGCAGGTCAAATACACTTTAATTAACGGAGAAGCAATTAATCAATTAATTGGTGAAAAGGTTTTGGTCAACATATTTTACTACTGTGAATTATTTTGCCAGTTCAGATTTCATCGCCCATGTCACAAAAAGAACAAAAACAAAAAAAAAAAGGAATAGTTCCGTAGTACACAAAGCCCTCGCTGTGTCTTTCGAGATGATTTCGTGGTCGAGCTAAGATCGGTCCTAAAAAATCAAGCCCGACCCGACCGGGCCCGAGGGTATTCAAACCCGACCCGACCCGAGCCCGAAGCAAACCCAAGATTTAATATTTTCTTTGGACGCTCAGGTCTTTTGTAGACAAGTTCAACAAGACTGAAAACATTTACATCTTTTATATTTACTGTTTCTGAGGATGACATTATCCGAAATTTTCCATCATTGACGGCTTTTTTTTTTAAGAGTGGATGGGGAAAATGTAACCCTCAGATATTTTTAAGGGCTGCATAAAGGTATTATGTCCCAAAAATTCCCTCTTCCAATGGCAACAACTTTTTTCACTTTTAATTTTTTTTCACTTTCAAACCCTCAAAATGATGGGAATTGGCCAAGACGTGGATATACTCTATGCAAAATTTCAGCTTTGTGGAGTTATTTTTCACTGTTTTGTCTGTGGTGTCCATTTGTCCAACCGTCCAAAATCGCCCAAAGTGTCTGAAATGTCCAATTTTGGGATAATTACTGCATGGGGGTTAAAAAAAGGAAAAGTTAACTATAGTCAGCGAGAGAGAAGCCCGACCCGACCCGAACCCGAAGCAATGATTGACATTTTAGGGCCTGACCCGACCCGAATTCCGCCTGAGCCCGACCCGACCCAGGTCGGGCTCAGGCGGGCCAATCTTACCTCTATTTCATGGTGACGCCCACTCCCAGAATTTATTTACTTTCACGGCTTTCTTCAAGTTATAACCCCCCCCCCGGTGAAAGATTCAGAGCCGTTTACATTCAACCTAACACGCTATTCAAACATTTTAACCGAGCGGCATTTCATTGAACAAATATGGACGCTCAGGTAGACAACCCGAAAGAGGCGAAGTGTGGCAGATGGTGTATAATATTTTGGCGATTTTGCTCTGCGACAAACGGGGGTGGGGGGGAAGAAAAAGCCTTTGAGCTCTCATTTCATTACCATAAAGAAGTACATTGAGTGGCATTTTAGCGTGCGGAGATTAACGGCTGACGTGTCAATAAATGTGTAATGTCAAGTGACGTCTACCTCTTGACTCGAATGGGGTTCGGTTGCCCAAGTAGAACGAGTTCAAGATGACTCCATGCTGACACAAACTACCGCTTGAAATGCCGCTGCGGCAAACCTTTCAGTACATTCGAGTACGTGGAGTATTTGGGGTTCCGCCATTTGACGAGTGGCGAGTCTGCCCACTTCTTTTTGCCGCGATTCAAAATGTGAATCACTGTGTGCCGAGGATGACGACGGCGAGCTGCCAGCGGCAGCAACTCAGAGAGGCGTCCTACATATTTTTCCCACAGGCATCACTATTTCTTCCATCGGCGTGTTTACAATTGTAAATATGGTTAAGTATCATTGGAAAAATTATAGGTTTACTGTAAATAGTGTATTTTTATAACTTGGCAGGCAGTTGACTCGCTGTCTCGCTTGCTGAAACCGGGAAAGGGGCTAAGTGGCAGCAGAGGTCGTTTTCGCATCACTTAAGACACGCCCACAACTGTTGGCCAATCACATGACGACGTCACGCCATGGGTTTTAGTTCCTTCGTTTTAGAACCACCTGTGAGGAGGTTCTGAAAAGCATTCCGTTGTAGCTGCATGCCCTCCCCCCCCCAAAAAAAAGCGACATGGAAAAGTGATCACAGAGGGGGAGGAGCCAGGCTATTTTGGGGTTGGCTTTAGATTTAAGTTCACAACTTCAACTCATACTGCAAAATAAAGAGCTGCCTTTTTGAAAAGACAGAATAAGATAAGATAACCTTTACTTGTCCCACACTGGGGAACTTTGCAGTCTACAGCAGCAAAATTGGTGGTGGGGGGGGGGGGGGGGGTGGCGGTAGAAGAGAAAAAAACCAAAGTGTTGCATGCACAAAATAAATAAATGTTTCAGAAAATATGTCGTGATGTGACTTTGCTGACCCGCTCCCTTGCTCTGCTCCCTCAGACATTTTGGCAGATAAACAATTTCCTGAAGAGGTCAGAAAAGGTGATGATGACCCCAAATGTTGATAATCTGATCGGCTACTATCAGCGGCAGATGACTTGCTAATTTGATCATCGCATCTTTTTCCAATCAATACACCGCGAGGGTTGACAAATAACAAAAGTAATGTGATTGCGTTTTAGATGGGGTCCGATACGTACGTCTCCCACACCCTCCTGAGATTCCCCTCCCGGTCTCGGCGGAGGAGTCTTATCGGCGATGTGCATCCGATAAACCCCTGAAGGGACTCTCAGGGTTTGGCCCGTATGGATCGACTGCAATGAAATGGTAGAGGAGGGCGCTCGATTTCTTTCTCTCTCTCTTAGGGAGATAAGCGCTGTTTGTCAGTCTGATTGACGTATCAAAGGGGAGGCGGTCTATGCCATTGGGGCTGCGGGGCTGGGTGACATCTGAAAGGCTCTTTCTAGCCTTACACCAGACTGGTTTCTGATGTAAACAAGCAGGGATGTGGCGCTGCTTTCAGCCCCCAGAGTGGCATGAGCGCCAACAAAAAGAGGATCAAGGCAATTCAGGTCTATCTTTTTTTTTTTTAAATCGCAGCCCACTGTTGTTGTTGTTCCGAAAACGGCGGGCATCGGGAGACAACGCTTCCACTGAATGCTGATTAACTAAGTGAAGGCGCGTGAATCTCAAAGCGCCAATCCGAAGGAATCGGAGCTGTCATCTGGAAAAAATGTCTATCTGTAGAGGCTTGTTGACCCCAAGGCATCGCAAGTGTATCAAAGATGGTACAGTGAACACAGAGAAAGTGAGAGAGGCCCGGGTGTGGTGCGAAATGAGAGAGAGCGAGGCCCGCAACAAGCTTTACCACTGCTTTTTTGGGGTGTTTTGGAACCAGGAGACGATTCAGCCGCAGGATTTCACCGGACAAAATCTCCAACGAGGCATCACTATCGGGTTCACTTCACTCAAATTCATTTGCACATCTGTATAATCCATTTTGGTGCGGCCGTGAGAGCAAACTGTCTTTTATTTGGAGAATCTATAACTCGCTAGAGCAGGGGTGCCCAAACTTTTCTGACCGAAGATCTACTTTTCGATCAACCGACCAGCCACGATCGACCCGGTTAAAACTCTGCATGAGAATAACGATAGTGATATAAGATATTGCGCAACAGCTCTGATCGCAAGTTGCAATTGCAGACTACTGAGCGCTAACAGCTTCCGACCACGCAGGTCACCCGCCACCATAGGTTAAAGATGACCTGCTTGATTTTGTTTTATTTTGAAATACTTTTTTGTGAAAGTGAGACTGACTTCTACACCCATCGCGATGGACTTTGGACCAGTCCGCTAGCTAACCGATCGTTTGCGATCGACGTACTGGGCACCGCTGCGCTGGAGCATGTGTCAGATACGTTGACTTGGGTTGTTCTCAGCCACGCCTGAGATACTTTCGCCGCGTGGTTCCTTTTGGCCGCAAGAAACCCAAGTGTCATGAATTGACACAAATAAATCACAATCAGGGTGCCACCACAAAATGTAGCAAGGATTTAACTGCGTACGATTCAAAAATGACAGTTGAACGATGACGCCTGTCCAAATGAACGCATCAAAGAGGCAAGTCGATACGGAGTCAAATCGTGAGGCTTCCTCAAATCGAGAAAACGGCTCCTCTGATTCCCCGACACCACAATAACTTTGTAAACGGTGTAAAGCGAGGCCCCGATGCCACACAAATTACAAATCCCACCATGCAGCCTGACAGCTGCCCGACTGAGCGATAAGCTACGCCGTGATCTCTATGACACGGAAACTAAACCGAAACAAAAGCAAACTTGTAGCCAACAAAGTCTGTTAAGTACCCGGCCGGCTCTTACAAAACAATCTAACGGCACAGTCATAAATGTCGATCCTGCTGGGAAGCCGGCCAAAAGCGCGCTTTGGATTTTGCGGCGCCCGTGCGACAGGGTTCTGACACCCCCTTTGCTTGGAGTGAAAAGTCCGTCCAGTCACAAGTTTTAAACGCCAACACGACAACCGTCAGAATAGCTGATGCCAGTTGCAAGTTGATTACCTTAACCCTCATGCAGTATTTTTAAGCGGCTGCATGAAGGGTATTACGTCCCAAAAATGTACCTCTTCCAATGTGCAACAACTTTTTTCACTTTCAACCCCTCAAAATGTTCAGTGGGAATTGGCCAAGACATGGATATACATCCTATGCAAAATTTCAGCTTCGTGGAGTTATTTTTCACTGTTTTGTCTGTGGTGTCCATTTGTCCAACAGTCCAAAATCGTCCAAAGTGTCCGAAATGTCCAATTTGGGGATAATTACTGCATGGGGGTTAAGTAGGCGGCCCGGTGGCCCAGTGGTTAGCGCGTCGACTTCACAATGCAGAGGTACTGGGTTCAATTCCAGTTCCGTCCTCCCTGTGTGGAGTTTGCATGTTCCCCCCCGGGCCTGCGTGGGTTTTCTCCGGGTCCTCCGGTTTCCGAAATGTCCAATTTTGGGATAATTACTGCATGGGGGTTAAACAGCATTAAACACTCAATCCATTTCCAAAAAGTCAATATGGGCCACTCCTATCTATTACAGTACACTCAGATGAAATTTAGAGAAAGAGACATGTCGGTTTCTAGCTAACAGCAGCAGAAACATTTCAATTACAGCATCGGCCGATGCCGTCACCCCCTGGATAGGCTGCCACGGTGTGGAACAACAACTACCGGGATGGCCTGAAATCTTCCCATTCACCACAGCTGCCATGTCAATGTGATTGTTCCATCCGTCCATTGTCCGAATCGCCATCCTCATTAGCACGCTGAAGCGTATCCAAAATGTCTTTGGGGCGAGAGACAGAGTACGCCCTGAATGAGATGCCAGCCAATCGCAAGGCAGAACGGTGACAAGGGTGGCTAGCACATCTGACTCTGGAGAGGCAGCAGTTGTGGGTTTGAATCTCAGTTCTGGGTACTGAGGCTTTGCTAGCATTCTAGCTAACATTGTGTAGGGGCTTAAGGACGTTGTGAATATTTGTCAACAGTGGGCATGGGAAACCCTTTGAGATTGTTATGTCTCAATAAATGTGACTTGACTTGACTCCCACGTTCCAAAAATCGTTTAAAAAGGTAAGTCGGAAAGAATTTCGACTGCATTGACCGCGTTTCATACTTAAGATTTTCAGCCCCGACTCATTTTGGATCCTATTATATGATATTTGGATCCTAATCCAATTTTAACACGCCTCAGACATCAGGATAATCTTATTGAGCAATCTTGTTAAAGCATAAGCGAGTCCGGCGTTTGACATTCTGGGTTGGGAAAGTGCGCAATCAGGACAAAAGCAGCCTGATTGTCTTTGCGCGTGTACCCCGGCAATAGGTATGGAGTTGCAGAGCCGGCCGGTTATGTTGAGAAGGATATCGTGTAGCGTTCTCAATACAAGGGCGGCGTAATCCGATCCTTCCCAAAGCCTATGCGGGAGTTTGAATTTTTTGAATCGTCAGGATCTCTCCCTGGTGCTTAGGACGGCCGTCCAAGATAAAGGACAGCTAAGAAGGCATCGTGTTCCCGGCAACCAATCATAGCCCAACGGAATGAAAATCCCACGAGTCAAAATTTTGATACCCGATACTGTATGCCACTGGTGTCAAATTCAAGGCCCGGGGGCCAGATCTGGCCCGCCACATCATTTTATGGGGCCCACAAAAGCAAATCATGTCAACTTCCATGATGCTTGCTAAAATCTGTACTCAAATTCTCATTTGTTTCAAATAAGAGAGATATTGTATTATTATTTTTTTGTTACAGTAAGTTAAACAATAGTAAACCATGATTCTTGACTTCTTTATATAGTTTCACAGTCATAACGGCCTTCCAAGGGACAACAATCTGTTTTGACACCCCTGCTCTATACAGTGGAAAACAAACCCCCAAAAAAACTACAAACAATTTTAAAAAATGGTGAAAAGCTATTTTATAAAAAGGACTGCTTGAAAACTCAAAGCTGCCTTTTGTGTCTTGTCCACTGCATCCTTCCCTATGAGAACATTCTTGATATTAATCAAATCATGATCTGATTCGCACATAAACGAGACAATTGTATTCACACAAGATCGCTGGGAAAATTCAAAAGCATGAACAGAGAAATGTTTCCATTTGCCAGCTTCGCTCAGCCAGCCCACTGCGCTTAAACCTCTGTGGGCGCTCGAGATCACCGCTCCCATCTGAAAATTTGATTATCCTGCTTTTATGTCCGTATCTTGCGCATGCAGGGCTCTCTCATTTCTCCTGTTGTATGTGTGTGTAAAAAAAAAAAAAAAAAATGCGTCCGTGTGTTCTCACATCATCATCATAAAATAAAGAGCGTCCACAGCATCTGAAGATGAATTCCATTTTAAGATCCCGAGCTTGAAAATGCATGCTGTGACAGGCACACGGAAATTTATCTCACGCTCGGCTCTCCGCCGAGTTGTTACAAGGCTTGCGGTGGTGTCAGCTCCTCACACGTTCGCGAGCCGCCATGACAAATCTGTGAGATACACTTGCACTCGTGTTGCATGTGCATTGAAATCCAGGAATCTCGACGCTCTCTTCTCAACCCGCAGAAAACCCACGCAGGCACAGGGAGAACATGCAAACGTCACAAAAACCATGCACCTCTGCACTGTGAGGCGGACGTGCTAACCAGTCCATCACCGCACCGCCCGTACGGATTACTCGTGTCCGAAATGCTTTGCAATGGCTCCCAATGAGCTGTCGAATAGAGTTGCAAAATTCTGCCACTGGTCAATAAATCACTGAATGGTTGGGTCCTGAATGCATCAAAGCAATGGCCATTAAATCTAAACCCAGTAGGGGCTTTGAGCTCCGCCTCCTCGGGTTAATTAGCGGAGCCCAGAGTTCAAAGTAAACACGGTGAAGCTGCATTTAGCTGTGATGCTGCAAAGCAACGGAAGTCGAGTCAGCCCGAGTGTAAACGTTTTTAAATCCAGGTTACAAACTTTGCATTTTCCCATCCCTTTGACGCAGGTCCTCGAAACACTATTTTATCTTTTGAGCTATTTTTGAAACAATCTTTTATTTCTTTAATTTTTAATGTTATCGAAAGATGTGTCTGTGTGTGTGGTGTTGAATCTTTCTCTCCAAACATTTTAAAGGTACCACCGAGTCTAGTGAACGGCCCCAACAAACAAAAAAAGGAAAAGAAAATGATGTAAAAGAAAAGTTTGATCATCTGATACTATCCCTAATTAGTCCCACCTCATACAACATTTAAGAATGCGATTTAGATATTAATGCATCCCGTAAAATCCACCTTTGTGCCCATTTTACAAGCGTCTCTGAACCACTTGATTTCTTTTGCGCAAGGAGAGGCATCAAGGTAACAACCCAAGGTGTCTCAAATCAAATAACGCACAGCTGAGCAAAAACCACCTCAATCGATACAAATCCAAGTGCCCTGAGATGGATATTTATCACATTTATTTTGGTGGGAGCTTAGGTGTTTTTTTTTTCTTCTTTTTTTTTGTAACTAGCCCGAAACTCATGTTTAGTATTTGTGAACCAACAAATTGGCAACAACCTTGGAAATTCCTAAATACAATTTGCCGTCACAACTTTTCAATTAGCATACTTGGCGTGAAGGTTTTTCTTCTAAAAATCAAAAGATGAGGTTGGTGACTAATTTTTTTTTTCTATGGGTCGTGCAAAACGCAATCGTTTGTGTGCAACTGATTGCTGGAGTGCGCCGCTTGCCTGTATCCAGCGGAGGCACTGTTGAATCGGTCTCAGCTGGAGCCAAATAACGGCAGCTCGGTTCCACTCGTAAACAGGCACAATTGTTGTTTTCAACACGGGCATTCCAACAGGAGTTGACCACATGAATGGATTCTTAAGTTTCCCCACTACTCATCGTTTAGAGACCAACTTTTCCCTTGCATTGCATATATAGGCTGATAGCAAAATGCTAATCCAAGCTAGCACGACGAGAGAAATAATATATTGATGGAGTTCACGGTTTGAATTCCTTTGGCTCAAAGTACGGGAGAAAGGACATGTGGTTAAACGCGCTGTTTATGGTTGGAAGGTGTCATTTATTTTGAAGCCGCTGCGATAAGATAAATGGCCGTTGTTCAAAAGATGCTAACAAGGACAGAGAGCTAAAGACGTCAACGAGTCACTAAGTGTGAACTGAACTTGCTTGAGTTTCAAAGTCTGTACACGGATGTCACAAAAAACAGCAACCGTCTTTTTGCCAAACACGGGTACGTATTCTCTAGTAAGGAATCATATCTGCATTGTCCGATCTTTCCTTATAATAGAATTTTCTTATGTGGGAAACAAAATTAGGAATATTTGCTATTATTTACTGGTGGCTGAATACCATTTAATCTTCACGCCTTCAGGCACATCACAATAGCCCCAAACTGTTGAAACGTTTGTAAGTATTCTCTAGTAAGGAATCGTATCTGCATTGTCCAATCTTTCCGTATTATAGAATTTTCTTATGTGGGAAACAAAATTAGGACTATTTGGTATTATTTGCTGGTAGCTGAATACCATTTAACCTTCACGCCTTCAGGCACATCAAAATAGCCTCAAACTGTTGAAACCTTTGTTGAACATGTGTGCCCGCCACATATTATTTGACCTCGGAGTTTCATTATTCTTGGTTTTGGTGAGGACGCCGAAGGCACTTTATCATGATTTTTGACCCGAGCTCACCTGAAAAATGAACCACTAAGAGAAATACAAGACCGCAGAGGAAGGCCCAAACTGAAGTAATGAAGTCCTGGTCCAGATGCACTTTTGTAGGTCTAGGGAATGTCAGACATGCCTCCTCAAGTTAAAATGACGAGCTTCTCTTCTCCTCTGGCCTACCTGCATTACAATCTCAAAGCTTCAGGGATCTCTGGTAGGCCGAGAAAGCGGGATATTTTTAGCAGGCGCGACAAGGCTTCCTGTAAATAATTACCCTAGACGCTGTTGCGGCTGCCAGCCGATTGGATCAGACGCGAGTGTGGCGTCAAAGAAGGGAGCTAAAGCATGCCGGCGTCACAAAACGTCACGTCCATGCGGGACCTCAAGTGACGATGGACCGGGGGATGGGTCGTTTCGTCTTTAGGAGCAGAATTATACCGCAAGCGGGACGAACGGGATAGGACAGGGTCAGGTTGCAAGTGAAGCCCACCATATTGTTTGTGTGGAAGTTCATCCCGGAGGGAGCTGGAGAGGACAATTTGCCGAAAGAAAATTACGGGAACGGATGAAAGATGTAAAATTCTTACAGGGGTACACCCTCGTTATTCTTGCCACGACGGCCCGAGGCTGCGGCTGTAAACAAAACGAGGATCTTAGCGGAGTCACAAATTTGAGGATGAAATAAGAGGAAGTTTCACGCTCCAAGGTCACGTCAAGTTTAGCTGTCGTCTGCGACAACATGCGGTAACGCCGCGCTTGAATAATACTTCAGCTAAAATGGGTCAGGGGAGGAGTGTTTACTGTTTGTGTTTATTTTATTCTCGAAGTTTGATACAATGTTGCCAGGGGAACTCTATGATTTTTTTTTCCGCATTCAATTAGCTTCCAGTAAACCTCCCTATCTCATGTATTTTTGGGGGTGAGAGGGTGTTCTGCCCTTGCTACGTCCCCGCTGCAACGAGACAACTCCTTCAATGGTTCTTGCATTTTATTCAACGCAGAATCCAGTCAAGGATGTGAAATTGTCACAAACACAAGACACTGACATGCCGCGGCAAAATAAAACAACAAAACAAGGTGCCCCACTTGTCCATGACGAACGCAACGTTCGCAAGCTAATGCACTCATGGCTACCTTGCTAATCGTAAACAAATATTTGTAACGTAGCTCAAAATGTAAATTCACAGTGAACAAACCCCACTAATTAATGAATACTATCGCATCATATTTATAACGTACAAGCGTACAGGCCGCGCTCGGCTCAGAAGCCAAAGTCCATCCTTTGTAGCTTCCCTGTAACACGCTAAACAGGAAGTGGACGCAACAGACGCAACAACATTCGTTTTGTTTTTCATCATAACAAATGTACTTTAAAAAAAATAAAGCAGTTCCGTAACCATAGAAACAGAAGAAAAATGATATACAGTGATCCCTCGCTATTTTGCGGTTCGTTTATCGCGGCTTCGGTACATGGCGGATTTTTTCAAACATATTCATTTAAAAAAAAAAAAGTTTTTTTTTTTTTCTTTTTTAAAGTCCGCAAAAAGTCCGCAAACGGTCCGCGAGAAGCTCACAGTTGTTTTGCAGCTTCTTGCGGACCGGATTGAGTTGAAAGCAAACACGGTGACGCAGCATTTCGCTGTTATGCGGCGGGCAAACAGAATAAACTGACAACAGAACTTAGATGTTAGCCCCATATATGTTTTTGCCAATTATTCTGTTTGTAGAACAATAGAATTTCCGGATAGTATTTGCATGGTCCTCGTTTAACTGCTGTACATCTTCACCATAACGTAACTCTAACTTACGCAAACTCCGAAAACTGCGGCCATTCTGCTCATGAGAAGAGGACAGGTAGGGAAACCTGCAAGCCGCTCTGTGCAACCTCTTCCGCTCTCTGTGTTTATTCACGTCAGAAAGAAAATCGTGCCGGAGCAGTCGAGCTCAAGATTTGCTTGTTTGGTAGGATTAATGTCAGTAAATAAGTATTTAGCACATTTTTATTTGGATTTGGTTTTTTTTGTTTGTTTTTTTTTTGCTTGTGACAGGGTTGTCAAAATGGTTTCCTCTGAGAGCCGCAGAGAAAAACAAAATGAAGGATGTAAGGGCCCTCTGGAACATTCACTATTTGTTTTTCTTTCTTTTAAACCAAGCCCTCAAGATATTACAGTCAGGTTCCTAAATATTGGGACACCGACACAGTTCTCATCGTTTTGGTTTTGGACAACCTCACGACGGATTTGAAAAAAAACGAGATGCGTTTGAACCGCGGACTTTAATTTGAGGGCAACCTTTTGTTTCAGATCCGTAGAAGATACATGGTTTGGGATTTGTAAAGATTTTCTTCTATGGGCTTCTATGTTTATATTTTGGCAACTGGTTTGCTCCGCCAATTAGCATTCCGTAAGATTCGGACACGTGGTCACGCTACGATCTTGACCGCCTCCCTGTCTTGTTTGAAACTTGGCTCATCCCGAGAACAGGACAACAAAAAGAGAAAATCTGGTTTGCAATGGCGAGTTAGCGTAGGAGTTAATAATGGATCACTTCTGAAAGGATAAGGTAGCCAGCGGCGACCGGAATGATGCAATTGTGTTTTTTGTGGATGCTCCCAGTCCAAGTGTACTGCCAGAACACCTCCGCTTGAACAAAAAAAAGATGAAAATGTGCCATCGTTTTCAAAAACCCAAATGCATTTCTGGCGAGTGAAGAACACGAGGCGATGTTCTGGTGATCTGGCGCCAGACAGACAGTGGCGTCATTATTATACGCTTTAATGATCTCCGCTGAGATCCAACTCAAGCGCTTCAGGGCCGAGTTTTCACGGTGAACCTGTACAGTCAAAAGTCTGGAAAGTCAAACACAAATATGCAATGTCAGCACACCGCACGTAACAGTTCAGTTCAGTGAGCATCAGGGTTAGTCACAAATTGCGACGAACCACTTGTGTGACAAGGACGAGCACCTTCTGTTCCCATTCTTTCAAAGAAGAGGAGGAAATGAGCAACTTGTATTTTCCAACTTGTAGTTAAGCGTACGCTCGTTAAAAAAAAAAAACGCTGTAATGACACGAGCTGCAGTTTATCAGGCTCCCGCCAAAACTGGATTAATACGAATCGTAAAACATGTCAGCGATGCTTTGAATCACATTACGAGCTTCATGCTTCAAGTCCCTTGATGGCATCAATCCATCCATAAAGTTTACAAAGTGAGAACAAAACAGCCACGACAGCTGCTTTTTTTTCTCCTGAATTACATTTTTAGACAAATGAAATGTTGCGGCGCTACAGTAGAGTAGACGGGTTACGGATTTGCTTCAAAATTTAGAGATTGGGGGTGCAATTCCGAGCTACGGCCTTCCTCTGTGGAGTTGACATTTTCTCGTATGCTTGTGTGGGTTTTGTTTTCTAAAGACAGTGAGTGACTCCAGGTGCTTTCGAACAGTTTTCATTTGGGTCAGTTGAACGAAATTTTGATTCATCCGCTTGTTAGTTGGTTTCAGACAGTGACACTTGGGGACATTGATTGATATAGTTGCATATCATCAGCCAACGTTGGCGTTCTGAAGAATTTGACCGAAGGGTAGCATATATGGGCTGAACAAAAGGAGTCCAAGGGTTGACCCTTGAGGTACCCCACGTCAATGACATTTGATCAGATTTAAAAGTTCCAATAACTCCGATCCTCCAAATAGGATACGAACCATTTTAGGATGAGTCCATTTAGTCCTATTCTAGTTTTTTTTTTAACTGTCCAACAGTGTATATTATGAGCTACGCTGCACTGAAATCCAATAAGAACAGAAATGCCGTTTATTACTCGAAAAGCTGCCGCTGTTCCGTGAAGAGGTCGCTAACCACCGGTGAGCACAAGACCCAAATAAGCACCAGTTATATAGAAAATATAATGTGCCAGCCAAGAACTTTGTCCAGCTTTCTTTCCCTCTGACTTAACCACGGCCGTGTTTGGGTGTGCCACTGCGGCAGCAGCTTGCCATTGCGCACCGCCGCTACAAATCTGCGGGAAGTCTTCATTCTAGGTCGCCGCTTACTGCATATCACATCGATTTCACTGTCGCGATTCACGGCCGGATCAACATTTCGTCGTCGGCTGACACCTCGCCCTTGAGCTCGGGCGGGGCCTTGGTGACATCAAGTGAAGTTTACAGCTGCACATATAGACGCGCAGAAGTGATATCGTGGCGCACGGCGGGCGGAATTTACATGCAGCGTATTGATTCCGGATCACTGTTGGTGATCTTTAATTATCAACAAGGCCAAGTTGGAGTTACGTGGGAGGCAGCGGGAGCTCCCGCCAAGACTGCTGTGCATTGCTAGAAGCGCTAACAAACACTGCTGGGACGGCAGATAACACATTTTTAAAAGTCTATTGACGACGGCGGCCGACCGGTTATTGTTTAATTGGTCTGCGTTTTCACGGCGATGATCTACTCGGAGTTACTAAATTGTCACTTAGGAAGCAGGATTCAAGTTTTCTCTGCATTAAAATGCCGAAAAACACAGAAATTGGTGTCAAGGAAGTATTTTTTAAAGGGATGCACGTACCCACCCAAGGACAAGTTTTCCATGTCGGCGAAGAGCTGAGCTTAGTCCGAGATGTGACCGGAAGAGTCTTCGTCACACGCGCACGAGCACTTTTGGCGATTTCGCATTCGTAATGTTTTATTTATTATCATTTTCATGATTTCGCATTCGTTGAACGGGTTCACCGTTTTGGTGCTCAGCCCAAGGCACTATTGCTTTGGCTCAACCTTGGGAGTGTGTTGAGGAGCTTCATTGAGAAAGAAGTAACCGCCGCGGCAATCACCATCCTTTTTGGGATGGGGCTCGCCAATTTTGTGCTGCACGCATCGGTCCCTCGAATTGGCGAGGCAAGTATCCGGCGACTTCCCGACATGACTCCCCTGAACCCAGTGCAGCTTTAATCGCATGTTTTGATATTTCTATCTTTGTTCTAACAAGGAATTCATTTGCTATGATTTTATTTGTATTTGGTGCACATATTGTATGGATGAATTCCGATATTTCAGTCAGAAGCCAAGACAAGCCGAGTGCAATCAAAACAATCTGCTCTTGGTAGACGTTTAGGATTGCTTCTGCCTATCTTGCACAGTTTCTTTTATAAAAAAAATAAAAATAAATAAACGGACACAAACTCTCTCTCCCCAGCAGGACTGTGTGAAACTCTACGCCGCGTATACTTCTTCATTGTTTCCATGGCAACCAGACAGTGCATTGAGGGGTGGGCTACCCGGCTCTTAACGTTCAGCTCGCATTAATGAAAATGCTGCAGGGACGTCTTGGCCAGTTGTCCTATTGAGAGGACGTTGGGAGTCGTCCGGCCTGTCCTTGTGCCCCCCGCCGTCCGTCCGTCCGTCGGCGCACGGCGGGCTCGCCTGCCATCTGACACTATTGTCAGCTTTGATAATGAGTCGGCGTTTTCGCCGTAGGACATGCAGTCGCTGTATTTTCAGATTATTTCCCGGGCACGCTAATTTCTAATTACACGTTTGACACACTTGCGTTGACGCCGTAATTACCACAGCGGCCGGTCTCTATTTAAAAACAAATTCCATAGGCGGTATGCTTTCTCCAGAAAATAAGATTGCTCTTTCATAGAAATGCTTTTCAGTGGAACTATAATTGCAACGTCATTTGTTGCACAAAATGCTCTCCCTATGGCAGTTAATACAAATGTATTTCCGTCCAACCATTTTTTTTTACGTTGCCCTCGTCCGTGGGTCCTTGGGTCCTGGGCCGCGCAGAAAGAATAAATAACGTAGATTACTTCCGTTTTATTCATGTTGAAAGATTATTTTGAAAAATTACCCCAATTCTATGTTAGATCCGACGACAGTATGTCACTCTTGACGCAGATCAAGGCGCGCTTCTCGGTCATGCGATAGGTTAGCGCTAAAATGAAACTCAGGAGCTGGCAAAATGAGTAAAAAACAAACGTCTTTGGGAAGGAGGAAAGGCCCAACCAAGAGACTTTCAAGCCAATGACTTTCAAGAAAAAGAAGGGGACATTTAATAGACAGTATCAGGAGTCCTACTTCAAAAATAGATTTATCGCAACGGGAGATTACAATGCACCAAGCCCACTTTGCGTAATATGCGGCAATGGGGAGTCGTATTTTTCGTGCACTTTGTATTTGCGAGGTATCTTATTTTGAAGGCACGTTTAGGCAGTTTAGGTCCAGATAAGACCTTCCTCGTGTCATAATTTGTGCTTATTATTATGTTTAGAAAATACCACAGTTTTCATGCAGATCAGATCATATACAGTCGAACCTCGGTTTTCGTCCATAATCCGTTCCAGAAGGCTGTTCGAAAACCGAAATTGTTCGAAAACCGAAACCACGCTCTTTAAAAAATCAAAATGTTTACTGAACACGTCTGCTCACAATGGAAAGCAACACGAGGAAGTGACGCTTCCTCGGGTAGACGAGGAAGTGACGCTTCCTCGGGTAGATGAGGAAGTGACGCTTCCTCGTGTAAGGAGGCGAGAGGAGTCAAATGGTGCATTCAAGTGCGCTCAGTTTGTTCGAGAACCAAAATTTGTTCGTCACCCGAGGCATAAAAAACTCGAAATATTTGGTCGAAAACCGAATTGGTCGAGAACCAAGACGTTCGAAAACCGAGGTTTGACTGTATTGTGTTACTGGTGTTTTTATCCGCCACAGCTTAAAAGCCGGTCCCTGAAAATATTGTCTGACATTAAACCAGTATGTGGGGCAAAAAAGGGTGCGAACCGCTGATATAGACAAACACACACCTTCATAACTCTGGACAATTGAGAGACTCTGATCAAGCTAAAGTGTATTCGGAAGGTTTGAGGAAGTATACGGAGAACATATTCAACGAAGGGTTCGAACCTAAAATTCTTTCACTACGAAGCAACGTATGCGAACCACGATGGTTCATACCACCCAAATTCAAGACAGTGTTTCAAGCAGTTCGTCACAAAGTGCGGTGCGAGTACTGTAATTGTGTCATTGTTCCGCCTGTCACGATAACGTCACTGGCATCCATCGTCGAACAAAGACGCATTATTTGTCACGAATAAATGCTCATTTTCTAAACAATTGGGTGAAATTAGACCATTTCACTGCGGCGCAGCGGTCGAAATCGTTTCTTCCACGGCTGCCTGTGATTGAAAAATCTCAGCCACAGACACGAATAGATAACGCGGCCTAATCGTCCTCAAATGAGTAGAATTAAATCATCAAATAAGTCGCCCGTTGACGGCAGACGTGCGGTCGCATGACGTACGTGACGCTCGGCTTTTGAAAAATTACGCAAGCGTGACAGCCCCCGCGCAATGTCGCCGGACTGATTAACGTTCGTCGCCGCGTGCCCCGTGTCACGTGCGTCGAGCATGTGAACGTTTCGCGGGAGAGGCCTCCTTTCGTGCATCGCTGCGTAGCATGCCAGCGCCAGAGCGTGTGTACAAGGTAGCGTGGACTTGGGAGTATTTCCTCTCCGTAAATAATTGAGGAGGCGCTCTTGTTTTGCAGGCTCGCCCGCACGCCCGCTTTTGTCGGGCGTGCGGGCGAACCCTCATGCAGTATTTTGAAGCGGCTGCATGAAGGGTATTACGTCCCAAAAATGTCCCTCTTCCAATGTGCAACAACTTTTTTCACTTTTAATTTTTTTTTCACTTTCGACCCCTCAAAATGTTCAGTGGGAATTGGCCAAGACAGAGATATACATTCTATGCAAAATTTCAGCTTCGTGGAGTTATTTTCACTGTTTTGTCTGTGGTGTTCATTTGTCCAACAGTCCAAAATCGTCCAAAATGTCCGAAATGTCCGAAATGTCCAATTTTGGGATCATTACTGCATGGGTGTTAATTTCATGCACAAAAATGAGCAAAACGATAAAGGAGGAACACTCCCACCCAAAGTATGGCGAGGACACGCAGGTTTCGTCACCGCAGCTTCTCGGCGCGCGCCGGCCGCACACAAAAACACGCTGACCTTTTTTAAGACACGGAAGGTGTCAACTGTGAATGTGTGCCATCATGCTCAACATAATTCAGCATCCTTCACCTACGGTCGCGCGGCGCGGGAAGGACGCGCAGCGGCCAACCTTCCCCGCCGACCGATGCTCGCGCGGCGCCATTTGCATAACGACCTCTACCTGCGCGTAATTAGCATGGTGACTTTGGGCCGGCGGAGGAGGAGGGGTCGGCTGAATGAGGCGTGACTAATTAGCGTTGCGCCAACTGCTTGCTAAAACCAAGCTAGCGGGATGCTCTGGGCCACAATTGAATGTGTGTGTGTGGGTGAGAAGGGGGGGGGGGGGGCAATGGATCGAAAATGAGCCAACCCACACTTTTTAAGGTCCATTCTTTGCTACAGTGTTGTTAGCTAATTATGAAATTAATTGGTTCTGGAAGAAATTTCTTAATTAGAAGATTTTGTAAGTAGAGACGCGTTTTCCATGTAAATGCCCTAATCCGTTCCAAGGAAGGTGTATGCAGAGTCGAACGATGAAAGCCTTGCGATATGAATTCATGGCATCGCACTGAACTAATTCGCTGGAGCTCCTTTGTTGTGGTGCCGTCCCCAAAAAGAAACCACTCTGGAAACAAAGGAAATTGCTTAGGGCCACACCCCAAACATTTTCTGAATGTATATTTTTTTTTTCACTCGCATGTTTAAAAGCACAACAAAATGCTTCTATCGTGAGTGCTCCCAATGTCTTCTCATGCAAAGGACGATTCCCTCTTCTTATTGTGCATGTGGGCACTTGAATCAGGAAGGCAAAATCAACTTTTGTCGGAAAAATGTAGCAGTTATCCAAGCAGAGCAGAGAAGATGAGAGCAAAACGGTTTGTAGATCAAGTGCCGAATGTTGGAACCTTTTTACACGGTGACACTGCATGTGCGTGACCGACTAGAGTGTGAGAGCTGCACAGCTGCTCTCCCGTACTTTCAATTATTTTTCCGGGGACGAAGGGCCACCCGAGTGACTGGCCAAATAAACGGTTAAGAGCTGCCCGTTACCCCTTATACTTCCCGCCATCCATTTTCTGATCCGCTTCAGGGACTCGGAAAGCAAAAGAATTTACTCCAAGTGCTCCTTTTTTTTTTTGTTGAATTTGACCCACTTTTCTTTGCAGCTTCAGTCGAATCCCAACTCCTATAAAATGGAATGCGGTGCAAAATGGACACCAATTAACGAGACCTCCTGGATGGCGAGTCTGATGACTAAGCATCCAATCAGGCACCTTTTGGCTCCCTGGTCGGACCCGAACGGAGAAGCCGCGCCTTGACGTTGATCTCTTCCACCTCGCCCTCAGCAAAGAAGCTCCCGCCCGAGGGATGGATTTCACGAAAAAACAAAGCGGCAGAGCGGCCCGGCATTCTAACGAGATCTCTCCCTCCTCAGACTCATTTCCGAAGAAACCTGATGAGAATTTAACATGCGGCCTATGAAATCTCACCTGTGAGCACGTGTCAAGGGGCGCTACTTGAGCGATGAGACACAAGAGACGCTGAATCAACATGTCAGACGGTACGGGGGGACGGGGGGGGGGGGACGGGGATTAAGCTCAGTGATCTGCATACATTAGCGTGGAGAAAAGCACGGCACTTAGCTCCGGTCATGGCGAGTCCACGCCGGGAGACCGGCGTGGTCGGAGCGCATGAATAAATAAACGCAAGGAACACTATGAGAACGACCGAGAGCAGAGCAGATGTGTCCATGGGTAGTAGTGAGCGGGTGGGTGGGAGGAAAAAAAATAAATAAAATTACAGACTTGTTGTGATGGAAGTTGCCCGCCTTCCGTCATTCGGCATCCTTCTTTCCTGTGATGACATATTTATCTCCAAACGTAGCAAGGGAATTGAAAGCGGAATTTTGCAAATAGTGTCCTGGGAACCTTGATTTACTGAATTGCAGATGCGTGGGGGGGGGCGGGAAATTGCGAGAATACTGGCAATGGCAAAACAGGAGTCAAGGACGAGTTGGAGTCAAGGATTTAGACTTGGCAAAAATAACAACTGGGTAAATAAACTGTTGACAAAATTGCAACCTAAGCCGGGATCCTTTGATGTCAATAGGCAGGGCGGCTTTATTTACCGAGCGAGCGCATTTCATACGCAAGGTAACTCAATGTGCTTCGCATCATTAAAATTCCAACATTTAAAGGCATTTCATTCCTTTTCTGATCTGCTTATTCTCACAAGGGTCGCGGGGGGTGGCCAGGTGGGGGACACCCTGAACCGGTTGCCAACCAATCGCAGGGCACACAGAGACGAACAACCACCTCACACTCACACCAAGGGACAATTTGGAGTGTCCAATCAGCTTGCCGTGCATGTTTTTTGGAATGTGGGAGGAAACCGGAGGACCCGGAGAAAACCCACGCAGGCCCGGGGAGAACATGCAAACTCCACACAGGGAGAATGGAACTGGAATTGAACCCGGTGCCTCTGCATTGTGAAGTCGACGCGCTAACCACTGGGCCACCGGGCCGCCTACTTAAAGGCATTTACAAAACAAAATAATTTCAGCCATTTAAAAGCAAAGTCCAGAAAGAAAAAGTTGTTCTCTTACATGACTAAAGGAACATACAGCGCAAGAATAAGTGATTGTAGAAATGCCTTGGAATAGTGGTCTCCAAACTACAGCCTGCCTCCACATTTTGCCCTGGTTCCCTGAACAATATCAGAGATGCCTTATCATTTTTTATTTTATTTTTTTTCAGTCTGGCCACATGATCGAGACTTGAACATGGAAAGAACGTAACATTCTGTTCCACCCTTCTGCAGTCTGTGCTCTATCAGAAACCTCTCCCTCAAAAAATAAAAAAATCCTGGACGCACCCGTCAAATAAAGCGGAATAATGGCGAAAAGATTCGGTAATAAAACATTGAATTGGTTATTCTTTATTTCATTAAGAGTGTTATTTCATTAATGTTTATTTATTTTCTGTTTGGGTTTTTTTTCTGTCAAGATCACAGTAAGTGTGAACATTTGCTTATTTGACTTTTTGGAAAACACTCAATGTTTATTTATGTTTAGACATTTTTGCTATCGTCACACTTTGTAACAAACTGACCCCCGGCCCCCGTCAGCCAAGCGAAAAGTTATTTGGCCCTCACAGGAAAAAGTATCCTCATACCTCTGCTTTAGAAATATTTAAAAATAGATATGGGAGTTGGGGGGAGGGCTACTTTTTTTTTTTACCTGAATTTAAAAGGATTTATACTTGTGGATGGTAGCTTTTTACATTTGCGTGCAGCATTACAGCTAAATACTGCTTCACCATGTTTGCTTAGAACTCAGGGTTCTCGAATCTGCTGACCTCGGGTTTATACTTCTGGCCAAATATTGTTTTTTTTTGTTTTTTGTTTTTTAAGTATTCAAGACCGAAGCCATTTTGGTGATTCTTAACCCCCATGCAGTAATTATCCCAAAATTGGACATTTCAGACACTTTGGACGATTTTGGACCGTTGGACAAATGGACACCACAGACAAAACAGTGAAAAATAACTCCACGAAGCTGAAATTTTGCATAGGATGTATATCCATGTCTTGGCCAATTCCCACTGAACATTTTGAGGGGTTGAAAGTGAAAAAAAAAGAAAAGTGAAAAAAGTTGTTGCACATTGGAAGAGGGACATTTTTGGGACGTAATACCCTTTATGCAGCCGCTTAAAAATACTGCATGAGGGTTAAACCAGTGGCATCATTTTAAATTCTATTCTACAGCTGACTGGGAGTCACTGCAAAGCCTCCAGGACTGGAGTCCTATGCTCGGATTCGTTAATCGCGTTCCGGCCACAATCAACACGTTGTCCCAAGAAGATTGATGAATATTTTGGGAGCTGACAATGTTATCCGTTTCACCCGTCATCCCTCGGGCTCAAAATCAATTCTTCAGATTCTCGCTTGGCCTTCCAGCAGTGGGAAGGCACCCCCGCGACCCTCGGTTCGGAAAATCAATGTTTACTATCCCTCGGCTCAAAAAAAACCGCTTGGCCTTCCAAGTATCAAATCGAACCAAATGAACTGCTGAATATTTTTGACCCCAAACTGTCAAGTCCAAGTGGAGAATGAAAGAGGCAAGCGTGTAAAATTCTGAAAATTAAAGTTCATCAAGCTATTTTTAAACCGCTCTTCATCAAAGCTCCGAAATATGAGACAGTGACCAGCGTGGCAAACGTTGTTTTGGTCACACACTCGGTACGCCCTCCCATCATGCAGATGTGCCGCCATCAATTAAAAAAATAAATAAATAAGAAAAATACAAAGCAGCTTTTCGAAAGCTTCCCAAGCAGATGCAAACGGCTCCGGCAAAACTGGGACAGCAGGTAAATTGGTGTCATCAACTGTTTTACAGATCAAAAGATGCCGACGAGCCCGCCAACGTTAAGGGAGCGCCGAGTGCATCGCAGGAGCGTCAGATGACACCCAGACCAGCAGTCTTTTCTTTTGTTCTTCCCAAGTTGTCGTCTAAAAACAGCCGACGCGATTCGACGCGAAGATGACATGACGGCTTCCCGAGCCCTCTAAAACGCTTCCGCTTTGAAGGTCAGTCGACAACATCCGGAGGTTGTTTTGAAGGGCTACACACGATAGCGGAAGTGACAATGAGCTAAAGTTACTCGACAGCCCGCTGAGCCGCATTTCGTAGTGGATCGTTTCCGAAATGTCAGCGAGCGGCAAACGAGCGACGCCGCGATGCCTTGATTTGTCATTCGCCTTTGAATAAGCGCCAACTCTGCTTAATGTCGCGCTTAATTAGACAGCAGTAGCGCAGAAACATCCTGTTAGCTATACGGAGGGAATAGTGCGTTGCCGATTGAAAAAAAAAAAAAATGACATGACACAGTTCCCGAGCAGCGCTTTTGTCGAAGCGAGATCCGTCAAAATGATGTCCACCGATTGACAAATGTACCTTGGACAACTACACTGATGGTAAATAAAGCTTACATCACTTATGTCAGAAAATTGTAATCACGCGTCACCCAAATTTTGGTGTGGACATCGCAACGCGCGTCCGCATCAACCTGGAAAAACATCGCCCCCGATATTTTTCTATTTTAGGGTTGAAGCTTCGTAGCGAGTGCCTCATTGAGGAGAGAAACGCTATCGCCATAAGATCGATATTACTTGGGCGATCGTTACGATATTTTCAGAGCAAAGTCGAGACATTAAAAATAAATTTTAGTGACTAGCGATTGCATTTGACCGATTTTCAGCAACATTTATTTCCTACATCGTGCATTTAGACGGTCATTGGTGCGTCACATTACGGTAAGTGAGGAGGGACATATTACTTTACGGCTAAAGAGCCGATCGAAATTGTTTCAATCAAGGAATCCTTTCGACAACTGAAATGAAAAACAACTATTACTTTTTTCTTCATTTTACGGCAGACGCCCACTGAGCCGGACGGCCCGGTCGGAGCGATTGGTAAGCGCATCCGCCATCTTGAATGTGGCCAAGGCGATCGCCATAAACTTAGCAAAACCATATTTCTCAAAACAGAATGACACAATGCAATCAAAAACAAGGTTTCGGTATGAACGCGATGACTTTTGGTTTCATCATACATCGGTCAAGGAGCAAGCGATCGACACAAATAGCTTCGCTTTGCCACATTCAATACGGCTGCGGCGCTCCTGCATTTCATGCGTCTCGCAGATTGTAAAGGTCCACGCGTGCGCATCTGCCATACGTCAGACTAAGAGCAGAGCGCGGACATTTCCATTACAGGCGGAAAGTGATCCACTCCGACGCAAAGTTCATCTCATTTTGCTTGCAAATGAAATGCGGACCTCGGTTTTAGCGCGCAGGGCCAAACGGCCGTGCGGAATAGCAATATGCTCTGTTTTGGAATCTCTTTAAGGATTTGCATTAAGTGTTTGTCTGGACATCAATCTACCTGTTAGCAAGGTATCCGTTTTCTGTTTAGTAAACACGTTTTGTTTTTTTTAAAAATACTTTTCATCATGTTGTTCAGCAAATGCTTTGCAAAATTGGGATATATTCTGCAAGGGGAAAGGAGGGCTACAATTTGAAAACAAAAATAATCACATCAAAATTCCAAAATAAAATTCCGATGTTGACGAGTTGAAAGAAGGCATTTTGAGACTGAATTATTTTATAGTCTCACGAGTAGAAACCTAAGGTGAGAAATGTATGAATTATTTTTTATTAAAGCATTCCTGCTTCAGTCTGTGCCACGCTCTTCTTTTGAGATGTGTTCTCCATGAAATTAAGAGCTTGGATTCCCATTTATTTTGTTTGTCAAGTTTCCAGTGAGTGTCCTTGAACACTCGCGATGCCATTAATCGTGTTAGATGTTCACCAGCATAAATTGCGCAACGTACGCATGCAACATTTTCCGCATCTTTCCATGCATGCTGTGAAGGAGTGATGCAGCCTTTCGAAGATTTCCCGGCAGACTTTGTCAGCAGCGAGCGTTCCAGGATTTTGGAGTGTGTCAAACACACAAGGGGGGAGGGGACTGAGAGAAAGGTCTCAACTAAATATGTATTAGTTTTGATTGATCTCCAGCTGCGAAGAGGAGGAAGAGAAGGAGGAGGAGGAGGAGCAGAAAGGCTGTTGGAGGGCCGATGTCAAAGATTTAATAGGGATGTCAAGCCAGCAAGCTAGCATGCTAGCAAGGCCGCGCGGCAGCAACATTCGTCGCGGCCGCGGCTTGTGTTTATTTTTAAAACATGAAGCTCTGGTTAATACTGGGCTGAGGTGGCAAACATCAAATCAAAGCTCGCTTTTCTTCACCGACAACAACCGTTTGAAATCCTAACACGTTTGTGCCGCAAACCAGTTCCACTCGTTGGACCGAAAACTTTCCCCCGAACCTTCTCTCATGCAATTAAGGGGGAACATAAAACATATTCTGTTTTCTCTGAAATATTGATTCAGGATTTAGCATCCATTTGTTCAAGTCAGAGAGGCCATGAATATAGTTTGCAAATATCGCTGCCCTTCATAATTGGATAGAGACAATTCCTGGGAGGATATTCTTGACCCAGGTCAACTTTGGCGCTGTGTGTGCAAGGAAAATGAACACCATGTAAAATTTACGCGATCGTATCATGCAATTAGACCAAGGACTAGCATCTATTACACATTTATGAATTTTTAACGGAGGGTAAAATGCTAAATTATGCATTGTTAATGTTGATTTCCCCCCCCCACCCCCTATACATAGAATTATTTTCCAGTGTACCGGAACATAACTTATATGAAATGATTGCCGCTGGTGCCACATTTTAACTTCAATTATGTTAATGTAGCAAAATGAATACAGTCAAACCTCGGTTTTCGAACGTCTCGGTTCCCGACCAAATCGTTTTTTTACCAAATATTTTGAGTTTTTTATGCCTCGGATGACGAACAAATGTCGGTTCTCGAACAAACTGAGCGCACTTGAATGCACCATTTGACTCCTCTCGCCTTCCTTACACGAGGAAGTGACGCTTCCTCGGGTAGACGAGGAAGTGACGCTTCTTCGTTTTGCTTTCCATTGTGAGCAGACGTGTTCAGTAAACATTTTTATTTTTAAAAAGAGCGTGGTTTTGGTTTTCCAACAATTTCGGTTTTCGAACAGCCTTCTGGAACGGATTATGGACGAAAACCGAGGTTTGACTGTACATCTTTATTGACCAACACGTTGGCCTGTATCTCGTGTTGTCTGATTGTTTAATGTAAAAAAAAAATATATTGATGTATATTTATATATAGAATGACAATAATAATCAAAAATGATGATCATCAACGATAAGAAAGAATTAACTGAAAAATAGTTTGCCCTGTCCTGTATTACGTCATATCCCAAATATTAAAACATTTAAAAAAATAAAGGTAAGTCACCCATTGTAACGTCAGATTTACTCATTGTGACTCACAGCCGTGCCATGAAAATGTGTACAAATACGATCGACTGTGTGTTCGCTAATAATAAGAGCAACCAGCGCATGATAAGCAAATGCTAACAAGGTTTGCCGAATGCGGCCCGAGACGCATTGTTGTTGATGCGCAATCAGAGCAGAAAGTGATGAGAGAGCTGGGAAACAAAAAACTCCTTTTTTTTTTTTTTTTTTTAATGAGGAAGTGCCTCACGTCTGATTAGCGCATGCAAATGATTGCACTACACGTCTTCCCTTATCTGTGTTCAAGACGGGGGCATATTCATATCATATCACTGGCACTCGTAATATTAATTATACACTTTAAAATGGAAAACTTTAATTGAACATGAGTCATTTGGTGTTTAATGTGTTTACAATAATAAAAAAGGCCTCTTGATGGTTATGATCTCAACTATTTTATGGAATGTATGAAGCACGCTCTAATACGGAAAAGTGTTCCTCTGGGCTTTGTTCTCAGCCCCTCTCACTTGCAGCTGTAATGAACTGCTTTGGAAGCATATTGAGATGGATGGATATCTTTTTTCTGTATGAATGAGATTCAAATGTAATTTTCTTATATATTATTATTCAACGGTTTATTACGGTAGGTATATCGATACATGTACAGCAGTGTTTAAAATGAGAGTAGCATCGAGCATAAGAGTGCCAAGAGCCTATTCGGACATCATTAAATGTGATTCGCTTTGCCAAGTTCATTTCATGCGTCATGCTCAATCACGAAGCCACATTGCTAACGACCATTATTTGCGGCGGTGGCCCGGAGAAAAATTGCGCGTAAAATGAGTTGTTAGCTCCTCATTTTGGCAGCGGGCAGCATCAGCGTAATTGCAGGGAAAGTCAGGGGGGGGGTCCAATCATGGGTGCCACTCTGCGAGTCACCCTTGGATCAGATCACTCGCTGGCTCTGCAGTAAAATGGTATGGAAATGATTCATTTGACGGTAGCGCTTTGCCACGTCATCCAAATGTACAAGTCGAATCCACTCGGAGGGCAAACAGAGCTCTCGGTGTGCGACACCGACCCCTGCTTCTCTATTCGAATCATACATAATTGATCAACGTTTGCATTTGCAAAGAGTGTGAAATAAGTCCTGTATACTATTTACTTGATTCAACTAACAGTAATAAAAGGCATTCAACAGTTTGGGCATTGCCGTTATTGCATTGAGACTTCTTCTGTTGTGCCCAACTTGGCCACCAGGGGGACAAAAACAAAACAGTCATGCAGACACCTGCCACGGCTTGTATTTGGAAAACTTCTGGAGTTTAATCACTCTTATCTCAAGGCACCACTTATGTCGAACAGATGTAATGACTGTCCAATGTTTTCATTCTTTGCTTATAGATATGCAGCGATGGGAATATCAAAATTCCTGTTGTTTGAAAAGATCATAAAGTATTTGGACATGGGACTCTAAATATGGATATTGAACACTTGCATATGAAAATGACAGTATCATGAGAAAAAAAAACACCACTCGAAAGGTTCTCATCTCGACTCCGCCATGAGACCTCCATTTTCCCATGGCGGGATATATTTTTCAAGCCAAACCCCAGCTGTGCCCCAAGTCATCGTCATGGTAACAGATGCAGGCGGGGTGACTCAACCGGGGGCTAATTTCGGTAAATCCATAACACATTGTGGGTTCTATTTTAGTAGACATGCGCTTGCCGTAAAAACTGGTATCTTACTGGTAATGTTTGTGCCAGGGCAAGTCTAGTTTAACGTGTTTGGGAATTCGGCAGACCGTGCGGCAGACTGAGGATGTTACCTATTACGTGCCCCCAGCGACTAGACATTAGACGAGGTAAAGGCAGGTCTAAATTGTGGCGCATTGGAGCTATTGGCAGATTTGAGCGAGGCGCAGGCAGACGGATTCTGAGGTCCGTGGACGTGTGGGGATGGACGTCATCGTTTTTTTTTAAATTTGGAAATATGACAACAATGTGCAGTGATCCTCTGAATTATCGTATCACTTCATTGAACAAATGATCGTCTTTCATCGAATGTCCACCTCGCAACAACCAACTTTCCATCATCCGCAAGCGGGAATCTTGCAGTTCTTTTTGAACGTACGTTACGCATGTCGAGTCAATCCTGTTTTTGCCTCTCCTGCGCTGAAATTGAAGTGAATGACGAGAGCCCCACTTTGCTCAGGAAACACGTCGGCTCCGTTCACTCCCACTGGGGGCGCAAATGCCCATTTCTCACTGTGAGATCTACGAAAATGCCACCAAAAATTCGACAAGACCTCGGAATGCATGTTTGAATTTAACTTAACTTAAAAATAACCGTTTTGATGCAATTAGATCGTTCGCTTTGGTGACGCATTTTTTAAAAAATCACAGGAAAGCAATCGTGAATGCAACAGTGGAAAAAAAGGTCGCGTCCAAGGTGGGGCTGATTTGATTTGAGCTATTATTATTTCTCCCATCCTGTGGAGCTATCATGTTTACTCCTCTGGAAATGGGGCAACGTGATAAATATTGATGCTTCTCGCCGTCTGAGTGCATCCATGTGGTTGGATCAAGGCCGGAATATCACGTTGCCCCTTTCGGATTGGGAGTAAGTCGACTCCCGAGCCTTAAAAGCACTTTCCCGGCCGCGTGAGTGCCCACTGCCCTCCCTCCCTCCCTCCCTCCCTCTCTCTCCTCACCCAGATCCTCGCCCTCTTTTTCTGCGGACCTCCCGTCAATCTTCCATTGCCCTCTCACTACTTTGCCCTCCCAATCTTTTTTGCATGAAGTGACGGCCGGATCCTGACACTTTCCTCCCGTCCCTTCCCTCCCTGCGGATTCCGCGGAGATGAGAAGATGAACGGAGAATTGATAATGAGATCGCAGAGATTTAAAAAAAAAAAGATGCTCATCCGACATACAGAAATCGAAGCATCCACTCTGAGGGAAGCTGACAAAATGAAGGATAACAAGGGAAGAGGATAAGGGAAGAGATAGTTTAACCAAAAAAAAAAAAAAAAGCTAATAATCCAATACGTTGTTGATACAAAAAAAAACAGGTGTGATGGCGACTCCATTAAAACGCTTTGCATTATGGATGCACACATACTAAAAGTCCCCGCAGAAGTCATGACCAATCAGCTACGCTTTTGCAAAGTTGTCTCCGGGTCATAAAAAAAATCCCAAACGGGACATTTCCCTCAGCCGTGGGGATCCGGACACACACACACACACACACACACATGACGATCCCGATCGCGGTTACGGCGCGCCTTCATTCGTAATGTCTGGCTCACGTCTGTCACTGCGCTCTGACAAGTAAATCAGTGAGGCAGGAATGTCACCCTTACCGGCGCGTGAGTGAAGACTTATCCAGGAATCACCTCGCGTCATGCCGTGCCGGCGCTTGCTGGTTAAATTCCAAGGTGCTCAAGCGGAGAAGGTCGACGACTCCGTTTGGGATGAACGGAAAAGGAAGAGACAAGCGGGAGGGGTTCTTCGTCTGTGTGTGTGTGTGTGTGTGTGTGTATCTGAAGGAGGATGCGGTATCCAAGTCGCGTCAGCTGCCGAGCCACATGCGCGGCACATGCGCTTTTCACCGCGACGGGCATCGCTCGCTCGCGCACGGGAAGGGAGGGGGCTGGTTGGGAGCCGCAGTGTGTGATGATGATGAGATCGGGAGATGGGGTGGCGCCCCTCCTCATTTCTGCCGCCGTCTACACTGCGGTCTGATCGACGTAAACAGGAGGAGAAACCGGAGGGAGCTGCCAATGCTTTGTTTTGTTTCTGTTTAAAAGCTCAAGATGGAGGACGCCGCGGCGATAGGAGCAGGTTGTCGGGGGGCCCCGTTTCACAAAACAAAGAAACGAGCGAAAAAATTGAATAATAGCGTTCTCAAAGTAAACAAAGCCGTCTTGTCATTTGACCAAAGCGGGAGTGTGAAAGTGTCGGTTGAAGAAGAAGAAGAAAAAAAGATGCTAGGGGGGGACATGGAAGGCCAAGCGTATTTTACATGCATTAAGTTCATTCATTCATTCATTCATTATCCGAACCGCTTGATCCTCACTATGGTCCCGGTGGGGGGTGGGGGGGGGGGTGCTGGAGCCTGTCCCAGCAGTCTTCGGGCAGTAGGTGGGGGACACCCTGAACCGGTTGCCAGCCAATCGCAGATGCATTAAGTTGATTCCAAAAATATTTGTGATGAAGATTTGTTCGTGGTAAACATGTTCACAGCGGGACGGGCGAATTGATGGACTCTCTGCTGTCGGGGATTCACGCCGTGCGTCCTTTTGGACGCTGAAACGGAGCGCGCGATGCTGTTTTGAGAATGACAGTTTGCGGTTCCCAGATTGCACCCTTTACACTATAAAACTGCTTGGTCCAAACGAACGACACATTGGGTGAAATAGCTTGATCAGTGCCTGGGACCCGGACAATGTTGAGTTTCTTTTTTTTTTTTACCCGCTTTGGGTTGGGTTGAGGACGTAAACAAGAACCATACCGATGGAGTAAAGCTACCAAACGAAATGGGGTTACTCGGTTATCAGTAGAGCTGCCGTTAAAAAATAGCGCACCTTTTTATGACCAACATTGTCCTCGAAGAAATAGAACTATGGTTTGAAGTTGTGATATCACCATTCACCACTAGATGGCAGACATGGCTTTGTTGCGCTTGCACTGGCCTGCACTACAACTGGAATAGGCGTTTTTGATTGTGATTTGGGATGAAATGCAGGCGCGATCTAATATCCAAATTTTGAGTGAGTTGATTTCCTGGGGGGGGCGGGGGGGGGGTACATGACAGTATGGTCATTTTTTGATTGTTTTTACCTTTTTGTTGAGGATCTTTTCTGCATGCGTTGAGCATAAAATATATTAAGATAAAAAAAAAATCAGACCTTCTGTATGCAGATATTTTGTCCATATTTAAACGACATTTTTGTCATGCATCTGATTAGTAAGGCTCCCCCCCCCCCCCCCCCCCCACCCCCCCACCCCCGTAGTACAGATTAAAACCTCTGGCCCCCTCCAGCAATACAAGTTGTCCATCACTGTTGTCGAAGCAGCCAGTAGCTCTAACAGGCAGAAATAATCGAATTAGAGCGGGCGCAATCTTTTATTGAGAGTTAATAATATTCCGTGCACATCGGTCAGTGACAAAACAATCAATACTGTCAAGTTCTCCTCTTGGTTCAACTGGCCAAAGGACGCGAGGACAACTCAGATTTCCGACTTTATCACTTTATTTTCTTCAAAGTCATAAGTCTTTCTCAGTCTTTCTCAGTCTTTCTCAGTCTTTCTCAGTCTTTCTCAGCTTGTAAACCATTGGCGTCTTTGGGATGAACCCCCCCTCGAGTGAACTTGTTTCCTTTCAGTGTTGTCAATCCTGCTTCCTTCTGGCTTTTTCCAAACTGACTCTTCCTCCTGAAAGCTTATCCACACTGACTGACCTTCTGCTCCTCAGTTGCTCAAAAAGAGTGGCAGCTCAGAAATGCAGCTGGTTTGCTGCCTTTCAATTAGTGGCAGATCAGGAGATTCAGCTGGTTTGCTGCTGCTGGTGCACTCTGGGAAATGTAGTTTTTTCCCACTTTCTGTGCTTTAGCTCAACACCTCCCACTTGAGCTCCTGGTCTTCAAATCCAGAGAGGTCATACAACTTCTTCACGTTTCAGGTTGTTCTTCAATGGGAAGGAGAATGACAAGCCGTCTGACATCTCTATGAAGAACTGTAGCTGGGATTTTTCTTTGGAATCTCTTAGTTCTTTCATCATTTGCTTTAGCTGTCCCTTCTCGGCCTTTTGGTTTTGTGATGGGAACAGGATAGCTAGGAAAGGTTTTCACAAGTACATCTCTTACTCCTGGCTTTTTTCCTCATCCGGAGAAGGGTTCCTGCTACTCCTTCATGGCTTGCTTTGTGGGATTCTTGAGCCAGTAATGTAGACACCCAGGCTTCAAATGGTAATACTGGAACTGCAGTCTTATCTTCGTTGAACATCTGAATTCTGCCTCCACAAAGTAGCAGTTCAGAGTTCACATCCTTGTATACTGCCAATCTATTCAGAGTTGTGTCTGGAAAACTGGTACCTTTTTGAGCTGCGAGGAAGAGGTCTTTGAGTGCATCTTCATGCTCCTTGACAGTCAGTACAGCTTGCTTAGGTGATGTTTCCTCCCACTTTGACTGTTTTGGGAATTGGCACCTTCTCCTCAGCCACTGCTTGGCAGCTCGACAAACCCAGGCGATTACTCTCACCAGTCTGGACAGGCTACTGAATCTTCTTATTTCCACAAGATCTTTAACCCAGCCCATAGGTTTCTTTCTCAGAAGAAGAGTCGGGTTTAACACAGGGTTTTCCTCTTGAGTTTCATCCTCTGTCCTTTTCTGGGTGGCCTGTTTTTCTTCTTTCAGCTGGGTCCTTGCTTGAGCTCTTGTTAATGCACTTGAGAATGCCTTCCTCTGAAGTTTTTGTACACTCTCCCTGGCATGAACTGCAACCTCTCCAGCTGATTTAATAGGCCACTCCTCCACCGGCCACTTCAGGAACTCTGGTCCATTTTGCCATGTCGAGTCCTCGTTCAGATCTTCAGGAGTACCCCCCTCGTTATGATGTCAGCTATGTTCAGAGCTCCACAGATCCACCACCAGTCTTGCACTGGTCCAGCCTTCTGGATTTCACCCACTCTGTTTGCATAGAAGGTTCTGTAGCCATAACTGTCCCTTGAATAGCCCCCAGGACTGTTTGGCTGTCAAGTAGATGGAACCATCTCTCAATCTTCATTCGAGTATGCTTTTCCACATACTTCCTGATTCTGGCTGCAAAGACAGCACCGCAGATCTCAGCTTTTACAGCTTCTCCCTTTTGATCCAGGGTGTCAGTTTTGCTTTTGATTCCACAAATCTAACTTCAGGGCCTTGACTTGTCTCCCATCTTAAGTACATCACAGCTCCATAGGTCTTCTCACTTCCATCTGAAAAAGTGATGCCCCAAGGTTCACCTCTCCTGTTGGCTGGCGTGAGGCTCCTGTGGAACTTCACCTGTCCAAGTTGCACATATTCTTCAAAAAACTGTATGGCTTCTCTTCTGAGGCTTTCTGATAAAGGTTGGTCCCAGGTTTTTAGGGTTAGTTTGCCACCTCCTCCCTCTTGGAATGCTTTTCTAACAAGAATCGCTCCTTCTGCTTGGCAGGCGTATTTAAGCCAATGGGGTCATACAGCCCAGCTACCTGGCTTAAGAGAGCTCTTCTAGTCAGTGGGTTTGGTGTTTCGGCTTTTACCTCTTCCTTGAGGAGATCTTTTCCAACTCTCATCTTCTTCTTTCTTTTGGAAAAGTTAACTGAAGTTAACATGTAGAGCTTGTCCTCCTCCACTTGGTAGCCGATTCCCAGGGCTTTGTTGTCTTCATCCCTCATTTGATTTGGAAGAATTAAGGTTTTACCTTGCCTCTTTTGAAGGGCCACTGTCTCCACTCCTTGCCTCCCACTTTGCCCTGACCGGACCCATGGTTTCAGGAAGAAACCTCCAGCTTTCAAGATTTCTTCAACTCCTTCTGTGATTTTATCCAGTCGCTTTAAGTCATTATGGGAGGTTAAAAGGTCATCCACATAACATGTCCTCTTCAATGACCCGACGTTCATCCTCCAAGTCAACAAAGCTGGGAAGGCTTGCTGTTTCCCTCATTTCCAACTGAGCAATGCAGCCAGCAGGTCGGTCTCCAATGTTGACTCTGGTAATTGCATATTCGCCTATCTCTCCACCTGGGCTGTCTCTCCAGAGGAATCTGTGAAGATGCATTTCACGCTCTTCCAGCCACACAGAGTTGTACATCTTCTTGATGTCCCCTAGAGCTGCGTGCATCCCTTCTCTGAACCTCAGAAGAACAGCTCTGATGGGGTTGAGAACATCTGGTCCCTTCAGAAGAAGATCATTCAAGCTTAAGCCTTTGTATTTCTGGCTACTATTCCACACAATACGAACTGGTGTTGTCACTGAATGTGGATTTGGCGCCACCAGGTGGTTGATGTACCACACTGGGCCATTCCACTTCTCCATGATTTCATTGCTGAGTTTTCTGGCTGCACCACGTTCGACCATTTCATGGATTTGGTTAGCATATGCGATCTTCCAGTCTGACTCTTTGCTTAGTTGTCTTTCCATCTTGAAGAAACACGCCTGGACTGCAGCTTTATTATTGGGGAGAGTAGCTGGATCCACCGTCCAAGGATATTTGCATCCCAGTGTGGAGATGGTGTGTGAGCATCCCCCTTCTTGTAGGTGAGGCCTCCTTTAATTACCTCAAGCTCTCTCTCCTCTGCCAGAGTAATTTCTTTTCCTCCTGGTGGACAGTTTCCACATCTGCATCCTCCACATCTTGGTTCACATGCAGCTCCAATGCTGTCCCACTGCCACCACTCAAGGAACTTATGATTACTTGTAGCTGTACATTTAGTCTGGGTCACATCCTCCTGCTGGAGCTGGGTTGTGTCAACTGTTGGACTTAGGATTTCTTGATATTTGAAAGCTGCCGTTCTCATGGAACGAGCAAAGTGAGTTCTGGATTCGTATGCTGCCATCTCCACTTTTTCAAACAAGTCGGGATGTGCTCCACCCACCGTCTTCCCCAATGGACCCTCCCACAGGACGAGGTCCCCGATAACTTTTACTCGCTGGGGAGCGAGTCTCCCCTCTCGGTGGCTAATGAGAAGCTCAACCTTGTCTGGCCTTTCCAATTCTTTCAGTTCAACTTCTGGGAAGAATCTCTTCAACTTCTCAGGCTTGATTACTTGATGCACTTTGGCGATCTCATCCAAGCCATAGCAGACCAATTCGTGAGCTCTCTCTGTTCCTTTAGGGGTTTTGACTCTAACTTTCAGGAGATATCTTTGTGTTTTCACCTTTATGGTCATTCCACCAACCCCATACACGACTAGGGTTATCTTCTCGCTTCTTAACCTCAGCCTTTCAGCAGCCTTGTGCGTAATGTAGTTTGTGTCTGAAGCAAGATCAATTAAAGTTCCAATCTCCTGGCCTGCATTTGCAGTGACTTTCATTAACATCATGATGACAGGAATTTCAGAGAGCCCATTTCTCTGCAGCATCTCAGACTGGCTTGAAGCATGATGTGCCACTGTGCTTTTGTTGGTGAAAGCCTTTCTGCATCGATCTGCCATTTCTGGGGAAAGCTCAGACAATATCGCTCGTTGTTCCTCTGTTAGTTTGTTTTCACTTTGCCATCTCTCCCACTCTTTCCATCTTCACCTCTTTTGACTTCTCTTTTTGGGCAGAGGAAGTAATGGTGGTCTGGGACTCCGCCTCCCCGCTTACAGTCTTTATTTCTGCATAGGAACGTGTCTCTGCAGTACCCATCTTCATCATGCCATCCTAGACATTTGCTGCATGCTCCGAGCTTTTTCACCGCATTCTTCTTTTCAGGTAACTTCAGTTCTTTAAACTTTTTACAGAAGAAGATTTTGTTGTGTCCACTGTCACCGCAGACACCACATACGTCATCAGGCTCCCCTTTCTTTGTGGTTCGTGTCGAAGCAATCCTTCTGTCAAACTTCTTGTCGGACCGCTCTGGTCTCTCCACTTTCTCCACAGTTCTGAGCTGTTCGAGTCTCTCCAAGACTTCTTCTTGACTTTTCAGGAACTTTAAAAGCATATCAAAGTGATTGTCTGATGTCACATTATTCCTGGGTTCAATCATGAACATCAACCAATCTCTCTTAATGAAGTCAGGCAACTTACTTTCAATTGATTTAATTACCAATGGGTTATTCATGGCTCCAGACTGTCCCAACTCTGTCAGATCTGCCAGGGCCTTTTCTACTGACTGTATGAGGTCAATGGCTTTTCTTGGCTGGTTCCCCTCACATATGGCATCTTCTCTAGATCCTCTAGAATTTCCACAGTTATGGTTGACTTGTTGCCATATCTGTTTTCCAGGACTCTGAACATGTCATTGGCGGTGGCATAGGTTGAAAGTCTTAGGTCTTTTGAGATTTTTTCATCCACACTCTCCAAGAGTTGGATTTTCTTCACTTCAGCTGATCCAGATGGCTCACCCTGCTTTTGTAGACTTTCCCAGTCTTTTTTCCATTGGTGAAATTCTCTCTTGTTTCCACTGAAGATGGGTAGGGTGGTAGGCTTGATTTTCACTATTGGTGTAGGTTTTGTCCAAAGGCTTCTTGTCTCGCTCCTGTGCCTTGCTCAGCAGTCACCCGTGCAGTTGTAAATTCAGCCTTCCTTAATTCCAGCCTGTAGTTGGATGCCTTAAGATCTTCACTCTTTCAGGCAACTCATCCTTTAATTCCACTGGCATCCATCTCTCCCAGAGTGAGATTGCTGAGATGGCCTCTGTTATCCTCTTCTCCAAGACAGCAAGGTGCACTTCATAACCCTCTAAATTGGCACTTTCCACAGATACATTTCTTGTTCTATCATGGGCCTTTTCTGCTTCCTGGATTACAGCATCAAGTTCACTTTTCCCATACCTTGACCACAGGTTTGTTTGAACAATGTCTTTTATTTCTGCCAATTTTGTCTCACCTTCTTTTAAAGATCTATCTATATCGGCCTCTTGCTTTTCATCAAGACTTGCCTCTGTATCCTCCGTCTTAATGTCAGCCTCCAGTCCAATCCTGTAGTCATCATTGGCGTCAAGCATCTCTCTGAAACAGCCTGAGAGTTTAGTGAATTCCTCCATTAACTCCACTTGAAGCATGCTGCTTGCTCCTCTTGAAATAAAGTTGGCCTGTCTGGTGAAGCTGCTTTTTGCAATGGTCCTCTCCCTCTTGAGCTGCTGGACCGTCTTCCCCAGAACATCTTCTGCCATTTTAGATTCCTCTACGTCAGCAGCTTATTATTGGATCTGAAGCCGTTTATCCTCAGGTCCGGGCTGCTCCGTTTAGTTTTTTCCCACTTTCTGTGCTTTAGCTCAACAAATACCTTTTCTTCACACGCTTTGTTGATCCTTCAGCTCAGCGGCCTTCTCGTCAATGTCACAATTTCAAAGTGATTTGTCCTCCAATGGGCATTTGCGATTTTTTGTCAGCAACATTTGACGAAATGTTCGATCGAAAAAGGTTCCCCAATGCGGTGGTCCATCCCACGGTTAGTTTGGTAAGGACATAATTCATACTTGGCACGCATGAATGTCCTCCAGTTTCAAGGATTGGAGCCATTGAACGACAAATATTTGCATTTCAAACGCTGCTCCATATTGTTTCGGTCCGATCGATGAACGAGCAAAACAATAATTTTGAACTAAAAGGGTGTCTAGATAGTCAAAACTCAGGTCAACTGGCGGAGTCCAGAGTTCAACGTAAACATGGTGCAGCAGCATTTAGTTGCTATGCTGTACGAATATGGAATAAGATGTAAATTTAAGTGCTTTTAAATCCAGGTCAAACTTTTATTTGCCGTATTGATCACTAAGGTCTTTTAAAGCATTTCCACCATCACGTTTCTCCCCAAATCACGCTCTTGTGCTGTACATTCTTTTAGTACGTTCAGTTCAGTGCTTTTTATTCATCTGCTTTGCTTTTAAATGTCTTCACTTCTTCCCGTTTTTTTAAAAAAATGTATTCAATTTGCTTGCCTTTACGTGTCCTTTAAATGTTGTTTTGTAATCTGTGAAGCACATTGAGTTACCTTGGGTGATGTGTATGAATTGCGCAACATAAATACAGCTGCCTTGCCCTTTTAATGGTCTTTTCGGAGCTTGGCGCCTGACTGATGTCAGGCATTGTTGATGCAGAAATGGACACATTCCTGACCACAAAAGTAGCTAGTTTAAAAAAAAAAAAAAAAAATGCTTGCTAATGTGAGGAAATACAAAAGTAGTTTAATTCCTTCATCCGAAATGAATGGCGTCGAAATGAACTTTCGGGTATAAACACACAAAACTGTCTGTCATCGTTGACTTCCCGAGGCAAGCGTGATATGTTTATCCGTGGGACTTTGCTCTCGCCAGCATCCTCCTGAATCCATCCCGTGCCACCCAGGCAAAGTACCGCTGCCAACACCCGCTTTGAAAGGCACAGCGGGGCTTCCCTCAACTGACGTGACTCATCACGTATAATCCCACACTTGATGATTCACGCCGGGATTCAGCCGACACTTTGCGGGCAGAGGTGGAGCGTATGGGTGACATCTGGGGGCAGGATGCCCTGATTTACACGGGCAGGACTCCATAGGAAGGGTGGGCGACCTACGGCATTGGCGCGTAAATCACAGGCCACGTATAGCGACGAGAAACCTTTCATACGCACGTTTTTTGCACCAGCACGGAGTGGGAACTCAACCCACGCGTGTGCCAGCACATCCAAATGCCTCGTAATATAAAATAGAGTCATCGTTGCGCTTCGGGTTTTGCGGGTTTAATGCTTCGAGGGTTTTTTTCCAAAATACTGTCTTCATTTAAAACTAACTTACAAAGGAAAAAAATACATATTGCGAAAAGATGCGTTGTTTCATGTTGATGCATGAGAGAGAAGGTTTCCCCTGCACGTCGAACGACTCAGAGGCTTTGTGCAGTTCACATTTGACTGACTGAAAACACTTGACTCAGACATTTTTTTGGCCAGAAAATATTCGTGCTTTCAGACACAGTATCCTAAAATGTTTGAAGTTGACTTCTACTACCAGCTTGATAGCATTGATAAGAGGGAAGCATTACTTTACTTAAATTACTTTCGCCATGATCTGAGCTACCTCGAATTTCTCAATTGAGGAATCTTCAAAATCAGTCGCAAAACAACAATCCTTGAAAGTTAGAAGTGTAAAAAAAAAAGTATCCCTCATCTATTGAAAATCCAAAATCCTCCAAAAAAGATCACGAAAGGTAATTGTTGCAATTTGCACCTATCACAAGCTACCTTGGCCTTAAAAATCAATAAAAAAATCAATAAGTATGCTAGCCGGATCACTTACCACCGACCTGATTACCTTTATCTTGTGTATACATGGTCAGTTCTCAGGAAATGAGCTTTGTTGAGTGTCATTTGTCTCATTATCCTCCAGAAATAACAAGCATTTAATCACCGGGAGGGACCCTCGTGCGCCAATGGATTTTCAAGCTACTAAGCTATCACAATGTGGGCACACAATGTTAGTTTGCCTCGACAATGACGAGACCAAACGACTTCAGTCATTTGAAGCACAGAATGTTTGTTTTTCAGCCGGGTGATTCACAAGCAAAACAACAAGGTGGGTACAGACGGAAGGGAGGAACTCCTAATTGTGGAGTTAGCACTTTTGGCTAGGCTATGTCGCTCAAACACACTGCAAGGTAGTGATAAAACATACGGTGAACATTAAATATATATTTATTTATTTTTTCTCCCCATCATGCCAAGGGGTATCGTTGCACCATCGCATGCCCAACTCAACACCCCGTGGCCCTACGGGGGGGGAAAAGAAATGTAGCATTGAGCTTATATTTTACTCAAACGACTTTGCAGCATGTTCGAATGACTTTACCAGTTGGTTCCCATGACTTTGTTTTTTTGTTGTTTCCTCCCCATACGTATTTTGGCCGATCGTCAAATGGCATCGGTATTGATATTGATACCAGTGTTGATATTGATACGAATGTGATGAGATTGCTAATTGAGTTTCAGGTTCTCTCCTGTGTACACTGCACTACACGTTTAACGATGCATCCAACTCAATAAAAAAAAAAAATGGCTATCAGTGATATACTCTGTCTCGGATCAATACCAAATCTTTCAGTATCACACCCAATACCCTGGAGAGGAGTTACCGCTCAAGTCAAACTTTTAACAAGAGTCATGGAGTAACGATTTGTGAGCCGCAGATCGGAAATACGTCATGGAACCTGACAACCGAGACAAACGAAGTTCTGGCCGCCCGGAATTTGACTTTTCGAATGCTTTGCCAATCCCAATGCAGCTAAATTATCTGATGCCAGTTCCTTCATGTCGTGACGTCCTCTTGTCCAAACGTGTTTAAAGACCAGCCAGAACACTTGGCAGTCGTCCGTTGTTTACAAGGCGAAGCTGCTGTGTCACATTGCTTAGACAGCAGCAAGATGCGGCGTGGCCGCATGCAGCTTAGCGCTCAGCAGCACACACAGTAAAAAAAAAAAAAAAACTGAGCTGACAAATCAACTTTTATTTTTGGGATTAGCTTCAAAATGAAAGCTGTGGTCCAGAGCTGGTTAAAAAAAAACAAAAAAAACAGGAGATTCCATTCGCAGCTCATTTAGACTCCCATCGTTGTCGAGCAAATGTCATAAATAACGTTCGGCACAAAACGTGGCCGCTGATCAAGGAGGCAAGTGCGGCAAGCCGCCCCCATCGACTGGCTTCCCCTGAGTTTGACCTCTTAGCCTGCCGTTTTAATAATCCACAATCTGTGACCCATACATATTTATTAAGTCCCTCATTATGCCATCAGTCAAAGTAAGCATTACGGGGCCCATTAGAGCACTTTTAGGGCACGGCGCTGACTTTCAATGACAAAGCGTAAAGCCATGAGCTCGGATAACTTAAAACAAAGGTTTTGTTCAAGCAACCATTTGGGCACTTTATCACTTCCAGAGGATGTGAAACATTCTTTTTTTTCTCTCTCTCTCTCTTTCTGTGCGTCAACAGTTTTAACGTGCGTTAGAATGTGCTCCAAGCTCCGACTTTATTGAAAGAGGAGATTGTGAAGATGGTAAACAAACGACAATTGACAAGCCCCACTTAAAAGTCATTTGGAATTGCCTGTATTTATAGACGCGAGCAAACTACACCACAAACTCTTATCCCGAAAGACTTTAAACTCATTTTACAATATTGTTCTCGAATTAATGGTTTACAGATGATTTAATTGAGGAGATAATAAAACAGCATTGGAAATGTGCATGGATGTTCATATGCAGAAGAGCGGCGCGCGACTACCAGTGACAACCCAGGCTAAATTTAGCTCCTCCCTGACATGCGCAGATGCTAGATTCAGGCGAGATGCATCACTTAACAATATTTCCATGACATTAATTACTACTTTCCCATTAGCCGGGGAGGCTAAGGCACCACCTTGTGGCATCTTAGGTTCCACAAACACGTCAAGAGATTACCGTAATTTCTGGACTATAGACCGCACCTGATTATAAGCCGCACCACTACATTTTTAAAGGAAAAAAACATTTTTGCACACACATAAGCCGCACCGGTCTATAAGCCGCACCTGTCTATAAGCCGCAGGTGCCCATATTGTTACATGAGATATTTACAAAGAAAGACGGTACACAGGCGGCCGTTAAAAAAGTCTTTATACAGGCTTCATTAAATAAGCCGCAGAATTGAAAGTGTGTGACAAAAATCGCGGCTTATAGTTCGGAAATTACGGCAATTTGTTCGTGGCATGCCAAAAATATGCGGGGGAGGAGGTTCATTTTGATGTACCGTAAGGCAAAACTATCACCATCATAAAACGGGTTTGATTGATTGATCTTAATTGGCAAACAATAGCAATGGTTGCCTGTGAAATTTGTTCGGATTTGTTTCAGGAATGCCGGCGGGTAGCATGAATGCAGAAAAAGAGGATAAATGGCACATTTGTTACCAGTGGCATGCATGAGTTAAAAAAAAAAAAAGAAAAAAGAGGTTGACTCTGATTTGGGGATGAGCGCTTCATTTGCAAAAAAAAAAAAAAAAAAAAAAAAAGAAAATCACTTTTGGAGCTTTCTAAATGTACTCGCCGGTTTTAAAAGTCATTACACATAATTGCAGTTGGGTTCACTTTAATCCACATAGTCGCGGATTACCTTTGTCAAAACAAAAATGTCGTTGAGTTTTAATGCAAATCCGCTCGGGAAAAGCAACTTGGCGTTCATTTGTCATACCCCCTTTAAAAAAAACAAAAACTCAAGAGAACAGATGCGCTTGTAAAACAGCAAAGAATGAGCAGCGAGCGTTTCGAGCGTGGGGTGGATTTAATGTTTCATTAATCCAGCCGTCCGTTTTCTCGACCGCTTTGTCCTCGTTGAGGTTGAGAGTCTTTTATTTTATGAACACACACAAACAGGAACGTTGTTTGAGAAAAGCTCTTAAGAGTTGTGTTTGAGAGGCGGGGGGGGGGGGCATTTAAAGACTCTATTTGTTTGAGTTGAGTGTATACACAGCAGAAGCGTCCGTCACGAGCAGTGTAACGTATGCGACAAGGCTGTAGCATTACAGGAAGTCCAACAAACAAATTGTTTTGGGAGGTTTTTTTTTCCTCCTTTGGTTAATTAGCAGGCTACGTTCGGACAAAGGACATTTTAGAGCCAGAGGAAATCGTCCCATCGTGTCTCAGAGAGACGGAAAATGTCAGACAAACAAGCCGGAAAATGGTTACCCAGCAGATTTTTTTTTTTGGGTTAAAAATTCTTAATTTGCATTTTGATGCATGCATCCTAAATTGAAGGTTTCTTTTTTTTTTCCAGACTTTTTTTATTTTTTTTTAATGGGGTTGAGCGCAGCTTTATTTTGAAGGCTTCCTGTATTTAAGACACGTCACCAGGAAGTAGTGACAGCTCCGATGAAGGCTAAAGCGACAGCCGAAACTGTCACCCAGGTAAGAGTTTTTCTTTCACACACACACACACACACACACACACACACACACACACACACACACACACACACACACACACACACACAAAAGGCGGGGGGATGACAACTTTCTTGTGGAAAAAAAAAAAAAAGAAACCTTAAACCAAATGTTATCTTAAATATCTAATTTGCGGGCACCAGTAAGAAAGGTTAAGCTGAGGACGGGGGGTGTGGAGGGGTAACTACCCCCCCCCCCCCACACACACACACACATTTACCGGATCACGCTGGATTTTGACTTCTTTGTTCCCGTTTTACATGGGACGTGACTGTTTGCCTTTCATTTGCATATTGCCTCTACATATTCTCTTTGCTTTCTTTCTCTGTTCACGCGTGCTCTGATCACATCTGAAATGACTTCTAGTATTCCCTCAAGTGACGGGGGGGGGGGGGGAGCGCATGGCGTTTGTTACACACGCTGTACTCAATCGTGCTGAGGAACGACATTCGCTATGTTTGTCTCCTTAGGGGATCCGTAGGAGAAAGATGGCGACGAAACATGGCAGCCTCCTGTCGCGGAGGCGCGGCCCGAGCTAATATAATTAGCGACTGCCTCATCTACAATTACATAAAAAAAACATAATTTGATACAACATATTTTTTGGGGCATATTACTAACGTTGAAATATCAGCACATTTTTACACACTGTCCCTTTAGGGGGGAAATGATAACAGACCTGTGAAAAGCTTTCAAAAAACAAATTTTTATACCTTCCATTTATGTACATGGACTTGTCACAAGAGAGTTTCAATGTTATTTTTTGGGACATTTTCTGACCGTTACTTTTTGTTTTGCGTTGTGTTTGGGGCTCAAGTGCAGCGGACGGGGGGGGACTCGAAATGAAAGAACGCATTCTATGCTTAACATTTGCATCACAATGGCTGGCCTTTTTGCTGACATTTATGATAGCCCCTGAATTATAATCAGCTCAAATAACGAGATGAGAAATACCGAGCGCCCCGGGTAAAAAGGTTCCAATGAGTCGCAAAAAGCGACGACGGACGCCTATGCGCGTCTGAACACGACTAATGCACACTGAACGGAAAGTGGGTGTTCATCAGCCATTGGCCACATGATTAGGGACAAAAGTGCTCCGTATGAGGTCTAAATAGAGCATCGAAGCAACGTAATGACATCGTGAAGTGATTTAAAAACCGCAATGTGTTCTCGAGCTGCCATGTTTGGTGTTTTTACTTTGACATAACTCCCCCCCTCCACATGAACAGCCAAAGGAAGGAATTTCCAAATCCAATGGAATTGTTTGAAGCTCAACTGTGCAGTTTCCTTTTGATATTGTCCAATCTTCTTTTGAGCAAATTCTCGTCCCTCATTGGCTCGCGACAGCCAGCCAATCGCGGCAAACGTGTTCTCTTGGGGCCAAGTGTCTCCAACCGGCCTTATTAGTTCAAAGCGGCAACTTTGATGGATGTCGTCAGCGCTGGCTGCGACAAGTTGACCCTTTTCTGATGGCAAAGTGCAATAATATTGTGATTGACCAGGAAATGGAAGTTGAAAAAAACGATGTGTGCAGGCTGCGCAGTACAATATAGCGACGGTACCCGGAGAAAACCCACACAGGAGCTGGAATCGAACCCTGCACCTCTGCACTGTGAGGCGGACGTGCTAACCAGTCAAGCACCGTGCCGCCTCATTCTAATCAATGCCAGCATCATATATATATATATTTTTTTTTTTTTACACTATACATATATGAATGATTAGAGGTGTCCCAATTCGATCATGGGATCAAATATCGGGGTAAATCACGTGATTTGCAGCTCAGCGGTATTGACTGAAAAATGTTGGATTTTTGACATTTTCTTTATTTCTAAAGTCAAGAAGAAAATATAATTATAATCACAGAAACATAAATACAATTGAGATGGTTCAGACAATTTGGGTGTGCTCTGTTTTTCTCTTTTTATTAGCGGTTCGAGACACCGAGAGCAGTCCAACCGCTTGGCGAGTGAAATGGTAGCCAAGAGTCAGGAGACATTGTGCCTGCACTACAGGGGGGGGGCGGTGGGGGGCTCTAAATAGCGTGCACCAACAGCAGCGGTGCGACAAATGGCCTGACTGGACAAGCCTTCGCCTCCTATTGAGGTTAGCGGGGAAACGAGCGCGCGCCAATGCGACAGGTATCTTTATTCATCGCCGGCCTGACGACGAAGCTTCCGGGCCGACGCGACACCAGGGACCAAAAGCCGAGAAGCGGACGCAGCGGTGTGCTCGGCGATTTTTTTTTTAAAAAAACGTGATAGACAGCATATTGGTGACCTCAGATGGCGGAACGCTCACCAAAGGGACAGCTTCTGCGGATATGATACTATTGATATGTATGATATCTATCTATCTAACTAGTATATATATATATATATATATATATACACATGCATGCTATTTAGAATTAGACCAACATTTTGGCTTAAAAAAATTAACATAAAAAAAACCCTCAAAAGTCGCAAGCGATGACGGAGGTCATGCTGCCGTCGCATATGATGTCACGTGACCCAGGAGTAAAAGCGGGGAGAAACTCCACGTGTGCTTTCCTTTTGATTTGGTGTACTGCGGCGTTCAATGTGTAGCCATCATTTTGTAGTTTTCATATTGAGAGCAAAATACAGATATGTATTGTATATGGTTTTAGGTGCAGATTTTGGAGCTTTTGGCTCACAGTGTAGCATTTTTGTTCAAAAATGTAATAAAAAAAAAAAAAAAATCAGTTTCAGAGCCAAATATTGTTTTTTTTAGGGCCAAAAGAGTCATGTTTTTGGTTGGATAACATTTTGTGGCAAAATAAATCTTGTGATTTTTAATGGATCAACTAATTGCGGTTTTCATACAAAATACTGCATTTTGTGTTTTCTTGTTGAAGGTCAAATATTGAACTTGTTTAGGCAAGTGATATTTTGGGAATAGAGTTATCATGACAACATTTTGAGTGCGAGGCAAGAATTAGAATTTTAAAATCAGAATGAAGTGATTTTGCTTTTTTGGGGGGTAGGAGGGTGATTTGGGGGGTAAACTATATATTTTGTGGACAAAGTATAACATTTTCAAATCAAAGGGAAAAAAATGGCACTTGTTGGGTCAAAAAAATCATTTTGGGGGCTAACAGTTTTTTAAGCATAATGTATAGATTTTGGGGGCAAGCATCGGAAACTTAGTCTTTTGGGGGGAAAAAAATATAAAATTTTGAGGCCAGATTGGGGCAAATATGTTTTTTTTTCTTCGTCATTTCGTTTTTTTAGGGCAACATCGAGCAATAATGGGGCAAAATCAAAAGTTTTTCCGAACCAAAGTCTGTTTTCTTTCCTGATGGCAAAGTGCAATGACATCGATTGAACAGGAAATGGAAGTTGAAAAGCGATGTGCGCAGGCTGCTCAGTACAATAATACGGCGACAGTGACAATAAATCGACAATGATGCCAAAAAGAACAGCCTTCCCTCTGATGGAAAAAAAACGGAACCCTGATCACGAGCTGGCATCAGCTGTCCTATTTGGCCGATAACGTCCAAGTCATCCATTACGGAGAATGATGCCTCCCACTTTGCAATCCCGCCATTCGATCGCGGGTTGGCGCAGGGGTAAAAACACTCCAAAGAGCGCCGGTATCCAAAAAGTAAATGGAGACAGATGGAGGGACAGGCATGTTTAGACAAGCCGCTCTCTTATCGCCTTCGGAAAGACGAGGTATTCGCTTGTCATCGCCGTGTACAAATTAGCGCTCGCTAAACCCAAAGGAGATGCCAGTCGGAGAGTCGCATGTTGATGCGACGCGCCGTGTCTCCCCCGTGAAGCTTTCATCACAAATGGATCAGCAAGACAAACATCGACCCCCCTCCGCGCCACATGCCATTTAGAGGAGGGCTTTAAAAATGCAAAAATTCTCCCTCGATCAACCCGCTCTTGATGGAGTATTCAGTGGAAACGGCTGGTTGGCACCAATGAGGCTTTTCAATTGACGGGTCTTGGCACTGCCTCCCGCCACGGGGACAAGCTTGATTAGCATTACGGTGATGGATCCGAGCAGCGGCAGAGTCATTATACAAGCGCGGGCCCTTGCTTGCTGCCGCACTCGCGCAGACTGCAGCTAATATAGCATTTTGGGGGCCAAATAATGATCATAGGGAAAATGATGGAGCTTTAAGGTAAAAATAGCATTTGTAGGACAAAATTTAGCATTTTTTTGTACAGTCATCCCTCAATGTTCACTGTTGGTGGGTTCAGCGCAGCTCGTAGTTTTTTATTGTACAGGACATAGCAGTACAGTTACTCAACTGCCCATCTCCGGTAACGTAGCCATCGGCAGCTAATTGAAGACAGCCTACCACCGCTAGCTAGAAGGAACTGCTACCTTGATGTGGTTTAGATAGCGGGAGGATAGAAACAGTCTCTGGGGTTCTTTCAATACCTTTATTCAACAAACAGCAAGAAAATACAGCAAACGCAGGCCCATTTCGAGCGCAGCTGCCGATAGCCAACTGTCACCGTCACTGAACGGCAATGTGGTTAAAGCTATCGCTAGGAGATAGCCTTCCAATCCTTATGTGTTCGTGGTTGCTACTTCACAGATTTTGTCTCTTGTGGGGGGTGGTCTGGTATGTAATCCTCGCGATTAATGAAAGATTACTGTAGAACAATAAAAATAGTGTTTGTAGGGCAAAAGCTAGCATTTAGCATTTTAGGGAGCACAATGGGATTGATAGAGGAAAAAAAAAAATGGCGCTCTGGAGCAAAACGGCATTTTGTTTGTGAATGACAGCATGTGTTGCGCAACCAAATATATTGTCACAAATTGTATTCTATTCTAAATGTTTTTTTGTTTTTTTTTAACAAGAATTTGAACGTCTTAGACTCTTACGCAAGATGAGTGGGAACTGCCGATGGAGGTGTTGCGGCCACGTCCCAACAGGTGGGAGACCCCGCAACACACTGGTGGGATTAGACGAATGATCTGGACAGGGGAAACGCCTGGAGGTTTATTCCCAGGACCACATGGAGGGTGTTGCTGGGAACACCTGGGTTACGCAACTCTGTCTGTTGCAACCACGGCCCAATTCCATGAGAAAATGGATGAAGGGATTACGGTCAAAGCACAAAAAGACAGAAAAGTTCAAGAACTCTCGGAACTAACGAAAATGCGCCAGAAATCATAACAGTCATGCGGGGAAAGTTAAAACGTCAAGGTCAGAGGGATTGGAACGTATCAAGAATAGAAACCCCCCCCCAAGAAAAAAAAATTGCTCGGTTAGGCATCTGCTACAAAAATGGTTCAAATGCAAATTCTGCAGTGTTTCCAGTCCAAATTTCCTATTACGTAATGTATCTTTTCTATATTTGCATAGTAATGAATTCAATGCAGTTGCACATAATGTTAAAAAAAAAAAAAAAAAAAAGCGAGAGAGAGAGAGACATGGACCGGCTGGCAAGAGAAAAATATACTCCTTGCACACATTTGCATTTTCATATTCTATGTTCCATCGCCATTGCAACGATTTCAATGTGCTCCAGCCTGAGCCAACTACTTAAACGAATATGCACCCTCCCTCAAATATATGCCTTTCTCTTTTGTTGTTGTTGTTCTTGTTTGGGAGCGGGGGTGCAAAATACGGAGCTGTAGGGCTAAACCGTGTTTTTTAGGGCACAGTACGGTGCATTGAGGGTCAAATATGGCACCACTGGGGGAAAAATGCATCGTCTAAGTGGCAAACAGCATCATTTTGGTGGGGCTGCACGGGCAAAAGAGAGTTTTTCAGGACAGCATTTTTGGAGGTCAAATGATGTTATTTCGGGCAAACAAACCTTTGGAAGTCAGGTGCTCTGCCGAAGCATCAGCAGTATTCTCACGTCCGACTGAACGACATCATTCGTGGTGGAAACGCAGCGAATCTGGTCCACTAAGAGCAGCTTGATCGGGGGCCAAATTTTTTTTCTGTCTTGCTTTCACCACTATAGAGGTCAGAACGTATGACCCCAGTCCTAAAGTCTTGACACCGGCTCCCTAGTCAGCTGTGGTATAGATTTAAAATGTCTCTAAATCTCTGAATGATTTCAGTCCCGATGAAATGAAATGCTATCGGGATAATCAATCCAGTAGAGTTCTGATGTCAGGCGACTGGAGTAGTGAAGCCGGAGTTCAAAGCACACATGGTGGAGCGGCATTTAGATGCGATGCTGCATACAAATTTGATTCAGGTCTTTCAAAGCATTTAAAAAAAATATTCTCCAAGATCAAGTTCTTGTGGTGCACGTTCTTTTGTCATTTGTACATGACATCATTATATATATATATATTTATAATTGTGTCAAGCACGTTGAGTTACCTTGTATATGAAATGTGCAAAATGAAGACAGCTCTCTTGTCTTTCCTTTAGCTTGGTATGTGTCATCAAAGGGGAAGCACTTACTTTATTTTAGTTTTATTAACCCCCAACTAGCATGGATCTGATTGTGGCTTTGTGCACATTCACACACACTTATATACTCCCTTCACACACACACACACATACACGCGAGCAAAAAGGCTTTTGATTTGAAAGGTCTCCGTTTATTTTCGTCAAAGACGCCCACAATCTTGGGGGGGGATCAGAAATGAGTGAATAATCCTTTTGCTCCCCCGGCATGCTTGTTTGTGCTGAGGCCCTGCTTCGAAATCAAGAAATAAACGGAATCTCCCTCCGCTACCCGTTTGCTTTTATCTCTTGCAAACGTTTGATTTGGGGCGATTAAATCTGCCGCTCGGCGACAAAAATCAATGCTTTGAATGATATCGTTAATGGGCTTAAAGTTCGACACAGATGCCAATGAAGCAAATCCCGCTAAGTATAATAGCTAGCAAATTTCCATCAGATCGAACCTCTCCAAGTCTCAAGCTATTGTTTCCTTTCATGTCATGCCAGTTTCCTACAATTGTCGGCCCGATTTTAATAGAAGCTACGTATCAAACACCGAATGACCCGGTGCATCATCGACAAAAAAAAATGAATCAGTAAATGCCTCGACCCAAATAAGACAACTTTTTTTGGAACGTTCCCATTGTAGAGAAGCTGCATCATTACCATTTGACTGGAAATCCATCCACGCACATGTTCAGAAATGCCTCCCTGAAATAAATACTTTCAACCAAGTGGCGCCATTATGTGCCATCTGAATTGTTACACAGATGTGGAAAATATCAAATACATCAACCGATATCTGTATGTAGTTGTAATAAATGCCCCCTTCAAATAGACCAGGGGTCGGGAACCTTTTTGACTAAAGAGAGCCATGAAAGCAAAATATTTGGAAATGTATTTGTGAGTGAGAGCCATGTAATACATTTGAAAAGTGAATTCGACAAAATGTCAGTACAATCAGCCTCGGAATTTATTCTTTTAAATAAAGTTATCATACTCCCCATTAATGGGAATGTTTTTCTGTTCTTCACTGTTGCCAAAGATCCAGCAAAGCTAGCGGAATTATAGTCGCTGCTGCTGGCTAGCTTGCACCCTGGCTCGGGAGCTCGCAGGCTTTTTCTTTCTGCTTTCTCCCGCGGGCTATTTTGATGCGAACGTAGCATGGCGCGTGTCAAAGTGCCGCTTTATATTCAACCGTTTCTCCTCAGTGCAATTTTCTCATTGCAAATTAGCCACCCGCAGAACCTTTTCTCTCTCTCCACAAAGCCGAATTCTTCGGTCCATTGGTCCTGAAGTGAACCATACTCGTCATCTTTTCTTTTCTTTTCACCATCTGCTTTGTCGAAAGGTTAGCTTTGAGCTATTGACCGAGCAGACTGATTCAAAAGGGGCCGTGTTTCTGTTGACCCAGCAAGGGCCAACATAGGCCAGTATCATCCATCCATCCATCCATCCATTCATTTTCCGAACCGCTTGATCCTCACTAGGGTCGCGGGGGGTGCTGGAGCCTATCCCAGCTGTCTTCGGGCAGTAGGCGGGGGACACCATGAATTGGTTGCCAGCCAATCGCAGGGCACACAGAGACGAACAACCATCCACACCCACACTCACACCTAGGGACAATTTAGAGCAAACCGGAGCACCCGGGGAAAACCCACGCAGGCCCGGGGAGAACATGCAAACTCCACACAGGGAGGCCGGAGCTGGAATCGAACCCGGTACCTCTGCACTGTGAAGCCGACGTGCTAACCACTGGACTACCGGGCCGCCTAGCCAGTATCATCCAATTAAAATTGCTCCTGCAGCCAACTGCAGCCCTGAACAGGACATGGCAGTGAAAAAGAAAAAAATTGATGGGTGGATTAAACCAGAGAGCCAGATTCAATTATCAAAAGAGCCATTGTTGGCTCGTGAGCCATAGGTTCCCGACCCCTGAACGTTTACATTTCGACGGTGGATAAATTGATTTAAAAAAAATATATAAAAATTCCTGAAACGCATCCCACGCTGCCGTCTACTCGCAAACTAGCCACGATGTTTTGAGGGGGGTACATTTTTGTCATGGTTTCAGCTCAGCTCAGCAGTTGTGAATCGCTTTTCTGGCCACCCCGCCGCCTATTGGTTTGGAAACCTCACGAAAAGGTCTTTTAGGGCAGCCTAGTCCAGTCATCGACACGCCATTGTCCGTTGCAAAATGTCATTTTCAGAAAATGTTAAGGTGAGGAATAAAACCTGGCACAAGCAAAGGCAGCCAAAACACCCTCAGGCTTTTAAGTCTATTGTGATTCGGATGGATTTTCAGTCTCTCTCCGAAGTGAATAGCAGCATGGGGTGGGCTGATTTAAAAAAAAAAAAAAAAAAAAAAAAAGAGCATGCAGTATTCATCAAGTGAAATGTACCTTTTGGGCAGCGGCGAGGAAGTCGCTGGGTCGACGGCGTGGCGGAAAGAGCAGCAGTTAGTGACCCGAGTGGCATGTTTGGAGTCTGGCGGGTCAAGTCGGGTTTCAGAGTGGATTAAGAGTCGGCCGAGGGGGGCCTTGCAGGAAGACTTGATGACCCGACACAACTTCCTTAGGCATCGGGTGTGTCGTCAGCAAGGGGCCTCCTGGAAATGACGCAAAGAGAGACTGTCAAATAAATAAATAAATAAATAAATCGAATCGAATACAATTGATTGATGCACCATCAAGTCCGTCGGCGATAGCAATCAGTCAATGGTGTGGCGGCAGAGGCGGCGGGGGGGGGGCGTCGTCATCGGGACTTATTTGGGTTTATTTTTTTCCATACGACAGAAAGTAATTGGGCTTTGCTTGGCATTTCAATCTAAAGGCCAACTATCTCTTTCATTTTAAGAGTGAACAGAAACTAACGTAATGAATACCCAAAAGTGATTTTTGTCCTCGATGCCCATTTTGGCGCCCTTAACATCTGCCGATATTGCTTTATGGATGCGCCGGCCCTGCCTGCTGAAATGTAAATCCGTCAAACATGGAAGCAATTTCCGGAACATCTTTTCAACTGACACTTCACACGTTCGGACAACAATAGTGGGGAAGAAGAATGACATGCCGCATGCCTTTTTTTTTTTTTTTTTTTTTTTCCCCGTCCCAAAAGAGGCAAACAAACATTGCCTGCCAAAACAGTGTTTGCTCCGCCGCAAGCTAAACAGCAACGCCACGCCGAGCCATCTTTAACCTTCGACCTCAACCGCCTGACTCAGCAGCGGCGCCGCCTCTGCCGCGCTGCCTTCGGATGTTGCGAAATGTCAACGGCGGGAAACATCTGGCGCTGCGAAATGCCGTCGCTCGTGTGCGGCAAAGTGAAGGACGGAGGACGCGTAAACGGATGAGAGAGAGAGCATACTGGAAGGACAACGCGACATGGTCAAAACGCGGCGGCCATATGCTACGGAATGCTCATCGTCAAAAATTCTCACTGTACGCCATGGCATCATAACAGCGAGGGAATTGCGCAAAAAAAAAAAAGTGAGGATGTTTTTATGAGTCGATCATGTCTTTTGTAGGGAATACAACACAGGTTAATTTATGGAGTATTTAGAAGTCACAATTGGGTCAATGTTTATGACATCATCATCAGCTGTTTTATGTATGACAAGCATAGCCAATTTCAAGAACGACGACACACGCCAGTTAGCCTGTCGTGGTATGCGACACCCCTCTAAACCTCAGTGGCTTTTTTTTTTTTTTGGCAGCGCTGATAGTCAAACACCCTATCTAAAAAGTAAAAGCATGACGTACAGATAAACTATCAGGCTCAAGACTAGAAATACAGTCATACCTCGGTTTTCGACCATAATCCGTTCCAGAAGGCTGTTCGAAAACCGATTTGTTCAAAAACCGAAACCAGTCTTTAAAAAAAATTAAAAAAATCTTTATTAAAACCCTCATGCAGTATTTTTAAGCGGCTGCATGAAGGGTATTACGTCCCAAAAATGTCCCTCTTCCAATGTGCAACAACTTTTTTCACTTTTCAATTTTTTTTCACTTTCAACCCCTCAAAATTTTCAGTGGGAATTGGCCAAGACATGGATATACATCCTATGCAAAATTTCAGATTCGTGGAGTTATTTTTCACTGTTTTGTCTGTGGTGTCCATTTGTCCAACGGTCCAAAATCGTCCAAAGTGTCCGAAATGTCCAATTTGGGATAATTACTGCATGGGGGTTAAACACGTCTGTTCACAATGGAACGCTACACGAGGAAGCGTCACTTCCTAATCTACCCGAGGCAGCGTCACTTCCTCGTGTAAGGAAGGCGAGAGAAGTCAAGTGACGCATTCAAGTGCGCTCAGTTTGTTCCAGAACCGAAATTCGGTCGTCAGCCGAGGCATAAAAAAAAAAATCGCAATTTTTGGTCGAAAAACGAATTGGTCGAGAACAGAGACGTTCGAAAACCGAGGTTTGACTGTATTCAGGAATATTCCATTTCATTCAAACAAAAACAAACATGGATAAAGCTCACAATAACTAAGGGCCGTGAACCAAACTGCTACACAATGTTACAGCAGTCTCGCAAAGCAGCAGCGCAGTGAATGCGTACACATGTTACGACCGTTGAAATAAAGACCGTTAGCAAAACAAGCCGTCGACTCACATTGTCAGACCCAAAAGTTTTGGCCACCAAGATGGACTTAGCGCCCCTCCCCTTGTTCCTAGCACTTTCCGGTCAGCCGCCAGTCACCTGACTCTTTGACAGCATCATCTTTCGGCAATCGGAAAAAAAGAGGCGAGTGATGCATGGCGAACGGCTACGCTAGTGCACAACTTGGGCAACGTTGCCGCAGTGTCGCAATGCACGAGCTGAGTGAATGCGTACACCTGTGACGGCGGTTTAAATCAAGACCGTTGGCAAAACGAGTCGTCCACTTGCATTCTAAGACACAACTGAGAAGGTATCTTGGAGTTCCTGCTCCTGCACAGACCTTATAAAGACGCCAAAAGGTGGTGAAATTAATTAAACACATTAAATTGGCATGTGTCGGCGATATTCATAGTATGGATTATTTTTTTTCCCCCCTGCTCTCTATTTTAATCGCTTTGCAGCGCTCGACGGCATTCTCGGGCTCTCTGCTTGTGGCACTGCCCTGAAGCCAAAGTTTAACAGGCGGTCACCTCGCATGACCCCCCGTCGTCGCCACACGCTTTGATTCGGGAGTCGGGGAGTGCCTCGATGTCTAAGTGAATGGCGTTCCATGCTAATCTCGCGGCCCTCTGCGTCCGCTTGTTTTCCTTCCAGCCTCCATAATTAATTGGCCTTGATGAGCATGGAGATTCTGGTAATTGGCCGATTAGGGATCCCTTCGACTTCATGTTTTAACATGGGGATGAAACGCAGACTTTTGATGCATTTCATTGGAATACGGCGATTGTGTGCAGCGCTTGACACAGAGAAAATATTTATATTTAGCCTCAAGTGTTCATTATTTTTCGGCAGATCTAGAAAAAATTACTTTCAGGGCCTATCAATATGCTTTTTAATGATTTCTGGTCGACACTGTACCATCATTGTCCTAGAATCACAAATCGCAAAAATTGAAATTGATGAATGTTTTTTTATTTTAAGTTAATGACATTTTAGTCATTGATGGCCTGTGTGAGTTTTGCAAAGAATAAACTCGCGTGCTAATGTTAGCGCTCAATGTCACTTGGCTTGCGTTTGAACTGTACCCCCCAGTTTCCATTTTCCTTCAGCATTGCCTTCTCTGGAGCCCCTTATGTCACAGCTACACTCGATGTTGATGCTGTTCAACTGTCAAAACTAGGTGCAAGTCCTGGTTTGAGTACCTGGTTAAGCACTGTTGCGAAGTATACTGAGATGATATGTGACTTAAACCAGTCTTGACCCAGTGCTTCGGCAGCCATTTTAGTTTTAGTCTTTTAGACCAAAAAAAAAAAATATATATATATATATATATTATTAGTTTTAGTCACATTTTAGTTCGTTGTGATGACAGAAACTGTTTTTGTCTCGTTTAGAAAAAAAACAAAAGAAAAAATTACATAAGAATAACAATATGAGTCTAACAATTCATCATGCATTTCGGGGGGGGGTTGTTTGTTTGTTTGTTTGTTTTTTACAAAATAAACCATTTCAAGAAAAATGAATGGCCTGAATGAGCAAACAAGGGAAACAAAACTGTATGTTAATTTGTGTGCCCGCTCCCATCTTGATTGTTCGCATGCTACTACCATTACAGAAGCTAAGTGTTCATTTCGACACATGGCATTCAAAATGGCACAGTTCCCTCCATGTTTCAGTCACTCAAACATGGCCCAAAAATTACAACACAGTTCAAAAATCCCTGCATGTTCCACACATAAGAGTAATACGCACATTAGCTAATGAATTGATTTGAGCACGGCAAAGCTAACGTTTGCCTGAAGCTAGCTAGCACCCCCTACACGCCAGGAGTTATACGGGAAAACGTTGAGCTGACTATGAAGTTTATCACAAGGCGACCGTCACGCAGCATAAACATGTATAAGATCAGTTTCGAGAACTTGTAACTTCAAATGAATAGTGCCGTGGTGAGCATAGATTTGAAATGTCGGACACGCATCTCGCCATGTTTTAGCCATCAATAAGCCACTTTTAGCTTATCATGTGGCAGTCCCAGAAAAAAAAAAGGCATGAACAAAATCAGTTTGCCATTGTCATTGTTGACGAAAACAACAGCGATGTAAATAAACGCGGGTCATCATTTAAGGTAACTCGAAATCACAAGAAGACACAGGCTAACATTAGCTTGCCCCGTCACCGTGTCGGTTAACCTCCCACGTTGTTGTTCGTTGGCTCGTCTTTTTCCCTCTGAGTTTTGACATTTCGCTAAGCTAAGCACCATCATCATGCAGGACCTCTTTGGACCACGCTCTTATTATCCATGTCCAATTAGTCACATGCATACACAATCTAATTAGGAGAGCTCGACTCAATTTGCCTATGCAAAGTTCAATAGCGGGGGAGGGCCAGAGCGGTCAAACTGGGTGAGGAAATTAGGGGAGGGAAGCGCGAGGTGGCGAGAAGCCGCACGGCCGGCACACCGCTTAATGAATCTCGCCACGTGGACCTGCAGAGGACGACGGACAGATGGCGCAAGTCGCAGTGCATCACGTGGTTATGGCGCGGCCTCGGCGTATCGGTTCCGACCCGCTGCTGCCAGCGGGTCCCCCCCCCGCTGAGATTTAGCACGCCGAGATGAGCGATTAATCAGTGCAAGCTGGAGGACGCGCGTAAGGAATTCACTTCCCGGTGTGAGCGCTGCAAAAACCTGCTGACAAAGCAAACGTGCGGCCGTGACATCATTTATCTTCCTGCTCATTTGAGTTGCCGCCCAGAAGTGACTTAATACACACTTTGCAGAAGACAGCGCTTCTGTCCGGCTTCTCTCGACATCAACTCAGTGAGGAAAATGAAATCGCCATCCAGCTATTTTCTACACCACTGATCCTCACGAGGTGGACGGGTGAGCTGGAGGTCAGCCCAGATGACCTCCGGGAGAGCAAGCGGGGCACATCACTTTTACCCTCTCTTCCAGCGTCAGAGCTCTTCTTGTCTTAGCTGCTTGACATCCAAAGGTCCGTTTTGTAGCCCTTTTAGCAATGCAACGTTCTTGCTGCGTCTGAAACTAACAATAACAAATACTTCCTGGACTACTGCGCATGTGTAAACCAGTGTGGTGGTTGCTGTTGCCGTTTCCGAACGAAGCAGTAGAGGTCTCTGTTGGATTAGACTTCATTGTGGTAAATCTCGTCGCGAGGCAAGAGCAGAGAAAAAGATTTTCGGATCACGCAACAGGGTTTTTTTTTTCGTTGTATGGGGGGCAGGAGAGTGGGAATGGTGTTGATGCATGAAGATTTTTTCACACTAGGGGGTATTTTCGCCCATGTAGGTTTCGTTGTAGAGGAGTTTCACTGTACAACATTTAGAGGGAGGTGGTTCCAAAATGGTACCTCTGTTCTGAACAGTGATTCCGGGCGTATATTCCCACCAGCAAACGGCTAATATTCAATACGAGAAATAAGCAAAGAAAAAAATAAATAATTAAAAAAATGATTCAAGGCCAGCCGTTTCGGAATAAAACATTCTAAATGAAGCGTCTTCTGCTTTATACAAGCACCAAAGCGCAGATTGTGTTCCAAGAGCCTTACGACTCGGCATCTTTGGCCTCCACAATGAAGTCCACGTTGGATTACAGCGTTTGCCGTGGTAACGAGGTGAGGGCGGGGAAAAAAAAAGTAATCGGTGTGTTATGTTTTGTTATGATATGTGGAAGAATGCTAAAGAATCTGTGGCAAAAGCTTCAACCTTTACTAACGTGACACATTATCTACATTGATGGCTACCCCTTCACGACGGTGCTGTGCGACATAAAACGACAAAGTAGGGCCCCGTAAAGACTTAATTGTCAGTTTGATAGCGGCCATTAACGGACGAGGGTCATGCAACATATAATACGGATGAATGATATAAGAATGAACTTTTGCCGGCGTTGAGGAACAACCACGCGTGCAACATATTTTTAAAGTATAGTGAAAAAGACAAAAGCAAAATGTATGCAACCGGTTTGTTCAAGGTGTTGAATAAAATGCCGGAAAAAGGTACGATTCCGGCGACGATAGAACTATCGACAAAATCCGAAAAGGTACTCGTCTCTGAAAATAGGTTGCAACTTTTTTTTTTTTCATTTGGATTTCTTTACCATACCCTCAGTGGCAGAGGCCAAGCCCCAATTTGTGGCGATGAACCACGCAAAAAATAACCCCGCCCCCCCAGGGAATAAACACAATATGGGCTGTAAGTGTCGCCAACTGCCAAACTGCTGCTTGTCATGAAGTGAGATCAATTGAATTCACTGCGTATACGTCCGACAACGACTTGTATCTTGAAAAACTTGCAAGGCACTCAATCATACCTGACACCTCCGCATGTCATTTAAAAAAAAAAAAAAAAAAACTTCCTTGACTTGCAAACCGACTCTTACCATTCTGCATTTGTTCAAAGTCGACATTTGGCTCCGCACAGCTGAAAATGTTCAAAACCGTCTCGCTGTTGAGTCAGTGCTCAAGCGCACGACTTGACAGGAGAGTGCAGAAAGTAACGATGGCCATAACAAGACCCAACTGCCTCATAATCAACCGCTTTGAAAAAAAGACTTAACCTAGCAGCTACCAACGATGGCTGATGATTGAGTACGCCGACCGACTCCTTCCGGACTGCGTCAAAGCACAGTTGCGCCTTTCTTGACTGCAAGACTTCAAAGTCGGGTTCATTTTGAGCCGGCGAAAACGCCTGGTTTTGGCGCGTCAGTTGACCAGAAGGTCATTAGCTTCACTTTACCTTGATGTACTTTTTACTGAACTCTACAAGTCTACTCCTTCAACAGAATAGGATAGGAGGCCTTGGAAGTTTTTTTTGTTTTGTTTTTGCTCATCCAACTTTTCGCAGGTACCATTGATCTGAAGACGAGATAACAAAAATAAGTCTCCAAAGGCACTTGAAAAGCTAACATTTGTAATGTTTTATTATCTTTTTTTTAAATTTTTAAGTTACGAGTGTAGTGTGGGTTTTCTGCGGGTACTCCGGTTTCCTCCCGCATTCCAAAAACATGCATGGCAGGCTGATTGAACACTCGAAATTTTCCGTAGGTGTGAGTGTGAGCGCGGATGGTTGTTCATCTCTGTGTGCCCCGCGATTGGCTGGCAACCGGTTCAGGGTGTCCCACGCCTACTGCCCAAAGACGGCTGGGATAGGCCCAGCACCCCCGCGACCCTTGTGTGGATAAAACGGATCAGAAAATGAATGGATGGATGGATACTGTCGTGTATTCCCTCAAATCGAGTTCCTTTAACCCCCATGCAGTAATTATCCCCAAATTGGACATTTTCGGACACTTTGGACGATTTTGGACTGTTGGACAAATGGACACCACAGACAAAACAGTGAAAATAACTCCACGAAGCTGAAATTTTGCATAGGATGTGTATCTATGTCTTGGCCAATTCCCACTGAACATTTTGAGGGGTTGAAAGTGAAAAAAAAATTAAAAGTGAAAAAAGTTGTTGCACATTGGAAGAGGGACATTTTTGGGACGTAATACCCTTCATGCAGCCGCTTAAAAATACTGCATGAGGGGTAAAGTACTCATATTTCTTCAGCCCACTATGAAAAACATGTCCTCGCTTTCTTATCCTCTTTTCAAGAAAAATTCCCAAGAATTATTGTCCACGCTCTGTCGTGAGCCCCGCCAAATTAGCATATTTTGATGGTGACAGCAATGTCTGGACGACGGGCTTTCTGTGACCTTGACGACAGCGACGCCATGTCTACTTCTTGAGCCCAAAGTATACAAAGAAAATCAAGTGAACCCGGCAAAGCGTATGTGAGTATCTGCAATTTCACTCACGCAGACAGCACTTCATCGCCAAACTGAATGACACTTGTAAATTAGGGAAGCAGATCTGAACCGCAAAACCACGCAGCTTCCTACAGAATTCGACTTTGACAACACTTCTGGTTCTTGCATGAACCAAAGAATTTTATTCCTGGCCCGCTGAACGGATGGCGCGAGACTGCCAGCAATCACCCCAGATTGTAGTTAGACGCCTCACTAATCTAATTGTTGCAATGCGGAAGTGTTGCATAAAGATTAGAACGCATGAAAGGCCAATACGCCGCTTTCCTCAGGAGTTACATTCGCGGGGTCCATTTCATCAGCACTTCTGAGGACTTTTTTTTTTCATCTTTTTTTTAAAGCAAGAACCAAAACTATCCAGCTTCTCATGTTTTCATCCTAAAAGGTGGATTCCTCGAAGTAGAAGGGACATGGATGGACTGTATGAAGGTCACCGTGTGGCCTACTAATAGGTAAAGTACTCCCCTGCGGCGCCGCCGGATAAGTGCCCTGTTCTAGAACAGTGATTTCCTACAACGAAGCAATTTAGAATTACGCTGGTGGCCCAGTGGGGGCGAAAAGAAGCTCGTAGGTGGCAGTTTCGACCCCAAAATGTGCGGTGACAATTACAGCATAATTGACCTTTTTTGCCGCATGGTTAGTGCCGGCCGGCGCTGTCACGAATGTCTAAGCCTGACCCATCGGACCTTATTGGGACCCGATTGTACCTTTGCGACCTCTAATTTTCTGTCCATTGATTGAAATAAACGCAAGGCCGACGGATGTCAAAACCTCCACGGCAAAGCAATCAAGCGCCGACGGAGTACCAAAACCAAAATCATTTGCTTTGGGAGTAAACAAATCCTCCTCAAATGATAAACAGGTGGGAGTATTTCTAAAGCTTTTTGTAACCCGTGTGTCACTCCCTCTACAAATCGGCCATGATTTAGCATCTGAGGTCTCTGAGCGAAAATTTCCTTCGACCTTCAACCAACGACCCTGCCAACAACACTTTACTTGTATTCTGGCTTCAGTATTTGATGAATTTCTTCAAGGGAGGTGAAATGTGAGAGACTTCTGGCCCGGAGAATGGCAACAAACGTACCAACTGTATTAACAGACTACCCACAAATCACTCCCGAGTGTGGAAAACACAAATAACTCGATAAATAATAAACCTTGAACCCTGAAGGAATTGAGACAAGAACGAAGCGCGCGATTTGGCCAAACGGCAGCGGTGTTGTTGATTCACTCTCAAATGAAGAACTGAAACAAGACCAATTATCGAGACCAGGATTTCGGACTTGGTCGTTGGTTTGTGAAGAAGGTGACTTGAGGTGTTTTCGAAAAGCAATCCTCTTTTCTTTATTTCCGAGAAGAATTACCGCCGGTGTGTTTTGGTTTAACAGGGGGAAATTTCGATTCATGTCCTTGATCTTGACAGGGGCACAATACAATTGAACTTCTGTCATTTGGGGACATTGATTGACAACATTTACAGACCGAATGGAAAGGGGTCCGAGGATTGACCCTTGAGGGACGCCGCATGTCACGGCCATCAGATTCAACATTCCCAATGGTCACAAAAGAACTCCTCTCCTCCAAGTAGGACTAAACCTTCACCATCTACAATGACATGTTCCAAAATATACAACTCGCTGTGTGGAGATAAGTCTGACAAACGCAAACAGATTTGCAGAAGTTGGCAGCCAAGCCCAAAAATAGTGAGGTAGGCAATCCAAGCGCATGTCTGGAGACGCAAGCGAAAACTCATCTGCTGTGGGATGGCAGCAGCAGCAGCTTGCGTGTTTGGTGGGAATGAGGAGAGGACGCGTCGCAGAGAAGAGTTTCAGGCCTTGATGAATGAGCTTCGGCGGCGTCTACCGCTCCAAACGCTTTCCCACTCGGCTGCGGTGACAACATGATTAATATTTGCAATGGCACCTGGCCGCCGGTCCAAGCGCGGCGATTCGGCAAAACTTCAAGCCCAAACCAACAAATAAGTACTGTGAAATATATATGAGCGCGGCGATGTTCTGCCAAGGCTCGGATTGAAGAAAAACGAGGAAGTGGCGTCTTCACTGGGCGCCGCCAGCAATCACCTTCCAGTGCCTTCTTGAATAATGACTCCCAATTTGAAGAGCGGCTTCTTGTACTGCAGACATGGCTCGGCTTCGGCATGAAGAACAAGTCCCACTGATGAATTGTTCCACGTGCGAGGAAGGATGCGTGCTCGAGGAGAACAAATGGTTTAAATGAGCTGCTCGACTGCAGATAAGTTTTGATTGTGGAGTTGCACTTGGTTTTGTTTTTGTTTTTTTTGCTCTCAATGCATGACGGAGCGTCATCACGGTCATCAAAGTGTGCTTTGTGCTGCCGCAGGTACGTTTGATGTTGGCGATGCAGCCGCCGTCATGCGCTGCCTGTAAATTGCAATGTGAGGTAACAGATACCGCGAGAATTTAGCTTGCTGGCAAATTTAATCTCCAGCTACCACTGGATACGTTATCGGCAATACCGCATCGGCCCGAATATAAGACTTTGCAATAAGATTGAAAAAGACTGAAAAAGTGGGGGTCGTCTTATATTCGGGGTCTAGACATTATACCCATTTATGACGCTAGATATCATTGAAGCGAATGCTGAACTTGACTCCCCAGGCCAAAGTGAACCCCTGTCACAAAGAATAAAAATAAAAAAATAGCGGTCGCACGAAAAAGAAAAGTAAAAAATAGCGGTAAGAAAGAAAAGAGAAGAAAACAATAGAAGAGATAACAGAAAATGGAGAAACGTAGCGACAATCTAGAGAAAAGTGGGTCAAAGATCGGCAGTTATGATGTATTTTACATTTCAAAAACCAGAAGCCATTCATTTACGAATGTGATTGCACTTTAGTTTACATATTTCAATGTTCAGATATTAAGATTTGAATGAGGCAAAATAAGATGCTTTTTCTCTCAAATATATTGTTATAATCATTTGTTTCAGATGTACTGTAATTATTTTCTGTATGAAAATTTAATTTGGTGTTCAAAAAGTCTTTTTTCAAATTTGAGTCTTGAAAAAGAGGGGTCTCATAATTAGGGCCGTTTGGGCCAATACGGTAATGCTTTTTATGGTCATTTCCTTACTCTATTAAAAAAAAAAAAAAAACCCACACACACAGTCCTTTGTTCGTGACATGAAAGCTGCCCCGGGATACATTAGGACACAGCGTAGGTGTTCCCATACATAAATTCCAGCGGTGGTATTGCGAGTGAGCAACATTTATACCGTCCTTGAAGAGAGAGTATTTCTTTCCCGCCGAGAAAATAAGAATCGCTGAATTCCCATCAGGTGGCCGATTCTTTGGCCGCAAAATGGATTATCTGTCAAGAGCCGGTTTGTTGCGGCCTGCTGGAAGCCGCGGAGGAGGTAGCGTTCGTCTTTGTCTCACAGGCACACCTTGCTATAGCGAGCATTTTTCCTTGAGTAAAGCCGGGGAAAAGAAAAAACAATTTCCATATTTGAGGCTGTCATTAGCCAGCATCTTGCTGGGAATTCCCGCGGTGGGTTAAGTTTGGATACGGCATGACAGATGAATGGGAAAGCTGCTTAGGGGAGACGAGGAGTCGGATCGCCAAGCCGCTCGGTGGCCATTTTTGGATGGCACGGAGGAGATTCCAGTGCGGCGGCGCCGCCTTGCTTGTCTGGCATTGGCGGAGCCGCTTTGGTGTAGCGGGAGCGTCGAGCCAGGTGGTCGTCGCTTGGCAGCAAAAGCGCTGCGCCTTGCGCGCGCGCGCTCGCCAAACTGCTCCAGCCGTACCCGCTACGGACGACGCTAACAAAAAAAAGGTCTTGATGAGACGGATTATCATGTCTCACCGTGCCAAGGTGAACGCCGCTCTTCGAATACAAAGTCATGAACAGAGAGATTTTAATTTTGAGCAGAAGCTAAGAATCAAAACAACTTTGATCGCGCGTGCCACATACCTCGGAATTTAACATCCCTTAAAATGAGTGGTGGGAAGGAACAGGAGAGAAAGTACAGATCCTATCTTATTATTTTTTTAGATAGTCAACCATGTTGTAGCCAAAACACGTAGTTGGCACTAAATCGACGTCGAGCCAAAACTGGCACTGTGTAGCAACACGGCTAGCATGTCAACTAGACGCTAGCAAATGTAGCATTCAGGCCGTAGCAGTGGCGCTTGATTAACAGTGAACGGTTTGATGAATTTCTCATGATCTTGAAGCCTCTCCTAAGATACAATGTGACTTTTTTTTAAGCTTCAAATTTAGCAGCGTTGTTAACAACTCACGTCTTTGTAGTGTGTCAATTTAACGAGACATTTATTTTCACTTTACAGGGGCTTCAAGTTCCTGGTCATTAATCAATCTCAACGACAGGGAGAGATTTAGCAGAAAGCTCATTTCCATCTGCTTTCAGCGACTGTCTCGAACCTCTCAACGTTTTTATGCCTTCAAATCAATCAGCTACGTGCGCGACATTCAACAACAATCCTTTGAGGTTTGGGTGAGACTGGTTATAAAAACCGGGGACCGGTAGGAAGGTGACAGGAATACGTAGCCGCTTATCGATATTTCTGAGCTGACGTACTAATGCATTCCGCTAAATGATATTGAATGGAAAGTGCACCTCAAGATTCGGGGGCGCTGAAACTCTCGTTATGAGCCAACGAGCAGGGGAGAAAAAGAATCAGGAGAAAAAGCCAGACGTCAACCTTTATTTTGGCCGCACTATTTCTTCGCATTAGCTGCAAAAAAACTGGAGCAGTTGTTTTGAGTCGCCCAGATTTATCTGATGTGAAGCTGCAACACTTACTTTGCCGGCCCGCTGAGACAAAAGCATGTTAATAATTTAATACAACCGGGAAGAGGAAGAGCTCCCCGAGCTCGTATCTTGGCCTGAACGTACGGCTTGAAAAAAAAAAAAAAAAAAAATCTTTCGAGCCTGTGCCCTTTAATATGAGAAATTCTTTTTGTGATCGCACTCATGAATCACTTCAAGAAACCCAAAGACAAAAGGCACTGAAATGATACGATACTTTACAAAAAAAAAAAGCATATAGTAAAACACAATTACATCCAATGTAAACCGATGACGGCACTATATTTGTTTTTTTGCTTCTATTCAACGGATCGTGCCGCTTCTTCTGATGAATAACGCCGTACACCGAGATTCTCTCAACTGTTCAGCAAGGCGTCAATATGACTTGCTCTTCGCAGAGGATTAAGAATATATGCCTGTGAGTGTTGTTGTCTTATCGGTCTACATGTGTTGCTTCATAGCATGTGGTCGAGCCAGTTTCCAATAATATAACAAGGACTGGAGTATGAACTGCAAACGACAAAAACTGTGACCCAACCCAGAAAACTGGTGAGCCGTGACTTTCCATGTGCGGTGCCTCTTTGGATGGTAGAAAACATCATCTTCTTCGCTCTTATTCCACCATCCAATATTAATAAGAATACAGTGTTTAGACTAGTGGGGGGGGAGGGCAACTGGAAGCCCCTCCCCACCCTCACCAATTTTTTTGCACCGGGAAAAAAATTCCAGTCGTCGTTTTTTTTGGTGACAAACGCATTGTTGTTGGGTTAGGATAGTGGATCTTTTAAACGTGCATTGAGGAACGGATTATGACAATTGGAATATATTAAGCGCACGTATTTTATCCCTATTCGAAAGAGCATTTTATGTCTGAATAGGTCGACGGTCGGATGAGGCCTCACAGTAGCACTGATGCAAAATTGGGCCTCCCCCCCCCATCCCCGGATCAAGTGTGACAGGAGCTGCCATGTTGACAGAAGACCTCGTCTCTGCAACTCCACGCGCAAGGATGAAAAGAAAAAAAGGACCACTGCCGGCGCGTCGATGATTATGGTGATCGTTACTCGCCAATGTTGTCGACTTGACATTTGGAGCGTGCCACTCAACCATTAAGATGACAAGCTGTTCTGTGAAGGTACACCGACAAGGTTGATGGTAACGGTTTGACCTCAGCAACATGGGTGGAAGTTGTCAAATGTATCATGCCGTGCTTTAAAACGTCGTACGAAGCGGTTAGTTTAAGATATAACGGCAGCATCAAGTGCTGCGGTGGGGCGTGTGCATCGTGGGGTACAAGACGGCAACAGCCGTGAACTGAAATCGGCGCGCGCACGCACTCCAATTCAGATGCCGGGAAATGTTTTTGTTTTTTTTGTTTTGTTTTGGTTTTTTTTTTCCTTCGAAGGCCGCAATCAGTCAAGCATGTGTCAGCGGACACGGCGAGCGGTCCCAACAGGACGAGCGAGCGGGGGGTTGATTTTCTCTATTTGCTCGCTTTGTCATCAGAGCCTACACGTCAATGACGATAATTCGCGACGCGGGATACTGAGAATGGCTCAGGCAGTCAATCAGGCGCGGCGTTTTTTTGAGCAGGCGGAGTCACGTATTAATAAAATGTGGCGGAAAAATAAATAAATAAAACAACAAATGTGATATCGTTGGACAAATTCGTTGGACGTCTGGATAACAGCAGGTCTGAGAAGAAAAAAATAAATAAATAAAAATGCCAACAAGTCAATGTCAGGGTTCTCACTCTTCCACTTGTTTTTTATTTATGGACCTTTTAAGGACTTTTGAGGGCTCCTTTTGCCATTTTTTAAGGACTTTTTCTCCTTTATTTGACATACTGTCTGTCAAATTGGCTCGAAATGACCTGAGGTGATCATGTGATCATCATCGGAACTGATCGGAGACGGCGAGAAAAGCAGAGCGGGAACCAGGAAGGCATGTTGCCCGACAGCGGGGTTTGAGGGGACCGGCGCCAGGCTCATTTTCCGACAAAACTATTCATTGGAAGGGTGGGGAAAATGACATATACAAATGAAATGAACACCACAGGTTAATTCTTAAGGATTTTTACGGATTTTAGAAGCTTTCCCTGAAAATGAAGGTCAATTAAGAACAAAATTTTACAACTTTTTTTAATGGATTTTTATGAACTTTAAGGACCCGTTGGAACGCTGTTTAATGCCGTACCCTCAGGCCACACGCCATCAATTCTACCTCATACATCATTGAGGCTCGCTCGATTTTATGTCCGTGACGGCATAAACGGATTTTGTATTCATGCGGTCGTCTTATGAAAGGTTGTGTGCAAAATCGACAGATGGAAAACGAATTGTGTGAAATTGGGACTTTGAAATGCGAACGGTATAGGGGGTGAAAAGGTTGTAAACGGGGTGACCGTAGCATTTTCACGCCGTGGCAACCCTTTATGATCGACGCTGCGATACCCGGCAGTTCAAATTCACAAATTTTCTCATGGTTGGTTTCATTGTTTAAGGTGACCCACATTTGAAAACGACATTGGGTCCATTTCGAGCGCGCGACCGTCTACGGTCCTTTGCAGTTCAACTCGTGCGAGTATAGATTTGTCCAATCGAAAAGTCAACGGCTGCGCAGCGGCGTGAATGATTCTCTGGTTATTGGAAGACGATTGGTTTGGCAGTGGCGCCTTCATCGTAATAACCAAGTGAATTTTCCCGGACAAAACACCCATAAAGCAGCTGAGCACATCCGAGAAGACAGGAGTGAAAGCCCCCCTCCCCCAACCAATCCCCTCCCCCGCGCCTCAGGCTGCGAAGGTGCTGCCCGCTAATGCTTGTTTACTTGGGATGCGGCAGTGAGCTGGCTTCCTGCTGCGGACCGCACGATGCCAAAATTCGTCACAAGTTCCCGAATCGGTCGGGTTCTCTCTCGCCCCCCAACGGGGTTCCGCCGGCGGAGAGACTTTCACCTGCTATGTCAGGTTGATTACACAGCGGGGAGGGGCGCGGCTTATCGATCACATTTTTCCGAATCAAAACTCGGGCGAGTATGAAGTGGTTCTGCTCAATTTACTGCAGACGCTCAGCGGGCTTCAGGGGTTGTTTTCGGGGCAGGAGTTCGCAGGCATAGGCGCACACCATTTGAGGGCATTTGTCACGCTATACAGGTCTGGTTGTTTTCAGAGAATGATTTTAGAAAAGGTGCGATATGAAGCGTTCATCCATTCTCGGCGCTGTTTATTCTCACAAGGGAAGCAGTATAGAAAGATCGTCCATACCGTTATTGCTCATGGTACAATATGAAAATGCCGTACCGGATATCGATGACCTTTGTGGCTGTCGAGAACAGAAATGGCCGTTGTCATATTTTCCTGGTAAATCCGGGGCTTCCCAAGTCCGGCGCTCCAGAGCTGCTGTCCTGCTAGTGTTCGATGTCTGCCGCCTTAAATGATCGGCTCATCAGCAAACTGCAGATCCCGATCATTTGAATCGGGTGTGTTGGAGGAAGGCGACATCGAAAGCCGAACCAGGATAGGAGCCCTCGAGGACTGCACCCGGGCACCCCTGTTGTCAATCAAGTGATGAGTGCCCGAATAAACCAATTGGCAGGTTTAATTGTCCATAATGGAGCTGACTGCCGTTTTTACGTTTCAATAAGCTAAGTGCCAATTTTGAGTTTTCGGCCAGAGATCGACTCTTTAACCACCAAGAATGGAGCTGAACACACTTTAGGGGATTTTAAATACAAAGTGCTGAATTTTTGGTCATCTACAAATGAAATTATAGGTTTGACTGTCATGAAGGGCGGCCCGATGGTCCAGTGGTTAGCCTCACAGTGCAGAGGCAAGTCAATTCCAGCGCTGGCCTCCCTGTGTGGAGTTTGGATGTTCTCCCTGGGCCTGTGTGGGTTTTCTCCGGGTGCTCCGGTTTCCTCCCATATTCCAAAAACACGCATGGCAAGCTGATTGAACACTATATTGTTCCGAGGTGTGGGTGCGAGCGCCGATGGTTGTTCGTCTTTGTGTGGCCTGCGATTGGCTGGCAACCGGTTCAGGGTGTCCCCCGTCTACTGCCCAAAGATTGGCTCCAGCACCCCCTGCGACCCTTGTGAGGATTAAATGGATGGATGGATTGTCATGAATGGAACTGAGCAGCATTATTTTGTCCTAAGAAACCAAACACGCCGTTTTATTATTGGCCCATGCAGCTGACCGCTATTTGGTTTTCATAACGCAAGTGCAGAGCTTGACTTTTGGGCCGTTGAGAGTAGAGACGCAGCGTCATTGTTTTGTGAATCAATCAAGTGGCGAATTCATATTTTTTAGCTGTCAAGAACTGTCATGTTTCAGTTTGTGACCAACAGGTGGCAATGTGGGGATTTTCCCTGCAGCTGCACACCTGTTGGTCGTTAGGCAATCATGGCTTTAAAAGGACTCCCAGCCCGAGCGCTCATTGTCGGGTCATTGTTTGTTGCTGTTGTTGCTCTTTGCTGCTGTCATGTTTGTTTGTCATGTTTAGGTCATGTTTTTGGTCATGTTTCTGTTATTGATAGTTTTGAGCTTCAGTCATGGTTTTTGTTTGATACTTTGTTGAGTGTTTTATCAATACATTTCTTCAAATACACCCTGCTCCTCCCTCTCGCGTAGGCGTTTTTTGGGGTCCACCACCACCTCGCAGCGTGACAAGAACAGATCCAATGTCCACCGTTTTGTTTCCATAAACCGAGTGCCAAGTTTGTCTTTTCGACCGTCCGAAATGGGGCGCGGTGGCCGCTACTTTTGTCTTAATAAACCAAGTTGGACTGGCGCTTCCGAGTCACGCAAGGTCAGTGAAGAAGATGAACCGAGTGAAGACTGCTGACATCTTAAGTTGACTATTACCTCGCAGGCGGATCCAAGAGCACACTCCACTGCTGCGTAATTGGACCCACTCTCCTCAAGGCTCTTGCGGGCCTTCATTTCCCCCGACCGGAGGGGAAACCAGAGGCGTGGAAGAATGGAGCCGCGTCAGACTAACGCTTGGTTGAGGGATTTGGGGCGGATTGGAGAGCCACCGGGAAGGCATCATTACCTGCAAATCTCCGCGCAAACTCACACACAACCTCCAGCGCGGTATTGACGGCCGATTCGGAAACGCCGTTTGTTTTGTGCCAGCAAACGGCGCACGGAGGGAGATTGTTTTCACAATGTAACTTTTCATTTCTGAGGATCAGGAAATGGAATGGCAATTTTTTTATTTATTTTTTTATTGTGTGTGTGTTCAAAAATATTGAAGTAAGATGATCAAGAACCGCACCCCTCCCATCGCTGCTCGAAAAAGACCGCACATGCAACATCCGATTCATCTCGACGGCTCAGGTTTGAGACGACGCAAGCATTTTACGTGCACGAGTCAAACGTCTTTGTCGTCTTTTTGCCACGCTGCATCAGCTTCCTTGTCGGGGAACGTTGGGAAAACAAAACGCACTCGCCAAACAAGCAAAAGGACAAAGTGGGCAAATAAAGTTCCTCCGCGCTTAATCGCTCGTTCAGCAAAGTCACCGTTGGGAAATTTGGGGAAAAGATTTTGCAGTGAAACGTTGGGCAAGCGTCTTGAAGGAGAACATCAATGCTGCGCTGACAACATGAGTGCTGCCCGTGCAACAAATGGAGCGCGATCCGACAGCTCCTAAAAGGACAAATTGTTTTCCTGAAGACAGCCTGTACCCGTCTGACACTCTTGTTAGTGCCGAGCTACATGCAGCTTGTTGCATTTCACTTTCAGAGGTGTAAATGTGGGTTCTCCCCCCCCCCCCCCCCAACCCCCCCAAAAAAGCTAGGACAGCACGACACTGTTGTTTGATTCAGTTTTCCAGGTCCAACTAATGAATTCTTTTCTCCAGAACACACACACACACACACACAAGCCCCTTTCTGGTTTTCTTGCCATTAAATTGAATCTTGAGGGTGGGATACTAATATGGTTGACAAAGACATTTTCACGTGTTTTGGGAGTTGAATAAGATTTGATACCATCCATTAAATTAAAGCAAATGAAAGAAAAATATGGGAAGCAGTGTCGGATGGGTGGGGTGAGTGAAGATGGGCCCGCGACCCTAGTGGGGATAAAGCGGTTCGGAAAATGGATGGATGGATGGATATTCAAGATGATAATAATGATGAATGAATTGATTTCTACGACGAGTCAGAGGGTTCGATGCACACTTTTGTGGATGAAAAAAAGATGGCATCCACCAGCCAGTTATGTCCGCCGATCCTCAGAAACGGCCTGCTTGCGCCTCAATCGCCTCCACCCAAATCACATTATGCCCATCATCTGCGCCACAACTTAGACCTGTTTTTCGGCTGATTTAAAGTTGAGTGTACTTTAAGTCTACCAAATTCACAAACAGCACACTTGCGGCACGAAAATCAAGACGCTCAGATTTTAATCCATGAGCACACTTGCGCTGTCTACGAAAAACGGAGCCGTCCGGTCTTACTTTTGAATGATTTTTTTAATTCATCGTTAACATTCTTATATTCCGTCGGCGGTACGTGTTCACTCCACTCCATTTTCAGCTTTGAGCGCTAATGACATCATTGTTCCGAAGCTAATGCATTGATTTGGCTTTCGCGGTGATAAAGAGAACGACTATTAAAGTCCAAATGGCTGAGGTCAGAGGAAGTCAACTCACACAGAGAGAGAATTGACGGCAGATCAAAACAAATGTGTGACTAATGACTTGCCGAGAGAAGATGACACAAGCTGGTCAGCGTGCATACTGAGCAGATCGTGGCATTTCATCATCCGACGCGCCCGGTTTTGTGTCGCTGGCATCCTCGGAGGACTCATGGCCCAAGGACACGAGGGCAACAACATTGCTCAGCCATCGATCCGAGGACCTCGATTTAGGATTGCAATCAGAGGTTAGCGTGGTGGGTGGTTGTCAGGAAGAACTTACACGCAATGGCGGCTCTAGAGGTTTAATTTTGATCACTCGTGTCGGATCTCACGGACTTCAGTGTTTCTCAGGTCACGACATCTCCGTTCCAAACAGGTTGGGATGAGGTTGAAAAAATGAAAATAAAAGCAGGGCATGAGATAAACGTTATTTGCTTTTGAAGCCACATGTGTGATATGAAAGCAATCAGCAGCTAACGTTTGAACGGTTGAATTTCCTCTTCTTTTCCTTGTATCGCCTGATGACACTGGGGTCCGTTATTTCTTTTTCGAGGCACTCTGAATAACTGGACGGGGCCCATTTGAGTTTCCGATTGGTCGGAGTGAAGCAATGTGCGCTTGGAGCGTATTTACAAACGCAACCACGATGAGGATGGGGATTTTGGTCGTGATGAGCTCTGCTGTTGTTAGTCTTGATTGTTGTAGAATAAACCCCCCCCACACACACACACCCAGAAATAAATAAATAAATACAGTCAAACCTCGGTTTTCGTACGTCTCGGTTCTCGACCAATTCGGTTTTCGACCAAAAATTTAGTTTTTTATGCCTCGGATGCCGAACAAATTTCAGTTCTCGAACAAACTGAGCGCACGTGAATGCACCATTTGACTCCTCCCGCCTTCCTTACACGAGGAAGTGACGCTTCCTCGGGTAGACGAGGAAGTGATGCTTCCTTGTGTTGCTTTCCATTGTGAGCAGATGTGTTCAATAAACATTTTTATTTTAAAAAGAGCGTGGTTTCGGTTTTCGAACAATTTCGGTTTTCGAACAGCCTTCCGGAACGGATTATGGACGAAAACCGAGGTTTGACTATATATGCAATTATACTCCAGCGTGGAAGTTTTTTTTCTTCTTCTTGGTGGATTTATTTAACTGGTCAGACTTAAACTACGGAGAAACGTGTAGCCCCCAAAATATGGTATATTTTTTTGGGGAATGCTCGAATCATTTTGGTTTTTTTTGTGGACCACAAACACCTTGACTCCATCCCCAGCGTGCCCACCCACATAAGTTGAGTTTGCGATCCCTGGTCTACATGTACAAACACTCGTCGATGCTAGATACACAACACTATAAGCACACACACACCCACACACAGCGTTCAGTGCGAGCTTTGATTTCCACACAAATCATGTGTGAGCATTTTTTTTTTCTACCCCAATCTGAGCTGGCCTACATAAGCGCTAAGCCTCATTAGCCACAGCCTCAAACCCTGTGAGGGTCTGCATGGGGAGGCGCCGCACAAACGGGCCGGTGACAACACAAAACTCACCCAACTGCACGGTGGACGATGTTTTGCAGCTAATTGGACGTCTCGCATTTCCTCTAAATATTTTATTTGGAACTTCCAACGACTGTCATGGATGAAACAGACTCGTTTCTTTTTCTCCGCAGTTAAGACGCACCGTGTTCATGAACCTTCATGCACTAGGGAGGCGGCTGCCTGCGGGCCAGAACCGATGCCGTCTGACTCGCGGTCACTTTCTCTTAATGAAACCAGTCCATCCTCCGATGTCACACAGCCCAGAAGTGGTCCAACGTGGAGTTTCAGCACAACGTTGCTAAAAATACGTTTGAATTCAAGCAGTCATCACGTGTGATGTCATGTTGCAAGAGTTGATCGAAATTTTTGTTCTCAAGGGCCACATTTAAGCTCAACAACAACAACAAAAAACACAGTCAAGCAGTCTGGTTTTCACCACCGCTATTGTACAGAAATAGCACTCATCAAATTGTAATGACATACCAAACAAACAGACTCTATCCAGTTTCATATTGCTTCACCACAGTGCCAATTAAATGCGGTGGACCGTGCACTTGTAGTGCCGAGACTTAGACGATGGCCCAATTCTATTACATTTGATGTAAAGAACATCATATATGGGGTCCCGCTAGGGTCAAGTCTCGATCCACTGTAATTTAATCTTCCACTTTCTCATGTCGTTCTCAAACAAGCCATGAATGATGACAATGTTATTTAATTTTTTTTTGCCACTTAAAGACAAAACAGAAATACTCATCTTTGGGGCAAGGGCTCACGGAACTCAAAACGCAACAAATCTCAACTACGTCACAAAATCGTCATTCGACCATCTGCCATTGCCATCAAATTAAGGGGCTTCTTTCCAATCTCTGATCGAGGAAAAAAATGATTCACGCATACATAACAAGCAAATTAGATGACTGCAGTGGTATATTTATTGGACTCTCTGAATCACATTGAAACCAGAAAGAAGAAAAATAGAGAAAATGCTGCTGTGGCGTTAGAGAGTCTTGCAATCATAAATCTAGGACGGTGTACATTTTATATTCCTGTATTATTATTTATATTTCACAATAATTTCATCAGATTGCACTCCCCCACCTTCTACAATATTTACAATGCTGCATGTTTATTTTGCAGGAACAGACTACGTGCCTCACAGTTCTGAGGTTCAGGGTTTGAATTTTGGCTTTGACCTTGTGGAGTTTGCATGTTTTCCCTGTGCTTGCGTGAGTTGTTTTTTTTTTTCATCATCAGGCACTCTGCTTTCTCTGACTATAGCAAACATTCATTCTTACAGTCATACCTAAGGACAATTTAGAGTCTTCAATGCACTTGGCGTGATTGTTTTTTTGAATGAGGAAGGAAGCTGGAGTACCCCGAGGAAAATAATGTCATATACAGTATTATATTTGAGGAAAAGAAAATGCATAAAAAAAAAATCACGCACATCTGCCTTGTACCATCTTAGGCTTTTCTTATATATGGGCATTTTCATGTCACTAAAAAGGTCTTGTTTGTTTAAGACATTTTAGCATTTTAAGCATTCAAGCATTTTACTGTATTTTAATCCTCCCACACGCTCAAACCATATTTAAATGCATTATTTAAAACACACTTAAACATGGATCAAAAGACACTTTTTAAAATATCCCTTAGGGGCCTGTTTTCTACTCTCTCACTCGCACATTCTCCAAAGAGCCAAAGCGCGTTTGCTCCAAGCTGTTGATTTATCACTCCCATTAAGAAGTTTACTGTAAGTAAGATAAAACAAAATAAAATTAAACATTGTGTTTTTTAAAGGCCAATATGTTCAACCAAACTATATAATTTTGTCCTAAAAAAAAAAAATCTGCTAGCTTAATGCTAACATATCCAATTTGAGTCCAATCTGATTATATCTATACAGCGCATTTTACAAAAGCTGCAGCTGTAGCAACGCGCTTTACAATTGACAAAATAATGATACAACGACAAAAGAAAGTGAAAACAGTCAATTAAAACAGAAATGAATTATACCAGAAAACAACGAAAATGTGTCACTCTCATGTCGGGTCGAAAGCCAAGGAATCAAGATGTGTCTCTCAACGAGTTTTAAAAATGCACAGAGAGAGAGGGCTTTCCTATCCTTCAACGGAAGGTCATTCCAGAGGGAAGGACCGGCATCAGAAAAGGCTCAAAACGCCTCTGAGGCTGCGCTTAGTCCTCGACACCTCCAGTCACGTCTGTCCGCAGACCTGAGGTACCTGGTAGGTGCGTAAGGGCGGAAGACCTCAACGAAGTAAGCTGGGGCAAGGCCATTTGAAGATTTGAAAAGAAATAGAAGTATCTAAAAATATGCGCATCTTCTGAAAAGGCCAAGTTAGGAGGCGATTGGCAGCATTTTGGACCAACTGGAGGCGCCTGAAGGAGGACTGGCCGACCCCAAAATAAAGTGCATTGTCATATCATATCGTCAAGATGTGTGACTGTTTCTAAGCGCTGTCGAGAAAGGAAGGGCTTCCTCTCTCGCTCTCTCTATTTCACCAGCATCACACAATGGCGTGCCACAAGGCGTGGCGGCCGGAGGGGGCGATGTCAGTTTAATGAACAGCTGCTGCGTGTCATATTTTCACACGTGAAAACGTGCGTGTTGACACTCCGGTGTCTTGCCGGCGTGTGCGCCCGCGGGCCCACTCGCACATACGAGCTGTCCAAACACAATATATGGCAATGAAAGTACATGTTGGCAGAAAAAGTATTTCATAAAAACAAAGCACAAACGACAGCTTTAGCACCAGCAACAAATCTACCATTTCACAGGATCCCTGTATGATGTACGTGTACGGATGGCCGTGAAGCTTGACAGGAGTGCTGCAAAGATGTACTCATGAATTACTGCGTAAAATAAAAACAACAGTTGTGATCGATCATTATAGCAAAATTACACATTTATATACAGTCAAACCTCGGTTTTCGTCCATAATCCGATCCAGAAGGCTGTTCGAAAAAAACCGAAATTGTTCGAAAACCGAAACCACGCTCTTTTTAAAATAAAAATGTTGACTGAACACGTCCGCTCACAATGGAAAGCAACACGAGGAAGCGTCACTTCCTCGTGTAAGGAAGGCGAGAGGAGTCAAATGGTGCATTCAAGTGCGCTCGGTTTGTTCCAGAACCGAAATTTGTTCGTCATCCGGAGCATTAAAAAAATTTTGGTCGAAAACCGAATTGTTCGAAAACCGAGGTTTGACTGTATTCCCCCCCCCCCTCCGAAATTGTTTTATTTAGCAACTAATATCTGTGCTTGTCGTGAGTAAAAACAAAAAAAAAGCTCTATAATTTAATGATTACTGTAATTAAATTTAAATCTAATTAAAAATCTACGTTTCTATAATTAAAAGATCAGTTGTTAAAAAAAACTAACCATTAGCGTCACAAGCCTACTAAAATGACAAAAATCAAAATTAAATATATTCCAATTTTTTTTTTTTTTAATTGTTTTCATTTTTTCTCATGAACTGCACTGATTCGTTTAATTTAGCTTTTTCGGTCTCGTACTAAATGCCAATGTCTCAATAGCAAAGATTGTGTAAAACGGCCGCTTATGCCCTTCGTGTTCAGTGAGGGACTTTGACATGGATATTGCACACATCACAGCATATACCGATACGGACACGTGATATTCCTCGGTGGAATAAAAGCGCTGCCCGTCGGCTTTATGAGACCATTGGTGAGCGAGGGCGATGCGGTCTTGTTGATCTCTTTTCTCCAAACTCCCCAAACTGTTTTAATCAGCTACCAATTATGCAACCTCATGAATCTTAAACTGTCAGTGTCCCAAGCGCACCGCCGAGGAAATTAGCGGCGCTCGCTTTTAATCAGCTAACCGGCCTGACGACGTCCTGAGCGCGACGCACATTTCCCTGTGGATCACCGAGACTTTTTGAAATGTGGGAATGTCGTTGGGCGGTGCTCAGTGAAATCTCTCACGAGCTCTTTCTCTCTCTGTCTCTAACTCTCAACTTCTCCCAACCTCTGTCACACACTCTCACATTCGCTCTCACTTACTCACCCTCCGTCTCTCTCTCTCTCTCCCTGTCCCTCCCTTATATATATTGATCTTAAATGGAAATGGGAGTCGACCACTTCATGATAAATATCCACCAGGACGTCAGCACGCTTTGAAGCAAGGAAATGGATTTTAAACAAGGGATGCGCCAAGAGACTCGACTCAGATAAAGCATTCAGACATTAGGAAGAGGGAGGGGGGGGGCGGACGGACTTTATGTTTCCAAAGAGGCAATGAAGTGGGCCCGTTAAAATTAATGTTCAGTCAGCATTTAGTGAAGGATCCACGCCAACCACCTCATAGCAAAGAGCAAATTACTTAGCGGGCCTCCGTCTTTAATTGCGGAGCTGCCATGGCTCGTTTTTTTTGGGCTGCAGAGGGGAAAGTGATTCATTATGATGAAGAATTTGCAGGCCGTATGCTTATGCACTTAACTGCAATATATTTCCTTTGTCGGCACAGTTAGCCGTTGGTTCCGGACTTTGGAGTGTGATTAAGGCCAAGTCAGCAGGAGCCATTAATCTTCACATGTTGACAATGAATCTTTTTTTTTTTTCCCCCTTTTCTCCAACAATACAGTATAAGTGTGTTCAGCAGCTGCATAGAGTTGGCTGAACTACTATGGCACGTTTAATATAAATTCATGCGCACATTGAGAGAAGACTGCAGAGGAAAGTTAATCATAACTTTCTGAACTCAACAAATGGTTTGCTCCATGTCCATTGGCCAAAGATAATCACCTCCGTTCTATAAGCGTCGTTTAGTAGCCGATTTTTTCGACTCCGCCAGCACCAAAGGTCGGTGCTGATGGACAGTCTGCATGGATTGGATGGATGCATGGATTGAGGAGCCGACGATGAGAAGAAAGGAGCGTCAGCGCAGAGCGCCGATGCATATGTGGATCTGGGAGTCGCGGCTTGGAATTGAAGCGGATTTACATGGGACAGGAGAAGAGAGCCAATCTCTCTTTTTCGTTAATGGATGCTACAGCTTCTTGTTGCTACAGCTTAGCTTGTAGCAGATGTGTGCACATTGCCGCATGACGTCTTTGATCCACTGGTGAAAAGGACACTTTGATTCGCTCCTCTTTCATCTATTACGGCTTCAAACAACAAAGTGTATGCAGGAAAGTGGTTAAGATTGCACAATTGTCTGTGTTTCATGTGTTGTCTTGTATTATTTTGTCTTTTTTTTTGGTCAACTTTTCTTTTGATGGCGGCGCGGACACCCGCAGCGGCTCCTCTTGTTTTATGTTGAGGGGGAAGAAATTTCATCTGTGCTGTATGTTACACATACGTACAGCACATTTGACAATAAAGTTGTATTCAATTCAACCAACACTGAAGCTTAGCTACACAGTTAACCGTTAGCGTGACATGCTAAGTAGCCAAGGCGACGGCGTCAAACTTGACCAAAAAAAATGAAATAATTCAGCTTGTTTTATAGCTTTACTTTGACAGAGAAAGTTAGAAAATTAGGCCACTCTACCTCAAGCCGCATCACAGTGTACACGCGTGTCCAGCTAATGCATCGGTAGTGTGTCATTTCATTACACGAGCACACCTGGAGCTTTGAGGCGGACATCTCCGGGGTTTCTTACCTTGCCTTCGTCCTAATGCGATGATCATTCGCACTTTAAAAATGATACAGCTGCAAATATGTAGATTTTTGCCATGCTAACTTTTTTTAGCAACCCGCAGTTATTAGCAGTTAGCTAACCACTGATCATAGGCTAAATGAACAGTTTAGAAAACCTGTGAGCCTGTCAAGTTATAAAAAAAAAATAATAATAATAATAAATAAATAACGGTACTGTTGTAATATGGAATGATTCCGGTCCAATCGAATTGCTCGGCCGCAGCTACCGGTTGTATAACATCAAATAAAGCACTTACTTGAGCAACCTGCTTTCACCATCCCACATGCAATATTGATCGGAAGATGTCGGCCACGCAGACAGGATCACGTGAAGCCCCCTCGGTACAAGCGAGCATCAACAAATATGTCAGGCAGCAGTCAGGGAGGCCCTTTAATGAAGCATGAGCAGCACAAACAAAACCCAATTAGCATCCAATTATCGCGCAGGAAGTAAAACGTCGCGCAATCTCGTCGTGTCGACAGCTTCGATAGAAGCACACGTGACAGGTCATTATTGACAAGGTAACCATCAACAAGACCGTATGGAAACGTGCTCTTCGTATCACGTCCAAGCAAATCTATAGTACAAGTATATTATCAACATTGTAAACCGTAGCCTATCAGCATGTCATCTATAATTCACAATGTTTATTTGGTTATGTCGACGCCGCGTGTAAAACTGACCTAGCAGAATGCACAATTACATGCTGACATTTTTCGTGCTGTTGTTGATGTAAATGTGCTGGGGAACATGGCAAAAAGAACAAAAAAAAATCTAAATGTAAAGGGAAAGTCTCAAAGTACTTTGATCATCATGCTGGGAAAAGTGAATTAAAAAAAAAGTTTTCTTCCAGCGATTTTGTTTTTGGTTTTTTTTGTTTTTTTAAGATTCACCCAATGCACCCATTTGAATCTGGGAATCAGACACTTCTTCAAGGAAATCCTACTTGCACATATTTGGAGCTTTGAGGGTTGGGAGTGCAGTGGGATTAATGTGTTCTCATGGTGGTTTTTAAATAGCATCAAGATTTTTTTTTTTTTTATGGGGGCGTCCTTTGGTATTCATCTGTGTCCCTGCATATTTAAATGTACTTTTACATGTTGTCTATTAAATAATTCTGTCGGGCTGAAATGTCGAAAGCACATTTTGGCCTCCGGTAGACCACAGTTAGCCAAATATGGATTATACCACAAGGCAAGGCAGTGATATTTCCACACGGTTGATGACATTATAGTAGAACTAGAGGTCGTCCTGAATCTTGGCCGTTTCCGGATGCACACGCAACGCAAGCTAACACGTGGCAGTGACGACGCGCGCGCACACGCCTGTCACAAGCACTCCGAACTCTCATCCGTAATCATCCGAGTGCCGTAATGGAGGCTCAGACAAGCGTGATTGTGTTGTATGCGCCGGGCTGTCTTCCATATGAGAGGGAACATTCATCACGCTGGCATAATGTATAGTATTATTGTTGTTGTTTTAACACGGGGAAATATGATCACGTGTTTCAGCATTTTTTCATGCAAAACTTAAGTAATATTTTTCTGCATGTTGTACGTGCAAATAGAGGGGCGTTAAAAATGCAGCCCTGGGACCGTTTGATGATCACATTTCTTTTTTGGGGGTCGGGGGGGCTCTCAGCATGTCTTTTTAAAGATATAATATCCATGATTTTATCTTCAGTAGACTGGATGATTGTAATTGTATCTTCTGACTGGACTCCCTCAAAAGATCATCAAACAGCGGCAGCTTATCCAGAAAGCTTCCGCTTGGGGTTTTGACCTTCAAGAAATCAGAACGTACTACTCCAGTTTTAAAGCTTAAATCGTCCCTTGCGTGTGAGTGCAGATGATTGTTCATCTGTGTCTGAAGTGAGTTCAAATACCAGATTGGGACTCTGCACTTTGTGAATCAGTTAAAATAGTGAGCATTTAACAAGAAGCCACTGCTGAGGTTTTCTATTTTTAGTTTCGCAAAAAGAAAAAAAAAAAGAAAAAACTTTCATATCTGTTTGTGGTGAGGAAATGATCGTACATAATGTGACAAGGGAGCGAGACAAATGTCTTCATCTAGCACAAAAAAGTTCACAAGGCGCTTTTCATCGGCGGAAGCAGTGCGGAGCAAATATAAAAAGATGAAATAAAAATGGGAACAAAGACAGTGCCGGTGCGGGACACCGTGGGAGGACGTCTCGCAAAAGACGCCGGCATGCGTCTCTTCAGGTAAATGCAATCGAGAGCCCCGTCTCTCTCTCACACACACACACACACACACACACACACACACACAAACACACACACACATTGACCAATTCACATTTTGAGGGCGATGGCTATCCTTGAAGAACTTACGTATACAATGTTGATGAAACGGCGTCAAAGGTCAACAAATGGAGCCAAAGTCCTGTTTAATAGAAAAGTAGTGCCTTGACGCACTTATGTCATCTCAAGGCTATTATGCGAATTGAGCCTTTTGCCAAGGATTAAAAGCGTTCTTTTACGGGATGCGCAGCGAAAAGTACAAATATCCACGTGACGCCATTGAAAAGCAGTGGAGGGGAAAAAAAAGAACGCTCATAACACTGATTGTATTTTCGCGACATTAATTTTTTAATTGAAAGCGAAAGACTAATCTTGTCACGTTTTTATTTTCATGGTATTTACCATACATTTTTCGCATGTCCTCTTTAATTGAAGTCATAATTGGGCACAGTTAAAGATGTCATTTAACGGCACGCGCATCATTGCTAACGTTATTTTCCCTCCAATGAGAGACATCCAAGGGCAAATATTCCGACATAATTACGCATTCACGCCAATGGGGAATCTAATATCGCACGACACTGACAACACGAAGCCTTGGCAAAACTAGCTTCTGCGCAGAATCCATTTCTGAGATTTCTGTTGCCATTTTGTAGCGAGTACAGAAAATTGATGGCTTCCACTTCAAGTCAATGATGACCAATTGCTTTTAAATGATGAAAATGAGTACCGCATTTTTTCAATCTAGCTATCACTGTCAGCTGGGTCAATCGTCGTTTATAGTGGACACATTTGGACGTACAACAATAATCTTTCTAATCTCAGTTTTTGCAAGAGATTATTTCAAAACTAAGGACTGATGATTTTTGTTGTTGTTGTTAATGCGGTACAATTTTTACAATTCGAAGCAATCCTCACTGGGCTCTCTGGTGGTCTACTGAGCAAAAGTGAACCACTGCAAAGGTCTCATAGGCAATTCAAGCATCAGTTGGACAAAAATAAACCCGCCTAATTTACACAGCATCATTTTTGCAACATAACATTCGAATGCAGCAGGTAGCAAATTGTCAAGTCAGTGGTATCAAATTGAGCTCTGGCAGATTTGTGAGTGAATGCGGCCGCTCTATTTATGCTTTACCGTGAATCGGAACACGGACGATGTATGGGAATGGGAATGTAGGCTTTACATGTATTATTAGCACGTGCCGGCACTTCCCAACGCACGAGACAAGGATCCGCAGTGTTGAATTACAATCAAATCCTCTTGTGGAGAGTTCAAAAAAAAAAAAGCAATGAGGTTTTACAGTTGGGGTGCGATAGAAAAGCTCATGGAGCTCAACATGCTCGGTGAGAATTAATATCCCCGCTTTGCAACGCTGCTGCAAATCTAGGGCTTAGCTGCTAATGCTAATGTAGCTCCTGCAAAAAAAACACGCACCCATAGCATGTTTGACCAGAAATGTGGAACTGCCAATGTGAGGTCAATATTTTTGACTGGCAAGCTCCTTTGAACGCATTTGCAAAGTACGTGTGAACGTATTGATCAAATGTAGGCCAATTGCTAAAAACAGCATCTGCCCCAAAACTGCATGGGGTATCGGCTGCTAGTAAAAAAATACAAATAAATATGAGCATTTGGGCGGCCCGGTAGTCCAGTGGTTAGCACGTCGGCTTCACAGTGCAGAGGTACCAGGTTCGATCCCAGCTCCGGCCTCCCTGTGTGGAGTTTGCATGTTCTCCCCGGGCTTGCGTGGGTTTTCTCCGGGTGCTCCGGTTTCCTCCCACATTCCAAAAACATGCGTGGCAGGCTTGTTGGGCACTCTAAATTGTCCCTAGGTGTGAGTGTGGGCGTGGATGGTTGTTCGTCTCTGTGTGCCCTGCGATTGGCTGGCAACCAATTCAGGGTGTCCCCCGCCTACTGCCCGAAGACTGCTGGGATAGGCTCCAGCACCCCCCGCGACCCTAGTGAGGATCAAGCGGTTCGGAAAATGGATGGATGGATGGATGAGCATTTGGCGAACATTATGCCCAAACATTTCAAAATGAAAGAGGTAAACATTGTTTATGAGTCATTTTTATGGTTTTATTTTTATGTCTGCAGTGTGTGATTTGCATTTTTGCACATACGCAAGTCAATACCAAATGTTTGGCTATGATCAGAATCAAATTGAGTAGCAACGTATGAAAAAAAACCAAGGAATTTACTTTTCTTGGTTTTGGGGGGGAGGGGGGGGGGGGGACTGACTCCAACTGATTCTCCTTAAGTGGGAGCATGGTTTTGAGCCTGTATCATCAAGGGCTTCTTTGCTCTACCTGGTACTGATTGTCTTAAATCAATCTGCACGCCTATCACGAACCAAAACGTAGATAGTGTACCAAATGTCATTCCAAAAAGAACCAGTAATAAATGAAATCCTTGAAGTAGTGAACTTTAGGTTTTTTTTACAGTTATTACACAATAATTAACTATATATAAAATGAAATCAAAGACCAAACCCTGTTTTCAGGCCCAATTACAACAAAAAAACTAACGTTTTCAACAAATGACTATAATAGTTTTTGGAAATACTGTACTGTTGACACCCGGCCCCGCCGACGCGTTCTGATTCAAAAGCTTAAAAGCATTAAAAAAAACGGCACCAAAAAAATCAGTGAAACAGTGAAGCCCCGGAAAATGAACCGCGTTAGAGCGAGGGATCACTGTACAGCAAAGACAGTTTTGGGGGGTGGGGGTTTTTTTTGTTTGTTTGTTTGTTTTTTTGGACGAGTCAATATTTTGGGGTGGGGCTTGCATTTCCATTTAAGGTACCAATTTATTTATTTCTTTTCAAAGCAATATGGCAATACAAAGCACATTGATTGAAAATATCTACTGCGCGACATTCATTGGTCAACTTGCAGCTCCATCAAAACAAGAGCTCAGGCCGCTTAATGCTTGACGGGATTTTTAATTCTCAAGATCAACCCGTCTGCAGTCTACATGCGGATCAGTGGACATGAAAAGGGAAAGCAAACATCGATTGACAGCGGCTTATCCAGAAACGGTGGCAGCCTTTTCTTGAATAAATCAAATGGAAAAAATAAAAATGCCAATATGGCTCCTCGGTGCTGTAGGCTGAGAAGACACACACACACACATAATATATACACACACATGTATATATATTTATTTGAATTTTTTGGGGGGGCTGTGTTTAGTCACGGCCACCTACACACTTGGCGCCAATGCTGGGAGAGCATTATGATGAGAAGCGCAATGCAGACTCTTCATGCACGTCGAGTTTGTTCAAATTCCTTTTTGGAAGCAGCATTGTGAGTGAAATGACACATCAACTGAAGAAATTAATCATTTATCCTCTTGCAATATTGCTCAGGGCGTGATACTTTTTCTGATTAGTACTTGAAACGTATGCTAACAGAGTTGTGGTCTCCCAACCCGGTGGTTGGGGGGTTCGATTTCCTGGCCATTGTGACCATGTTGAAGTGTCCTGGAGCGAGATTTTACCACTTTACGCTAAGATGGTTTTGTTCCTTATAAGTGTGTTTGATTTCTCTCAGAAAATTAACAGTTGGTTCGGATTCATAGATCATGACCATCATTTTGAAATTGTGATTTTTGTCTTAATATTAGCGCTTTGAAAATACTTTTATTATGCTTGTAGTCTTACCACCTTGGTTCCATGAAATTTGGGGAGTTTTTTTCCTCATCTTACTGATTTCTTGTACTACGATGTATTTTCTGTTCAATTCTCAATCGGTTTGCTCGATTATTTTAAATGTGTTTTTTCTTGTCCTGTGATTTCATTTTGTAAAATGTTTTCCCTCAAATTAATAGGGGGGGGGGGAAAATATGACATTCAAGCTAATGATCGCCCCATTCACCGATAGCAGAGACTCTCCACCCTTCGCTTTTTAGCCACAGGCACATGACTAATGAAATGACAAATAGTGAAGTAGAATTGTAAAACACCATCACAGCAATACTATTTGCGGATAAAGTTGTTCAGTCGCATTAGGCCAACGGGCCTTGATTATTGTAAAATGATGTATTTTGTTCCGGGAATATTAACATTTAAAAATGTACCGTATTCTTGTAGAAAATAAATTTCTAAACTTCAGCCTCATAACATCGAGACCATTTTTTTCTTATTGTATCCATTTATTTTTGTCGTGCTATGGCTTTATTCTTATATTTTATTCCAGGAGTCCAGCTTTGGCTAGCGGAGGAATATCCTGGCCATTGAGCGGCCACCAAGCTCAGCGAGACGTACAGTCATTCCGCTCACACGTTCTCGTGACAGCCTCCGAGCTCACGGAAGGGATCCAGCAAGAAGCCCCCCCCCCCCCCCCGAGCGTCAACACATCCCATAATAGACACTTTCTTCTAAATGCTAACAGCCCCAGAAAAGGTCTCACCATCTCAGAGAATTAGCGCACACAAACAGCCGCGGATGAAGAGAACACGCTAATCTCCGTATTGGCAGCACAGACGTAATTAACACACGGTTTTTCCGCGGCGCAGTTCTGTCCTTTTAATGACTCCTCAAGACCAGAAGAGAGGGCTAACTTTTAGAGGTGCCAAAGTGCCAGACGCGCTTGATGTTAGAGATTTTAAAGAGGTGAATTGACAAGAAAGCCTGACGGTAAATGAATATTGGAGTGGGATGACCATTTTTGAATGAAAATTTTAATTTAACCTCACATGTTCAATTGGAGTGTTAAATAAATCAAAAGTATGGTTTGCGATAGTGATGGAGGTATGTTATGTTTGTACAAGGTGGAAAGCATCATTTTATTGACAATAATAAATGCAAGTGGTGCCTTGAGATAAAAGTGGAATTCGGGCCACACTTATGTCCAAATGGCTCACATCTCAAATGACCTTTGTCCATTTAAAATGATTGGAAATGCTATTAATAAAACACACGAACACACACACACACACATTTTTTTTTTGTGGGGTAGGTTGGAAATGATTAATGGTCGGTTGAAACTGATGAATGGCATTTCCAATCATTTTAAATGGATTAAGGTCATTTGAGATGTGAGCCATTTGGACACAAATGTGACCTGAATTAAACTTTGATATCAAGCCACCACTGTTTAGATTACTGTCAATAAAATGGTGCTTTCCATTTTGTACAAATGTGACGGGCCACTATGGAGTGTGGCAGTCTGCAGCCGCAAGTCACTGTCGCTTTCAAGACCACTGACAGATTAAAAGGAGAAAAAAAAAAAAAAAAAGGAAAAAAAAGAACGCATTCACTCTCATTTACGAGATGTCATTGAACACATCACTAGGGACAGTATAACGCAGTCACGCAGTCCCAAACACCGATGAGTTTCACATTGACTGTCACTGGCAAAAAGCTGCAGGAATAATGGATTCATTTCAGAGGATCAAGAATATATACCGTGAGTTTTATTATATTGTCGGTCTCCGTGCGTCGATGCGCTGCTTATGTTAGTTGAAGCTTCTCCGCATACTGTACCCTTGTCAATGTATACAGGTAAGTATTGAAAAACCTAGGTTGCAACTACTCTTGATGGGAATATGTGAGCACAAATGACCTCGACATCGCGGATAGAAACATTTTTGGAAAAGCGCAGCCACATACCACACAACAAAGAGTTAATCAGAGCTAGCTTGCGAGTCCCATCCTTTGACTGAACTTGGTTGACTATCCAGACTATCTTCAACCAGCAGGCACACACACGTTGTTTACTAGCGCTGTTCAATCCATACTGAAGTCCTCTTTAGCTTCAGTAACGAGAGTGACGAATGAATATCGAAGCACCTATTTAATTGGGGTGGTTTGAAATCGAATGTGCAGGCACTTGTGCTTGAAAGGTGCCTCACGCTGGAGTGCTCGCGCTTGGGGAATACGGCCGCTCGGTCTTCTTACGTGACATTCAGGATTATGAGGCACGGTAGAGAAAGGGACAGTGAGGATTTAGAGTCTTTGCCATTCATCTGGAACAAAACAATTACCCAAAAAAAAAATTAGGCACAAACAAGGCACTGTAAGATGGAGTACATCAGAAGATGTGAACATAAACATATGAACACTGTCGAGTGAAAAATGCTTGCTGAAGAAACGGCAAATATTCCCATGCGGATTTATGCTGAAGGCGGATTTACAGCCCAAGATTTTGAGGAACTCTTGTCGAAATGAGATCACTACTGTACTCCCACTTGAAGTTTACTGTCAACTTCAACATAAAACTGTGAATTGCACGTTCCTTGTTATCTTAGCCTTAGGAAAGCTTGATTAGCTCAATGCAAACAAACAATGCAAAATGCCTTATATGAGCTACCAAATAGCATCCCTGTTGTGGGGTTTGAAACCATGGCTATTGGAACACAAACGGTGGCACACCACATTAAGACAGACAATATAACAATTACCCACAGGGACATTTTCTTTGTCCTCTGCAAAGAATGACTATTACTGCAGCTTACTGAACTGAATTCGACCGTCCCCGTGTATATCTGTATGTTCGTTTTTATTCGACTGCCAGGTGGCCAAGGCAATACACAAGCCGCACATTTTACTTGCTTTCAGATCGTTGCCAACCGTTTAAAAGCATCACCAACAAGGAATCGTTTCTGCAGGACGTGGACAAGGAATGACAATGCAAACAACAGCGCTAACAACTTTCTTTCGCTTTCTTTGAGGGTTTTTTTTTTTTTTTTTAAGCTCAAGATTGCCTTTGTAACTTGGATATTTTTCTGTAATCACGCAAAGTTGTCTTAATGGACCCCCAAGTTTGTTTTGTTAGACTTTCGTACATTGATGCAAACTTTTTCATCCCCAAAAAATGGACAGAAGGCCAAAACATAGGAAAAATAAGTGTTTTGTAAGAAAACGTGGTTTTATGGTTGAAAAGCCATTGCGTTTGACAGCATCTCTTTTTTTTTTTTTTTTTTTTGTGCTGCCCCCTCCACCCTGCCCTGCCACAAAAGCGCTTTTCTGCACATATCCATGTTGAAGTCAAGGTCAAGTTTCTAAGAGGCACTCAGGCTCTTGCAGAAATGTGCTGTAAACGCACGTATGTACAAAGTGGACTAAAACATGGCCGACCGAGCCATCAAAGATGCATCCGTAAGCTCCCTCGATAGCAAGCTGGGCTCATGGCGAAGTCTGCGGCCCCGCCGCTTCCACTGAGGCGTCACGCGTGCCTTAGGAGCGACTCTAACCTCCCTTTAAACCTCATGTTAAGTCTTAGCACGTGCATTTCCCTTTTCTCTGCACACGAGCGTGAGCGCTGGGCTAGAAAGTATGCGATGCAAGTGTCCCCTCCTGGGACGCAGAGTTCATGTCCAGCAAAATACGCCGGCGGGGAAAATTCCAGCCATGACATTTGGGGACTGGGAAAGATTTAAATATATTTCAAGCGAGCGACACGTTGGGGCAAACCCGAGTATGAGAGAATCATCGGTGGAAAGAAGCAACCGCGCAGAGTCCATTTTTGCACCGGAAAAAGTGGAATAATATGTTGTACTGTATGTCAAAATAAAATAAAATCTTCAATCTTCCTATTCCTGAAAAAGTTTCTCCACCCATGAAACTAAGATTTTGAGCAGTCATCTTTTCCAATCCCAAAAATGTTTTGAAACACATTTGACCAAAGAGCATATTATAAAACCGAGGCTGAGTGAAGTTCCAGAGCCACTTTCAAGCAACATCTTTACTTCCCTATTCACAGAAATGAGACCTACCACCTCCCTAGCAAGGTTTAGATCAAAAATTCTTTCTCCACTCTCTTATTTGGTTCGACCACATGTAGATACTACATTTAGATTTTGGCCTGTTTTATTGCCGCTCACCCCCCTCCCCGGCTCATCGAGTGGTCCAGATGGCGATGAGCAAATTGAGGCTGTTGCTGTGGAGGATTTGGATCCAGACCTGAGGACCATTTCTACCTGCAGTGCTTCATTTCCTGAAGTGACTTTCATGCCGTTTCAACTCACATTGACGAGCGTCTTACAGATTTTTTTTTTTCCCCTTCACTTGAACACGGACGGGTGTTTTAGACTTCGCCATGTCAAGGATTTTTACGAACCGTGGGATTGTGAATCCCTTTGATACTGCTCAGTGATTCAGACAGACATAATCTTGAGACGCCCACGGGTGCAATGACTCTGCTGTCATGGCAATGCCAAAAGGTAAGCAGAGCTGCAAAGAGTTTTCCGAGATGGCCCAACAGACAGGGTCCTTAAAACGCCCACTTTTTTTTTTTTTTTTTAAGTTGTAAAGAGTATTTTGACGAAAGCATGTCAGAAGGACATTAAAATACGCGGGAAGTGTTTGAAATTAAATGGGGAGGGAATGCACAATGCCTCATTTAAACATTTGATGGGCACACCACACAAAAAAAAAAGGACGCTCCCTCAATGACAGCTCATCGCATCCAGTATTCAGAAATCGGCGCGGAAGACTCATTCATTGTGGAGTAGACGGAATGTAAATTTGCATCCAGCCTACATCCACTGCTAACAATGTACACAGATGGCAAGGAGTCGCAGTGCGCTTTAAAAAAAAAAAAAAGTGTCTATGAGCACATTGTGGAAAAAGAAGTTGCCAGTCGACTTTTTTATTTTATTTTCGCCCACTGAATTCTCTCTGTGGCCGTAGAAAGAAAGAAACAGAAGGCGAAATCGTGACTTTAATATCGAGTCTAATATTAGAAAGCGACCGACGGCAAATGAAATAGCATGAAAAACCTTGAAGGGACTCTCGAGTCTTAACCAAGTGTCTGTGCGCTCTTTGATTAGAACGAATTAGAATTGAAAAGTGACAGGCTTTTTTGCTTGCAGGTGAAGTTGTACTCCAAATGTCTGGGCGCTATTCATCTTTCTTATTCACATGACATTTCCGAAGGCATCAACTGGAGGACAAGAAAAAAAAAAAAAAAAACAGTCAAAAGGTGTATTCCCCAACTGCTCATCCGTGAAAATCAAACACAGTTGGACTTCCAACACCGCAGGGGAGATTATAAGAGAGGGGGTGGGGGGGGGAGGGTTGGGTTTCTTCAACATGATCTCCACAGACTCCGCTCCGCCGCTTGTTTATTAAAGGTACAATATGTCAAAGTTATGTTTAATAGAGCGGCGCTGTGCGCAATCCAAATGGCAAACAAGTAAGAAACGGTGCGCAAAAATCAATTAACTCAGTCTGTAACGTGTGTAACAATTGGCAAACCCCACAGTTTCACTGTTCATCAAATCAAGGTATATATTTTTTTTAAAAGATAAAAAAAAAAAGCACATTCGGTGGATGTCCGGCAATATGTACTACAAACTTCGTATTAGAACAACTTCAATGAACAAAGCCTCATACCCGGCAGTGAGCCAGCCAGGCGGCAAAAAACGGAGCCTTTACTGCTGAGTGCACTCTCATTGCTTCATTGAACTCATAACCTGCTTGAAATAACTAGGAAAAAAAAAAGCACACACACAAAAAAAAACTCGACTTAACCATTAGAGCCCATTCGATTTGGCGGTGTCATTAGACTGTTCGAGTCATGATGAGGATTTTGTTTTTCGACCCGACTGATTTCAAAATACTCGGACAAAGGGAGCGTTGTTCAATCAAGACGCCGGTGCTCGATAATTTCGGCAGGTTTATGATTTGCTCCCTGTCGAAACAAGAGGCCAATTGAATGGATAGAATCCGAGCAGAAAAGGGAGATGGGGTTGGTAAATGTTACTTGTTCATCTTTTGGGGATGGGCTGCAATATAAAAATGATGTACCCCCCCCCCCAAAAAAAATAACCCCCCAAAATTCCGAAAGGAGTTGGGCATTGCCAAATGACTTGAATTTGAACTCTTCTCCATCCGCTGAATTGCGTGCTGGACTGTCAGGTGATGTCAACTGCAAGGAGCAGCTGTCAACCCCTCCCCCAGGTGACAATGTGGTTCTTTTTTAAAAATAGCTCTTAATATTCTGGCAATTTGTTCCACTTGCGTGCACCCAAGATGGGTGAAAAATTAAAAAAAAACATCTCGAATGCATACATTGAAATCTTCCAAATGCATGTGGTCAAGTATTGTTCTGCTCCCATGAAACCAAGGTTGAATTTTTTTATTTATTTTTTTTGGGGGGGGGGAGCATCATTCCAAAAACTATGTTTGGCTCAAACACAAGATTGGCCACAAATAAATAAATAAAAAACATACCCTACAGTGAAGCGCAGTGGCAGTAGTTTAATGCTATGAGGCTGTTTTTCTTCAGATGAAATCGAGTCCTCAGTCAAGGTGGAAGGGGTTAGGAACACATCAAATTTGTATTCAGGGTGAGCAAAAAATATATTTTTTAAAAAGCCAAAAAAAGCCTACCAGAACAGCTGAACTTTATTTGGGTTGAATCAGCTTCGCAGCCACATCCCCAATCAGGAGAGGGTGTGCACACTTAAGTTAATTCAATTCTCTGAAATGTCTCGTTTCTTTTCCAATTGAGTCACATTCATGGTTTTGAAGGGGAAAAAAAAATTTTTTTTGAATCACCATTTTTACATCACAGAAACCTGTCATTTGACTAGGGGGGTGTAGACTTTTTCTACGCACTGACAATAGCAAGGGCTTTCATATCCTATATAGAGAGGCCAATACAGATATGACGATGGATCGTCTCCTCCTCGATTAAAGGCCCGAAGCTTGTTTTCAAAAGGCGGCGATAAGAAAAGGATGAGTGTGATTATGCAATAATACAGTCCTCCCACACCTACACATTGCTTCAATCCTTTAAATGACACTCCCGTGGAGTCATGAAATACTATCGCATTGCCAATGTGCAACAATACGGAGGGTTTTTATAGAACCAGAAATGCAGTTATGGTTGAGGTCGTTGCAAATACCGTATTGGCCCGAATATAAGACGGCCCTGATTATAAGACGGCGCCCCTCTTTTTCAAGACTCAAGTTTGAAAAAAGACTTTTTGAACACCAAATGAATTTTTATACAGAAAAATAATTACAGTACATCTGAAACAAATGATTATAACAATATATTTGAGAGAAAAAGCATATTGAAGTTGACACCAGAACCTCTCCTCAGCTGCCGGTTAACCTGGCCGATCTTCGACCCACTTTTCTCCAGATTGTCGCTATGTTTCTCCATTTTCCGTTATCTCTTCTATTATTTCTTCTCGTTTCCTTCTTACCGCTATTTTTTATTTTTCTTCTTCGTGGCAGGGGTTCGCTTTGGCCTGGGGAGTCAAGTTCAGCATTCGCGTCAATGATATTTGGCGCCATCTAGGTCGTGAATGGGTATAATGTCTAGACCCCGAATATAAGACGACCCCTGCTTTTTTAGTCTTATTTCAATGCAAAAAACACCATCTCATATTCGGGCCAATACGGTACTTTTTTTTTTAGTTCGTGGCCTAGTCAATTTAAACAGAAACACAAAAAAAAACCCGAATGAATTTAAAAAAAAAACAGCCATTAAAAAAACATATGCAAGCATTAATTATTTTTCACCGACGCATTTTAAAATTCCTTTTCAAATATTCTACGAGAAAGCTTGTTTCCTGCTGAGTCTCTGCTGATTCTCTGCGGAGATACGAAGCGGCGCCGGAGTGGAGCGCTGGTGCTTGGGTGATAAACATCTGTCAAGAAGCCATTTTCCATCCCGGGACAAAGAGAGAAAGGCTCTGGCCCCGGGGCGCTCGGGAACAGCGAGTGAGAAGTTGCTCATTCCCAGCCGCCGAGAGACTCGAGTCGGACCAGGAAACAATTTGCACCTTGAGAATTCCATTTCAAGGAGCGGGAGGTTGCGTTTGTCCCTCTTCGTGCCTGTTTGGCCGCAACACGCATGAGCCGGCGTTGAAGGCGGCGGTAAAACCGAGTTCATTTTCTTTTCACGCCCACCCGCAAATATTAAGAAGGTAATCATGAAGGTTAGCACACGTAAAGGTCACGCCATTGTAAAAAAAAAAGTTGTGATGCTGGATAAAACGCAAGAGTGGACGACCTTAACAAGGAGGGTTACGGCTCCCAATGAATATCTATTGACTTCACACAGAACAGCCCCGTCCCCCCCCCCCCCCCCCCGAGTATATTTTTCTTCTGCTGCTCTTGATAAGATGGCTTCTTCTTTGGGAATACGTTTGCCCAGAGGAGAAATTCAAACAGGCTGAACTCTTCAGATGTACGCTCGGATTTTTTTGCGTGATGTCATACACGAAGGCGGTTCAAAGGTTTCGTCCAACTTTGCTTTTTGCTGAACTGCGCAAATGTGGGGGCGGGCAGTGACAAAGAAGGTCGGACGGACACTTCGGGGAAAATTTTGTTCAATGACATTCGACAGGCCAAATGCAGATTGACTTATTCTCCAGAACAGGAAAGGAGGTGCGGTACTATCGAACCCGTTCACTACCATTGACGGCTAGAGACGTTAAATCTGAGTTCACGGCGGAAAACGACGTCGACAAGTGATGTGAAGGGAAAACCAAGACACTAAGCCGGGGGTCGGCAACACGCGGCTCTTTAGCGACATCTAGTGGCTCCCTGGAGCTTTATAAAACTGTTTGAAAATGGAAAAAGATTTTGATAGTAGGCTAATATAGCGCAAATAGATTATAGATACCTGTTACAGCTCCGAAAAAGGAGAGCTGTGGTGTTGTTTTTTTTAAAAAAACGTACACTTTATTTATGCTTTTAACAGTCTCGACAAACACAGACATGTCTACGTCCGACATTTCGCGGTGGACGACGGAATTATCTCGACGTCAGACTTTGCCGGTCAATCTCATTCGCTCTGTTCAGCAAAGTGCGGCAATCTCACCGCGTCGACTCCCCCCCCCCAAAATTTTTCCCACAAACCTCTCGCCTCGATAACAAAAAGAAGCGGTCCGCTTCTTCAATTGGCTCGTCTCAACGCGGGCGAGGAAACACGCAAAACGAAGAAAGAGGACGAGTTGTTGCAGAAGTGGGTCAGATTGGCATCCGTCCTTACGGCGGCTGCGAGCGGCGAGATAAAACCAAAATTCTCCACAGAAGGATGAGCTCCTAATGCCGGCCCTCGACACCCATGAGCTGTTGCCCCACCGACCAAAATTTGAGCTGTGTAATCCGCCACTGCTTGCACAAAAAAAAAAGAAAAAAAAAAGTTCTGATTCTGTCGTGCTGCAGACAAAATGTGCAGACTTGCGCAATGCTGCGCGCATGTAGTGCCAGGACTGATAACACAATGCTGTCCTGATAATGGACATAGACAAGATGGCAGGAAAAAAAAGGCAGGAATCCAGGGGTCGGCAAACCAAAAATGTTGAAGGAGCCATATTGGACAAAAAAAAAAAAAAACAAATGTCTGAAGCCGCAAAAAAACAAAAGGAATGAAGGCAACACCTGCTGTATGGATCTGAATTAGCCTACGATCAAAATGACTAAGTTGGCGACAAATACGATATTTTTCCCTGCACTGCATCCTGTAGAGCAGGGGTGCCCAAACTTTTTGGACCGAAGATCTACTTTTTCGATCAACCAACCTCCTGCGATCGACCCGTTACCGCACACGCTTCGTCGAGACTTTTGCAGCGTGCTAACTACGTAGCTCACGTGTACCGTTTTAAAATGCTTCTATCGGCCCATTCTTTGCCAGTACCTTCGGTGAATTGTACATGAAAGGTTGTTTTTGTTTTTTGGGTTTGCAACAGCCACCTGCCTGGCATCCCGCCCTTCGAATAGAAACGCGCGTCGCAGGCTATGACGCAAATCTTCGTTGACCGAAATGTTGACTTGACTTGACTTGTTGATTTAAATTTTATTCTCCACATTTTTACAGCATTAGAAAACGTCAAGAATGTCTGTGTCATGTTTTTTATCCTACATAAACCATTTTAACCCCCATGCAGTAATAATCCCAAAATTGGACATTTCGGACACTTTGGACGATTTTGGACTGTTGGACAAATGGACACCACAGACAAAACAGTGATAAATAACTCCACGAAGCTGAAATTTTGCATAGGATGTATATCGATGTCTTGGCCAATTCCCACTGAACATTTTGAGGGGTTGAAAGTGAAAAAAAAAAAGTTGTTGCACATTGGAAGAGGGACATTTTTGGGACGTAATACCCTTCATGCAGCCGCTTAAAAATACTGCATGAGGGTTAAAACAAAAATCATATTTCCCTCCCCCGCATCTTTGTCCATTTTCAAACCCTTTTGAAAAAGCTTTGGGGAGCCACTAGGGCGGCGCTAAAGAGCCGATGCGGCTCTAGAGCCGCGGGTTGCCGACCCCCCGCACTAACCCAAACAGATGTTTGTTTATTGGACTCATCCTTTTTTTTTTCTTTAATCATTCACATTCGGCAGGCTTGTAAACGAGACATTTCTCTGCGGTGTGTCCAATTTACAAGACATTTACTTCCACTTTGGAGGAGACTTTAAAGGTTCCACCGTATACTTTCATGGTTTGGAGCAACTTTATGGATGAGAAGCGGCTTTTAATCTACCGTCGATAGACGGCGCAGCGCCGCGCTACATGAATATTGATTGCATTTGTTACCCCCCCCAAAAAAAACAAAGTGCCACATGATTCAATGTCAGGGCGGCGGCTCCCGACAGAAAATAAGGCGGCCTTGAAATTGATATGATGCGCTTTGTAATAACGCCCGCGCGTCGCAAACCATCAGCACCCCTAAGTGCTTTCCCTTGTGGCAAGAATGCACAATACAAGAGAGATAGGCGCCATTCTATTAGCAGCCACAACCACTACATTGTGTCCTATTGCACTTGCCTTGCGCTCGCTCTCTTTTTTCTTTTTCTTTCTTTTTTTTTTTTCCTGCCGGCCGGGGTGACAGCCATTATAGATGGGCGAAGCAATTACTGCTTCCACACGATGCAATATTTATGAAACACTTATCCAACGGTCTGGGGGTTAATATTTCATCCACAGATACGACAGAAGCGCGCGGGCAGAGCTGAGCGACAAAAGGGAACGGCTTTCAATACCTCACACGGCAAGCGGGCGGGGGGGCAGGGGGGGGTATTCATACGTAAACGCTCTCAATGTCTCCGTGTTAGCGGGCCTGATTAATGGCGACCCTCGTGGCTCCAGGTTTAGGTCCGCCGTACATGCGGAGGCGGACGGATTAGTTTCTCAATAAACAACCTGCCAGCTTCCCGCCTCTGTCATTTTCAACGGCAATTTGACGCCCGCGCGTGGTCGTGTGACGTACGCGGATGAATTGATTGTGGCCTCCTGACAGCAGCGGTAATCGTAACCCCGATCGTTTTCTCTGACGTGGCTGCGCTTCTTTAAAGCGGGGGCCAGAAGAATGAGTTTGGAGAAAGCCAATGACCAGCCGCCCCGCTGGTAGGGTAGGTTGCTAATTAGGGTTTCAAGCTTGGTTATGATGTCAAATTCGATTTACAGTTTCCGATTAGGGTTTCAACCTGCCCGGATTAAGGCTTTCGATTATCGTTGGGGTTTCTAGCTTGGCTTAAAAAGTTTTTAAACTTGGGTTTTAAGCCTGGTTACGGTTTCAAGTTTAGTGTTTTGAAATAAGGGGTTGATTTTCATATCTGGTTTCTCAAGAGCAGAAGTGTCCAAACTATGGCCCGGGGGGCCGTTTGCGGCCCGCCATCCATTTTTCAGCGGCCCACGACACGACAAAAAAAAATATATATATATACATATATATATATACATATATATATATATATCCATCCATCCATTATCCGAACCGCTTCATCCTCACTAGGGTCGCGGGGGGTGCTGGAGCCTATCCCAGCAGTCTTCGGGCAGTAGGCGGGGGACACCCTGAATTGGTTGCCAGCCAATCGCAGGGCACACAGAGACGAACAACCATCCACGCTCACACTCACACCTAGGGACAATTTAGAGTGCCCAACGAGCCTGCCATGCATGTTTTTGGAATGTGGGAGGAAACCGGAGCACCCGGAGAAAACCCACACAAGCCCGGGGAGAACATGCAAACTCCACACAGGGAGGCCGGAGCTGGGATCGAACCCGGTACCTCTGCACTGTGAAGCCGACGTGCTAACCACTGGACTACCGGGCCGCCCTATATATATATATATATATATATATATATATATATATATATATATATATATATATATATACATGGGCCACAAGGTTAGTTAAAAAAAGTGAAAGTGGGCAGAGTGAGAAGGGCGGGTGTACAGTAGAAAATTTCACAATATTCGACGATATCAATAAATCATTGATGATTAAAAGAATCACAGTTTAGCTTCAAAACACCGTGGCGAATAAAGATGATTCAATTTTAGAATTTTAGATTAGGGCGGCCTGGTGGACCAGTGGATAGTGCATTGACCTCACAGTGCAGAGGTACCGGGTTCGATTCCAGCTTCGGCCTCCCTGTGTGGAGTTTTTGTCCGGGCCTGCGTGGGTTTTCTCCGGGTATTCCGGTTTCCTCCCACATTCCAAAAACATGCATGGCAGGCTGATTGAACACTCCAAAAATTGTCCCTCGGTGTGAGTGTCTGTGTGCCCTGCGATTGGCTGGCAACCGGTTCAGGGTGTCCCCCGCCTACTGCCCGAAGACAGCTGGGATAGGCTCCAGCACCCCCCCGCGATCCTTGTGAGGATAAAGCGGATCAGAAAATGAATGAATGAAGGAATTTTAGATTAGAATTTGGATTGCAAAATCTAAAATCATCCACTATTTTCCTTAACGCCTTGAACAGAAAGCTGCTGAAATTAACTCGATAATACAAACAATATATAATTGCTTTCTTGGCTGACTTTAGTGCGTTTCAAAACGTGGACAAATTTGAAAGGTTCATTTTTTTATCTGTAGGCGGTCCTCAAACGAAGAAGTTTGGACATCCCTGCTCAAGAGTATCAAGTCAGGACAGGAGTCCCTAAAGCATGAAAAATGGCAGACCAACTTTCAGAAGTAGAGGCACTGTCGTCGCCCCGAAATGATTTGAGAGCATCTGCAAAAAATAAAAAATAAAAATAAAAAGTTAGAGTAGGGCTGCCTGCGGAGCTGCACGACGGTGCAAACAAGACGCATTTGAGTGTCATCATACAAGAAGATACATTGCCAAATGGTAACCATTGCAGTTTGAACATAAAATGGGGGAAATCATCCACGCAAACTGAAAGGAAACAATTCTGTGGTGACTCCTTTTCAATGGTCAGCAGTTGGCCCGTATTGAAACAGCAGCACCAAATCACTTCTTTTTTTTTTCTTTTTTTTTGCCCTCCCCGTTGTTGGCAAATTAACAGTAATTATGCTTGACAAGCGCAGTCTTCTGCGGCATCGCAGCACGCAGATACAACGGCAAAGGCCGTTACTGAGGGAAAACAAAGTGCCTTGTGGTTTTATAAGCCCATTAAATTGTGAAATCCATTTTGAGCAGCAGATCTTCTTAACAAGCCTACGAGGGCTGCCATAATCCAGCCTCCATTTAGAGCCGAAATGATTCACAGCATCATTTGTTTTGCATCCACCTGATTAAAATGGACAAAAAAAAAAAAGGGAGTCCCGGAGAAAAGTTTGTCTTCCGTATGAACGCGCGCTATCGTCGATGTCATTCATCTGACAGAAGAGTTTTGCTGAAATCAAAAGAACCACATGGTACGATTGTCCACCGCATATGGCATGCTTAATATTCCGCAATGTATAATTCACACATATCCACTCATGGTCGTCAAGATTTCCCAAAAGAGATTCATGCTCGGCGCTCATCTTTTACAGACGAAGAACTTTTTCTGTCAATTTATTATTCATTGCATTTCGGGCCCAGGGAAAATTAATTCCTTACATGAAGACATCTGCGAAGGCAAGCGGGCCCCGACTCCATTAGTTTCAACTCACCAGCGGAGGCGGGGAAAGGAAAAAAAAAAAAAAAAAAAGATGTAACCGACAAATCCAAAAGGACGATGTTTGTTTGGGTTTGGTGGACCACTTGCGGTCACGACAAAAACCACATACCCATTTGTTACAGCGAAGACATCACTATGATAGCGGGAAATTGTGCCGACTTGAGCATGTAATTGCCTCCCTCTGAAAAGTATATCGGAAACTACAACGAAACATACATGGGCGAAAATACCCCCTAGTGTGAAAACATTTTCATGCATGAACGCCATTCCCACTTTTCTGCTCCCCCTATGGTGAAAAGTCCCCCGGTATGGTTATACGAAATCTTTTTCTCTGCTCTTGCCTCGCAACGAGATCCACTACAATGAAAACAAGCCTTCCGCAAAAGTCTAATCCAACCTCAGCATGCCACAGCGACCTCTGCTGCTTCGTTCGGAAACGGCAACAGCAACCGCCACACTGGTTTGCACATGCGCAGTAGTACAGGAAGTACGCAGCACGAACATTGCAGTGCTAAAATGGCGACAAAGCGGACCTTTGGAAGCAAAATAAAAGACATTATGCAAGAAATTGATGCCAGTGAAAGTGAATGCTGATCATAAATTTCGTAATTTCTTTCTTTCTACGCTGGCTATATGAAATCTCAAATAAGTGTATGCTCATACTTATACACTATTGGAATACAAATAAAAAGTACATATGTACGTTTTTTTGTGTGTGTTCGTGTTAACGTCTGGGATAAAATTTGCTACAGTGAAAAGTCCCCTGTTGTGAAAAAATTCTTGCTGCAAACATGATTTCCTTGTAGAGGAGTTTCACTGTATGCACACACACACACACACACACACACACACACACGCACACACACACACACACACACACACACACACACACACATACGTACATTTCTGTCTATCTCTGTGCAGGCTTCCGGGCTTCTGCTCAGACGTGTTTAGTGCAGCTCAGGCTCAGGTCAGGACAGTTCGCAAACACCTTAAATAATGCTCAGTGACTTTTCTTGTTGGTCTTAATAGAGTGCTCACCGACTACCATCCCGGTCACCAGGTCAGCTTGTGCAGCGAGCGACCAAGCTAGAAACAATACACGTCCTGCGCAGCCTCATGAATTGTAAAAGGAACTTTTGGTAAGCAAATAACAATAACATTAAAACAATTGTGGAGTAATAAATGCCATATCGGAAAGAGCAGCAGCGCTCTAAATGTTGAGGTCAAAACACAGGAATTCCTTCTGGAATGTACTCATTGTGAATAAATATGGACACAAGCATCATTTTAAGGCTGGCTGCGATGAAACAAATGATTGATCACCCCAATGTCACTCCTAATTCAACTGCTGGGTGATATTCCACGTGGCGAATTTCCTCCAAAATGGCTTTGGAAATTGCATTTCCCGATTGAACATGAATTTCAATCATAGCATTGCCATCTCGTCAATACCGCACATGCATCACTGATGGCATAATAAAGCTCCATCCAGCATTTAAACGCTGACAGAATAACTCAGCGCCAATGTTTATTTTACGTTATTGAATTACGCTCGCTTGTTTATTGCTTTTGTTTCCCACCGCCATTCATTCCACCGTTTGGGCAGTGCATAACATAAAAGGGCCCTACTTTTGAATCAAAAGTCTTGAAATTTGGTCTACGCTTGTATAGTTTGATATCCCTAACCCTCCCAAAAATAAATATGACTACAGAAACAATAGCTAAAATATCACAAGCAATCTGACAACTGACCAACACTGGTGCCAAGCTAATGCTAGCATGCTGACACAGGAAGCTACGATAAACTACGGGCCTCTTTGGATTATGTTCTTTGGCCTCCTACACAAGCGAAATAAACCAGAAGTTACTTGGAGGAAAGATCTTTGCCAAAGTCATACAAAAAACATATGGCAGGCTCGTTGGGCAAAACGGTGTGAGTGTGAGCTTGGGATTGGCTGGCAAGGTGGCTTCAAGACTGCTGGGATAGGCTTAGTGAGGAATTCGGACTTGGAGGAAAGATCTTGAAAGGTGGCAACTTTGAAATCTTGATTGAAAAGGATGTTACGCATAATCCTTTATGGCAGTGAAAGGTTCTGCGTGATCTTTTACCCGGGCCTTTTATCTTTAATGCTCGCAATATTGTAGAATATTGAGGAAGTTTACATGGAATGGTATGTATCCAAATGGCTAAACGGAATGAAAAATGGTCGGAATAAAAAGTCCAAATGGAATTCTTTTCGTATTCGCAAGGGTGGTACGTCCCGTTTGCCAGTCTGACCGAGCGTCACGCAAACAATTCAATCGGAATAGCCGTTCTGCGTCCGGTCATGCTCTGCTTTGGCGTAAATGCGTATTGACGTCATCGTATACGTGCATTAAAGTCGCAGGCGTCTTACCTGAACTCGACCGCGACGGGGAGAACTCGTTTTAATGAAGATGTCGCTTTCATAAAAGTGTTCAACCTATCACAATTACTGCACTAGATTCACAAATGAACTCCGTCTTGATCAATCACATGATGTTTACATCGACGTCTCCCCGGGCGTCACACCCGGCTGATGTGATGAAAGGATTGGAGCATGTGAACGGCAGATTGGTAAAGATCACTTCACATGTAAACAGGTCACCAGAAAGCTTCAGTCGGAATGATTTCAATCAGATTGACAAAAATTTTTTTTTTTTTAAAGGCTCCATGTGAGCCCGTTTAGGTTGCTCATCATCGTTTCTCAATCCCCGAAAGATAACCTTTGGTGTTAAAAATATATTTACATATAGATAGCAATTGAACATGTGGCTTTGCTATAGCTTTTTTTTCCCCCTTTCTGCTCATTTTCAAATTTTAACATCTACCTTCATGTGCGATTTAAATGTAATCATTGCCAGGTAGCCACGCCGTTGAATAGTCAAAAATACGAGTGGGTGGCGGAAGAAGAAAAAGAAGAAAAGTGAAGCGTGACATGAGGGAGGAAGAGTCTGGCCGTGCCTGTGGAGACAGCCGCCCGGCGTCAATGGCCATCTGACAGAAGCTCTTCTGGAGATTGTACGAGAGGGATAAAATGCCAAGCTCCGTGCAGCCGGAGCACAATGTCAAATGTCAAGTGGAATGTTCCCCGGACAAAAATGAGCGCGCCATCTGTACGCGAGGTGCTGTTGATCTTGGCGCGGAATCAGGTTGCAGCGAATATATGCAAAATAGGCTCTTCGAGGAAAGCCCGACAGAACGTCGGAGACTCATTAAAAATTTACTGGAAGGAAACATTTCCCTTGTCCCCATGTGAAAACTAACGAATTAAAAATGATTCGCCTATCAACCGGTTTTGAAAATCACCGAATGACATCGTTCAACCGAACTGCTTGCTAGCTCTCTCAAGGATAAAATGTAAATGTCAAATTTGACAACCCGTTGTGTGAGGGCCCGTAAACTGTGTTGGAACACCGTCAAATGAAACTTCATTTTCAATCTTTTTTTTTTTTTCAACCCTAAATCTAACAACACACAAACTGATCTACTCAAAATATGCAATTTTATTTTTTATGTCACAGTTTTATTTTCTTTGTACTGCAACACCTCATTTGACTAACAGGACTGAAAGTAGCACGATTTTTCTGCGTCGAATTATCAAAAACATAAAATACACCAATGTAGAGTTCCGACTTCAGAGACTTTATGAATCTCTCCAACAATGATCAGAACTTGGGGGCGACTTGGGAGCGCCACCCGTTTATGTTTACTTCCTTACAACACGCGACAACAACGAACGTTCACTTCGTCGTCGCCTCCTTTTGACGTCACTACAAGGTAGGCATAACAAACAGAGACCCGAGTACATGAACTACTCTTGAGCCGACACGAACAGCATGTTGACACAAAACAGACAAAACTGAAGGCTATGAGTAAAACTGTACGATTCTTTAGCACCCGGAAGAAAGGGGAACGAGTTTCGTTTAGGTTTGAATTGTTCGATTCATTGCGCTTCACGGTGTTTATGACTTGCTGCATTTTAAAACAGTTTAGTTTTCATCCACAAGGGAGCGCTAATGGACCTTGTATTTTCTTGCGTGGTTTATTTTATTTCATGGGATACACAAAGGCAAAGAGCAAATCTTTAATAAAGATAAAATGTTAATAGTACTCAAAGCAGATTGGACAGGTTACAAAACGCGATAGATAAAGTTTAAGGTAATTCATTTATGCTACCTGTATGTTCTAAGTTCGTTTCTAATGAATCTATTCACCTGTGGAATGCTCCTTTTTTAATAAGCATCCCTCGACTTTCTCATTCTTTTGTTGGCCCTATCCCAGCTTTTTTTTTTTTGCTAAGGCGTCAAAATTAATTTTAGACAAAAACTAAACTAAAATAAAATACTCATGCTAGTACATTTCGTTTCCTACGGCTGCGAATAGCACAGGTTCAGTGGAATGGCCCAAAATGACTTTGCCTATAGTTATTTTTGCCTTCTAGATAACTTTAATGTGGAATAAGCTTTTAAAATGGCACGCGTCCTTGCTGTTAGCCACGTTCTCTCTAAATTACAAGACGGTACCCTGCAGTGCAGTGTGAGATTGAAGATATTGCAGTTGGTCCGAAGTTTGAGCCCTGTATCCAAGGTCAATTGCCTTCCGCACATTTGACAAAATCTTGTGAGGGATTGTATGATTATCTGTAACAGCAGTAGAAACGGCAACATTGTTGCTGTTTGATGACCAAGTATGTAACCATGAGGCAGCTCAACGATGAGCCGCCACGTTCGTTAAAGCGGTTAAATTCCTTCCATGATTCCTTTTCGAAAGTTAACACCATGTCATGCTCGGATCGTTCAGTTTTAGTGGCTTTTATTGTCTTACTTGAGTTCATCCAATTACATTTTCCTTCTTTGCTCCTCTTTTCACCGTCAGTTTCCTTCTGATCTACGTCATGTAATTCCCGTGTAGATTTAGACTAAAAACTAAAAAAAAAAAAAAAAAAAAGATGTGCTGCCCCCTGTGGCAGTTAAGTGTAACTAATGAAATATTTATAGAATCATGTTTTTGTTGAACACAACAAATTATTTTAAGCGTTTACATTTTTTTTTATTGTGCATTTTTGCGATGAATGGAAAGCATCGTTTGTTCCGAAGATGGCAATGCGATTGGAACATCTCGCAAGAATTGTTTTAGCGACTGACGCTAGGTGATGGACGGGGGATCTTAAAGCTCAGCGTCAACGTGGCAAGATGCAGATCATATGAAATCGCAAGCCCTTGCTAAAGTATCGACGACAGCTTTGACGGGCGCCGCAGATACAATCTTACCATTTAACACCGCGCCAGTCCCCCCCCCCCCTTTTGCAGGCGGTGTCAGCGGCTAATCCTCAATTATGGGCGTCGTTAAAAAAAAAAAAACGGCCTGATAACTTGTCATGAGTAACTCACCCGTCGGCTGCACGAGACTCCCCCGAAAAGACGAGCACGGCAGTCATCTCATCTCCATTCCCGGGGAGTGGGCAAGGCAAGATTTGGGAGCAAAACAAAGGCCGCCAGCCAAATTCCCATTCTCTTCCCGGTGAAAATCGCCAATTGGATCGTCAACTATCATCAAAGCTGCACAGACAGACGGCGTGAATGAAAGGGGAGGAGGGGGTGGAGGAGGAGAATGAAGTTGAGATTTACGGGCTAGGTAGCGGTCCACTAATGTTATTTCACCCCAGAGCCAACCTTGGCCATATCAACAGCAAATTGTGATGAAACAGCCCCAAGTGACACACCATGAATCAGAGCACAGATAAGTCTTAACCGAATTACTCCCGCGGAACAGCCACACTTCACTGACGTTTTCAACTCGGGGTGCTGTTTGGCTGTACTCTTATTTTTCTGAATTGTTGCCAAAACTCTTTTGTTATCATGTAACACTAGTTTTTTTAATTTTTTCTGACCCAAACAGTGGAACCTAAGCCCCCACATATGAAATAAAAATTAGGAGTGTGAATGAATTTATTGTGGTGGTTGCCAACTTTGAAATGAACATTACATCAGAAAACCCCATAGGACACCCGCCCCCCCCCCCCCCCCCCCACCCCTATCCTCCCAAACAAAAGATAGAAGAGAAACCTCTACTTATGAACGTCTCTTCATACGAAATTTTCAAGTTACGAAACGCCTCAAAGGGAAACGATTGCCTCTTGTTTCAAAAGAAAAAAATACGAAAGGTAAAAATACTATGAGCTCCGAGTTTCCTGCAACATACTTAGAGAGCTACTCTGCCATTGGCTGTTACCGAGCATCTTCCTGGTATCCCATTGGCTAAGAGCGACCTCTACCCTATGTGTCTATGTGTGGGGATAGATAGATGTGCGTTTATCCTCGTCATTCGCCATAAGGTGTTCCAATAGTTTTCTGTAAATCACCCAAAAAAAGTCAGGCAATCGCTCACTATGCTGATGTTCGCCTTGGACATTTTTGAAGGATTGTTAAAAGCCGACAATAGCAAACGTCTTTGCATTGGTTCTTTCCATCCAAAATGTCAGGCAAAAACCACGTCTGAGAGAGAATATGAACTAAAGCAGGCAAAAAAAACCCCGATGAGGACGCAGTTCAAAGTTAAATGACCATGACTTTTATTCATTACTCTGTTCTTTGTTTTTTTTACATGATGCACAACTCTCATTTATTGCGCAATAATCAAATTGTAACATGGATTTGTTACATATTTACATTCATTTTTATGTTTTAGAAAACATTTATGTCTGAATTTTGGGGATCTTGGAACGGATTAGAGCATTTTCATGGAAAACGCGTCTCTACTTACAAAATTTTCTAGTTAAGAAATGTCTTCCACAACCAATTGATTTTATAAGTAGAGGTACCCGTGTACAGTATTTGCGGTCGAAAAATGCCCAGCGAAATGATGTCTCACAGCACACTGATTCGGGAACAGCTTGAAAATTCCCCGTGCGTTTGTACATTTCATGAATGAAAATCCAAACTAACGTGTGATTTTTTTATTTTAATATTATCATTATGTTTTTGGGGTGCATCGTCACCCCACTGCAGCCCAGAAACGCCGCCCGCAAATAGTGCACAGAAACCACTTCTGGTTGGGAATCACCGTTTCCCACAAGACGAAAGTTTGTGTCAGGATACTTTATTAAGCATGTGATTGAAGTCATTTCATTCTAACCATCCCTGGTGTCAAAAAAAAAAAAAAATTCACAGAGCAAAATGGTGGTTAACGTGACTCAATTTAGAGAGCGCAGAAGGAGTTACGAATTTTCTCGGTTTTAATTTGCAACCTCATCTTGTTCGTCCTCTAATAGGCCGCGCGAGTTCCCCGATTGATGATGAAAACGTCCCCACTGTAAAAATTGATCCCTCTCTGATCACGCTTCTGTTTGACTGCCTTGGTTTTGACTTGCAAACAGGGCGTTTGCTCGAGGGCAAGTGCCTCTCGAATGCAAAGCATGGGGGGTCGAGGGGGGGCTTTAACAGACAATCCTGCTGATTTCTCGCGACGTCTCTTCGGTGTAGCTGTCAAATTAAATCCGCGCGAGGTCGGCCTGACGGCTGCAAAGTTGTGATCGACGTCTCGGCGTTTCTCTGGAAACGAGCGCAATGGAATTTGATTGTAAACACATTATGGAAATCATTGTCCATTTGATGCGGGCTGTCAAGCTGGCTGGCGCACCTCGGGCAAAACGGCGTCGAGTGTTTTGCTACGGCAAAGAAGCGTGTCGCTTTTCAGCACTGCTGGGGAGCTCTTGAGCAAGGCATGTCAGCCCGGGGGGGTGGAAAAGCGGGGGTGCTGTCCTGCTGCCACGCCTTGACCTCTGTTCTCCCTACCGACTCGGAATGAAGTGACGGGAAAGATAATTTTTGGGGGTCAGCCGAATACCAGAAATTGCCGGAGGGGAATATCGTCAAGCATCAGAATACCAAATGTCTGGCATCGAGCAGGCGGGAGAGTGAGCGAGCGACGAGGAGAGGAAGTCTGCCGGAATTACAACTCATCAGTCTGGGAGTTGCGAATGAGGCGGCACAGGTGAAAGTCACTTTACACCAGGCCAGGTGCTTTGATAGGTGTTGACTGCGCGCCTGCCAAATGACATCATCCCGTGTCCCCGCTCGTTACAGCTTCATCACAACGGCAAAACGAATGGATAACGGTAAGCGTTTTTTTGGGTGTTTTTTTTTTTGCTTTGACTTGCGAGAAAAAACAAAACAAAACTGTATGGTGGCAGTCAACTCAACTCACTTTACAACACGCGGCCGGTTGGCTGATATCACTGGAGAAAAAGCCATATGTTGAATTGACTCCATTTGATTTTGTCAAGTGGCTGCACGCAATAGAATCATCTGGATTTAGATTAAAAAAAATTTAAATGGTGTAAAGTCTACTTCATAAAAATATCTGGATGCAGATGATTTTTTTTCTCCACGTGTAACCACGCGACGAAATCAGGAGTAAATTCAACACACGGTTTTTTTTTTTTTTTTCAGTGTAGCAAAGAACTCTTCGAAAAGTCACGAATGAAAACTTCTCAAGGCAACACTGTATTGACATTTTCATATCATGTGAAATTGTAGAATTTTCCAGCACGCTTTTTGCGCACGCACTGGCATCAAAATGCTGCCCTATTGATAAGGTTTCGCACATCAAGTTTTCAACGATAATGGACAATCTGGCAGGCGACGGTACACCACCACCAACGAGCAGCCTGACCTTTAAGGGAACGCCTTGGCCAAAATGAGCTAGCAATATGCTAATGTAAAAATGTGACTGGTTCAGTTTCCACATTTTTTCTGAAAAGTGAAAGTTGCATTTGTGTGTGTGTGTGTGTGTGTGTGTGTGTGTGTGTGTGTGTGTGTGTGTGTGTGTGTGTTAAAACAAGCTAGTCGGTGCTCGAGGCACTCTTCGTATGCTAGCATGCTAGCAGCAGTGTTTTTTGAGACATATGAAGCCCAAATTAAAACAATAATAACTGATGGGGCCTTGCTTAGCTAATATTGGGCGTGTTGTGTTAAATTTGTTCGATTCACCTGTGGCTGTCGTTCAAAAATTATTATTATTTTTTTTTTATATACCAAAAAATTACTAATGTTACATGACTCCATGGCATCTGAGGTCTGTGATTTTCTTTGGTGGGAAAACGGTGACATTCACTTTTACTTTATCTAGCCATTGGAATCAGTTTCCTGCAAAATGGTAAAATTAATTCTACAGGAGAATAATGCGGAGAAAGTGTAGCGTGACACCATCTTTGGGAGTCACGTCCGACTGTTTGCGCAAGGCTAAAAATAAACAAGATAAATGAGCTGTCAGTCTGAATGTAGCATATGCTTCCTTTCCAATATCCGCACAGATAATACAGCTGATTTAGCATTTGGACCTAAAAGTGGGATGGGGGGTTTAGGGGGACGTGAGAGGCACAGGCGGCACAAATTCGCGCATGCGGCCATTGTCTTCGCATTTACGCCCTGACAGAGGGATGATGAAAAGGACAGCGGAGAGAGGATTGCGCCCGCCCTGCGAATAATAATGGCGGAATCGACACTTATTGGGATTGAAGTGTTCTAGCGGGAGTTTGCACGGGCGCCTTTCCAGGAACGTGCAACTGAAATTAGCCAAAAGTGTCACACTGCGAGCGATGCCAACTTCCGCAATGCTAATCACGTGAACGCCAGTGAGATGGAGTGAATGCCTTGAATTTGATTTTTAAGAAGCACTCAATACATTTGTAAATTTCACCCGGTGTGGGACAAATAAAGGATAGCTTAAATAAAACGTCATTGTGTGCAAATCAGAGTAAAAGTCATGACACTGTGAACCTGATGTTGCTTATACTTGTCTTAGGGCACAAAGGTTTATAAACATATTTGACTCTATGCATCGGAAAAAAAATTCCAGTGTATTTGCAGTCAGGTGATATCTTTTTTTTTTTTCCAGCCATTTCTCTCTTTGGAAGATCCTCTCACACAAGGAAATGATGAAGCTGCTGTGCATCAAGACAGTGGGCAATGGCCAAAAGAGATTTATTTATCCATATTATATTTACATGATCCATGACACCAAGGTGGCATCATAAAAACTTTGATTTTTCTCATAAATGTCATATAATTCAAATGTCAATATGTAAGGTGTCATAAATAACTGCTGGGACCAACTACAAACGTCCATTACTCGTTTTTTTTTTTTTAATTCTAATAACAATGACCGATTAACCCTCATGCAGTATTTTTAAGCGGCTGCATGAAGGGTATTACGTCCCAAAAATGTCCCTCTTCCAATGTGCAACATATTTTTTCACTTTTAACTTTTTTTCACTTTCAACCCCTCAAAATGTTCAGTGGGAATTGGCCAAGACATAGATATACACCCTATGCAAAATTTCAGCTTCGTGGAGTTATTTGTCACTGTTTTGTCTGTGGTGTCCATTTGTCCAACAGTCCAAAATTGTCCAAAGTGTCCGAAAATGTCCAATTTTGGGATAATTAAAAAAAAAACATACAAAACCATTTCAAAGACATTTGAGAACATCTGTAATTGAAAAAAACAATCAAGCATGCGGCCCATGAGAGCCACCCCCCCCCCAAAAAAAAAATCTTCCTCTGGCCTCGCGCAGTCCAACGAGCTTTGATCCAAATTCAAAGTGACACCTCATAAACAGGTTGTCAAAAGGCTTTACCTTGATTTTGGCTGTCATGTTGTCCATCTGTCTACAAAAAAAAACCCTCACTCAATAAATTAATTACCTACCACACAGTTGGCTGCTCATGCAAGCAGCGTCCGCTAATATTGCCTTCCAAGGCATTCTGGCTGCTGCCACTGCTGCTGCTGCTGCTGCTGCTGCCCAAGCGCACCTGGATGTTGAAAGTCTGATGCTGAATGATCACCTTGGTGAAAGCCGGTCCACCAACAGTCACATTTATTTGAGTGCAATTTGTTCATACGGCACCATGAGCCACAACATAACATTTGCAAACAAAACAAAACCCCCCAAAAAATAGCGGTTCCAAGCGATTCGCCGCCACTCCCGTTTGCAATTTGACTGACAAACTAATTATAAAACAAAGAGAATATTACATTGCATGTTGTATGTACCGCCGCTAGCACAATGGCAATATACAATGGGGAAAACCCCATTAGCACATGGGCTAACAATTAGCATCTAGTGGCGTTAAGTCTTTCAGCGAAAAAAAACCCCACATCTAGAGAGATAACAGAACAATACTCACAGGCATGTATTCTTTATCCTCCGCAGAGGCCGGCTGATATAACTGCCGTACCGAGAAGCCAAGCAAGGAGTTAGAAATATAAAAACTCTGAAATTAAAGGCGATGCGAAGCGACCATTTGGAAGCTCAAGCTCCTTGTTTGCGTGTTGTGGCGTGTTGAATTATTTTGGGAAGACCAACTCGGCGATGACCCATAAATCCACCTCGCTGCCCCCTGTCCGGGCTGAATTATTCAACAGCAGAGGTAAGGGACTCAGGGAGGGCGACATGCGAGAAGTTTCTTGAAATGAGTGATGAGGATTGGACCGGATCGCTCCCGCTCCGCTGCGGATCTTTATGGAGCGACCCGCGCCACCAGCGGAGTAGCCAACGTGAGCGTCATGCCGCTGTGAATTACAGCCGCCGCCCACCTGGGATGATATTTCCTGCTGATTGCATGATGCACGCGCACACACACACACACACACACACACACACCGGTCGGTGATGAGCACCGTGGGATGAAGCGAGCAAGCGCGCCTGCCCCGCGTGGGTGTGGGACTGATTTACTCGGAGATGGCGTGGGAGGTTGATGTCTGCGTTGCTTGGGAAAACTGTAACTTTTATTTTTTGCAACTGTAAAAAAAAAAAAAATTAAATCCACTCAATGCTGACACGTGGTTGACTTTTTAAAAATGAGATTCCATGTTTACATGTGTAGATGTCAATAAAATGGAATCCCTTTAAAAAAAAAAAAAAAAAAATTATGGGAAGCAAAAAAAACTGAGCATTGCAGCAAAATGGAGATTGTGGACAGCAAGAAATGAAGACCAGTTGCGGCAAAGTGGAGACAGTGGGCAGCAATATGTAGAACGCTGCGGTGAAGCTGAGATAAAATGGGATTTTTGTGCCCGGTGCAAATTTAGCGCAAAATGGGGGTATTTTTTTGTAGACGGGTGCAGTTAGAAAGAGGCAGTTTGCGCAGTTGTGGGAGTGAACAAAGCCCACTGGAAGTGCCTCCTCTCAATGCCTTTAAATTCAGTGCAGGAGATGCGCGCTGGGCTCCGTGCAGACGATCAAAGCGCGGAAAATTCTTCCCACTGCCGTTACAGCAAATGTAGACTGGATCAATATTTTATAGTTCAAAGCCTCTGAATGTATAATGCGTATATTGAAAGATTATGAGATGCATCTGATGATTGTAATTACAGGGCTGTATGAAATAAGCGGGAGGAGGCTTTCGGCCACCGTCGCTGAGTTTTACGATAGATCAACTTGCAAAGTAGCTTTCCGTGACCTAATCTTGGTGGCGCGTATGCAAATTAGGAATCCGCGGGGGGGGGCTCATTTTGAAGAATTGCATGACGCAGCCAAACGTTGCCAATGCAACCTTCAATGGGAGTGAATGACAAACAGGCAGCGTGTCATGTTGACATTTGTAAAGGTCACCAGCAGGGGGAGCTAGCGGCGACAGGAAGTCGATGCTAATCTTATTAGCATATTTACATCTGGCTGGCGTGTCTTTGTTGTTAAAAAAACAAAACAAAACAAAAACTCCAACACGAGGCTGACCTTTCAGGATTAATAAACACTGCAGATCATTTTGTGCGGCGCGAAATCTTGAGGGGGGGGGGGGGGGGGGGGGGCATCATTTTTACATGTTTTTCCACAAAATAAACCCTAAAGTGTGGCGGCGGGTGGCGGCAACACCAACCAGGGGGATGGAAATGTCAGAAATGATGTCTTATTTCAGTCGAAATAATTAGCTTACCCCGCCCGTCAAGAACGGGCCTTGCAGATTTTAGTCTGGCGCCCCCACTTGTGTTAGTCCACCCACAAAAATCACCCAAGAACGCAGATGGAAATCCAATTATCGGAATTAGATTGTGTGGGCGGGGTTGCTCCAACAGCGTTTAATTTCAATCCGTGCCTCCGTTCAGGAATCCCGCACCCCCCCCCCCCCCTCCACCCCACCACCACCACCGCCCCCCACCCACACATTATGGGACTGAGCTCGGCGGATCTCTCACCCTCGATAATGGTGAAATTCATCAGCTCAGCCTGGCACAAATGGCTCCCAGCCATGATTTTCTTCTCATCTCAGGTGGCAAATAACGCATCTGTCTGCACCTCGCCGGCATCCATCACACTGAAAGAAAAAGGTTGTGGGAGGGGGTGGGGGGAATTGAAATTAGTGCATCACCTTCATTGATTTAATTTGTCTTCTAAAAAAAAAAAAAAGGAGAAGGAGAGTTGCGAGTTGCATAAGACAAAATGAGAGCAATGATTTTTTTGCAAACATTCAGTGTCGGGCAACGAACAGCAACTCAACCCAATTGTATTTCTAGAAAACAATCAGCGCTATTGACAAAGTGCAGAACATGAAGCAACAATAATTTATACAACAAACAATAAGTAGAAATAAATAAATACATTTGGTAGTGAGCTGCACAGATACAGACCAAGATTTTTTTTTTTTTTTTTTTTATGGGTGAGTGTCAGTCAGTGTTAGTGCCCCTGCCGCGTCGTTGACCATCCAAAGGGCAAAATAAAAGGAGCTGATTTTGAAATTTCGTGAAACTTGGTGTACTTGTTGATAGTGACGGCGCGACTCTAAATCTCATCTTTTAGGCGAAACCGCTGCAAGGGGTTTGGGAGCTACGTCCTTCTGAATCTGGACATTTTGGGCACACACAAAAAAAGGGGGGCGTGGCCGCCTTTCATTGAACCCTTATACGTCAGCAACGACTGCGTCAATCTTCGCAGGTATTGTTGGAAAGGAAATTCAACAAGGATGTGGAAGATTTAGTCACGGGACATTTTGACCTATAATTTGACCTTGAAATTGATCATTTGACCTTGAAATTGACCTTGTGTATCACCTTAAGTGATATTAAGAAAATTTTTCATGGAAGGTATTCACTCACATGTTCTCTAAAACCTTTCAGACATGTTTTTGTTTTTAGTTTGTTTAGCAGCAATAAGTAGTCAAAGTATCCGCACAACTCAGATAAATATTAAATGTACGTCGTGTATATATCTCCGATCTCTTACCGGTATGATGTTGTGCCCTCTACAATTTGACATTCTAGTTAAATGCATTCATTCCTTAAAAAAAAAAAAAAAAAAAAGCAATGTAATGCTGGAAGACACTTCAAAGGTCAAACGGAAGATAGCAATGCTTCTCTTCCGGGGAAATCAGTCCAGACTACGTTCGCCACGAGCACACCAGGCTGAAATATGATTCACGAAACGCCTCTCGGTGTTTAATTCCTGTCGACATTCACACGCGGTTGGACAATAAGCAATCCGTCCGCCTCAAGTTGCTTTAATTGTCCCCGCAGGTGAGTTTGCGAGGAAGAAAATGTCATCCAAAGCCCCAACAACGCGCCGTGGAACGATCTCCGTTTTGACTTTTGTGGCTTTCTGTTTCCTCTTCAAGCTGTTTATTGTCACTCCCACTCGAAGCGTCGTGTCAAAGTAAACATAAAACCAAGACAAATGAGGCATTTTGTATTGAAAGCAAAACGCATGGCTTTGCCTCCAACGACACTTTGTTGGGCTGACTGCGAGCAACCGAGGCGAAATGCCATAGACGGGCTATGTGTTGGAGCGCTCCAAGCAACATATCATGCATGTATTCTTCATCCTTTAGCGCAAAATTACAAATGTCGCTGGATCCGCGTTGGGAAATGCTTCTTCGTCAGTGTCGATGTCTGGATCATACTGGACTGAATTGACGCAAAAATTTTTTGGGGCAAAAACAACTTCTTTACAATCTACAAAATTATGTAATTTCTACGTGTTTTTAAATTTACAGTCATACCTCGGTTTTCGACCATAATCCGTTCCAGAAGGCTGTTCGAAAGCCAATTTGTTCGAAAACCGAAACTACGCTCTTTAAAAAAAAAAAAAAAATTACTATGGAACGCTAAACGAGGAAGCTGTAGTGACTTCTCTATTCATAATTCACCACGAACTTCAAATACTTGAATGCAATGATTAGAAGTAATTGCGGTCCCTTTAAGGACCGCCATGTTTAGTTTTGCTTGTTGCTATAGAAACGGATTTTCAGCGGTTACCGGTTTGGCGCGGGAGTTTTTTCTATGTGAAAAATAAAATGACACACTTGCTGTGTGTGAACGTGAGAAATTGTCGCGATCTTTCACAATTTCCACAAAGCGTCACTTCCTCGTCTACCCTGAGGAAACGTCACTTCCTTGTGTAAGGAGTCAAGTGACGCATTCAAGTGCGCTCAGTTTGTTCGAAAACCGAAATTTGGTTGTCATCCAAGGCATAAAAAAAAATCAAAATTTTTGGTCCAAAACCGATTTGGTCGAGAACAGAGTCGTCCGAAAACCGAGGTTTGACTGTATTTATTTGAATAAAGTGCATTATTACAGTGTCTTGTTTTCCGTTGTCTGACATTTTCTCTGAATTGCAGTGGTATCTCATGGCAGCACAGTATTTTCATTTTTCAGATAGAAAAGATCATTTCAAAGTGGAGGAATTCGATTTTTGGGAATTTCTATCGCAGCAGAGGTACGTCCCAATACTTATGTCCATGTGTTCCATCATCGTCCCCATTTCCGCTGTTTAAAATGTCTTTTTTTTTGGGTGTCCTCTCAGAAAACTTGACGACAAGCCTTCGTACACAAAACAAGAGTCGCATCGTTGTGACACGGCGTCTCGTTGCTGATGAGAAAATGCGCCCCCCCCCCCTCTTCCCCCCCTTGTCACGCCACGCGATGACATTCTTGCGGCCTTTGAACTTTTCATCCCACGGCCGACAGCGACCACGTCTGGATGCCGTCGCCGGGTCGGGGCCCCCCCGAGTTATCGTAGCGCTTTGTCTCGGGTACGCGAGAGTAACCCCCCCCCGACACGGACCTCATCTCGCAGTCCTGCCGGTGACATTTAAAGCGGGCCTCCGGCGAGGAAGGGAAAAAAAAGGGAAGACACGAGTAAACAAGGACGGCAAGCGCCCGTGAAAAGCTGGAAGCTTCCAAGAGGTTCTGTCAGGGTTCAAAATCGAAGTTTACTTGGTGGCATTTGTGCATAGTGCAGATACTTGTTTCACTCCGCCGTGTCTCAACGGACAACATGGAGACTGTGATTATCGCGAAAAAGCCGCAAATGCTGTACTGCGTGTATTTTGGTTTTTATTTTTATTTTTTTTTTCAGTCTGCACTATGCTGAAATACGCAGTTTTTCCCGCTGCTCGGGTAAATGACCGTCACAGCTCATCTGTTTTCTGGGTTTGGTCATGCGACATTAGCAAGCTGAGCCCAAAATGGCCGCCCCCACAGAGATGGATCAAAATGCTGCTTAATTCATTTTTCCACCCAAGCAATGTGAATCACAATGCGATGTTTTGACTGTAACTGATGGATGTCGTGAAAATTTGTGACTTGACTTCACCTTCAAAGATTTCTTCTTCCTTTCGGGTCAATTTTCAGAGGAATTCACTTCTTCTTTTTTCCATTGCTTCACACTCGGGATTCACATACTTTTGAGTTTAAATTCAAATACATTTTCCCTTTTGTTGGTTTCTCAATTAGCAGCTAGCATAGCATTGATAGCATGTCATTTTCATTTACTTGGATCTCCATTAGCGCTGACTGACACCACTGCTATGCTTGAACTGAAAGGTTCTTTTGTTTTGTTTTGTTTTAATTCTTAACTCGATTTTATTTCTTCAAGTGGTTGCACAGAATAAAATCATCTGAATCCAGGTACATTTTTTTAAAGTAGAAGTATAGTCTTCTTAAAAAAGTCTAAAATGGAGATCCAAATACAGTCAAACCTCAGTTTTCGAACGTCTCGGTTCTCGACCAACTCGGTTTTCGACCAAAAACTTTGATTTTTTTTATGTCATGGATGACGAACAAATTTCGGTTCTCGAACAAACTGAGCGCACTTGAATGCACCATTTGACTCCTCTCGCCTTCCTTACACAAGGAAGTGACGCTTCCTCGTGTTGCTTTCCATTGTGAGCAGACGTGTTCAATAAAGATTTTTTTTTTTTTTTTAAAGAGCGTGGTTTCGGTTTTCCAACAATTTCGGTTTTCGAACAGCCTTCTGGAACGGATTATGGACGAAAACCGAGGTTTGACTGTAAATTAATATTTACCGCTATCTTATGCTATGCTAGCAGCTAATGCTCAACTGTACATCTACTTTTTTTTAAAAAAGTGCCTGGATCTGGATCATTTTATTTTGTGCTGACGCATGACGAAATAAAATCGAGTAAACTGAACGCCGGTGTTGATCCAAAGGACTGTTTCATCTTGGTGACTGTTTGTACCATTTCTTTCCCATAGGAAATGAAATGTCAATGTTAATTCAATCAAAAGTGTCACCATCATAAAACCATACAGGCCGTCGACAAGATATTCAGGGTCACACGGGTACAATCCACAGAGACTCAAACTCACTTTGTGACAATGAGAACACGGTGAATAAAGTGTCGTCAGTAGTACAAAGTCAAATAAAAGAAGACAAAAAAATCTAAGTCTTCAATCTAATTCATTTCTTGAGTCATAATTATAAAAAAGTCCTCAAAGATTCCCCCCCCCCCAGGAGCCCGAGCACCTCGATCAATGAATCTTCCTCCAATAAAGGCTGTAATGAATCCAGATAGAAGGTGTGCTCCAACCTCAAGAGAGCGGGGTCATTAAAAACACCTCTGGGGGGTCTGTAATTAGACAGCTAGTTAATATTCGGTGATTACCGAGAGATTTAATAGAGATCAAAGCTTTGGACATCATTTGCTGCTCGTGGCGAAAATATAACATGGTGACTATTCCCGTCAAGGATGAGCCCTCTGTCTTTGCAGCAGCTTGGAATGGGGGAGTGGGGGTGGGGGGGGGGGCGCTTTATGTTATTCAGCGCTAATATTAGCCTTAGCCTGGCGGAAGGCTACAAAGGGCGTGCGGCTCAGATCTCCCTTTCAAAAGACTCCACGGTCTGGCTTCAACCTTGTCGCTGCCATCTTAATTCCTTGTGAAGCATCTGAAATTGAAACACCGCAACGCTCAAACCAAGCGCCCTCCTTCCCCCCCCCCCCCTCCCTCCCCGTCATATGTGTGCAGAAGCCAAGACCGCCCCGTTCGTTGTTGACATCCATCAAGTTCTTCAAAGTTCTCTATCAGGGCGCACGCCGGAGGGACGCCTGACTGCGGGCTGGCTGACCCACATCTTCGGCATCGCCATCGCCATCTTTATTCACTTTTCTCTTTCCTCCCCCCCCTCCACCTTGTTCTTTCCTCTCGCAGCTCATCCATTACGCCGCGTTGCTCCACGGGCAACTCGCTTCATTCCGTCGCTCCGATTGACGGAAATTGCCCCTGCGCCCCAGCCATACAGGAAAAAAAAAACACCGGCTCGGTAAAACGGCAATTTCGAATAATAGGAAAATGCAGTTAGTGTCGATAGCTTGGTTGTTTGCAAGAGCATAGAAAGAAAAAATAATCAAATGTGGGTTATGTTACCAAGCAACAAAAAAAAGAGGAAATAGGCAGTCCAATGGTGGGTCTATTGTGGGCAAATATAAAGTACAGTCAAACCTCAGTTTTCGTCCATAATCCGTTCCAGAAGGCTGTTCGAAAACCGAAATTGTTTGAAAACCGAAACCACGCGCTTTTTAAAATAAAAGTGTTGACTGAACACGTCACAATGGAACGCTACATGAGGAAGCGTCACTTCCTCGTGTAAGGAAGGCGAGAGGAGTCAAACGGTGCATTCAAGTGCGCTCGGTTTGTTCGAGAAGTGAAATCTGTTCGTAAAAAACTCGAAATTTTTGGTCGAAAACCGAATTGGACGAGAACCGAGACGTTCGAAAACCGAGGTTTGACTTTACTTACTAAAAATACGGATATTCTTCTTTGGGACTTCTCAATGGTACAAAACATACTGTTTGATGAACACATTAAAGCGTAACGTGTTTTTTCCTCAGCACAGAAAAAAAAAAATTATCATTTAAACTCATTGGATGGCAAGACTGAGAATGACGCAGCAAGACAATAATCACAGTAAAAAGAACCAGCAAGATGTTCCGAGAAACTCTGCCGCGCTCATGTCATACCGCAGGTAATGAATGGGTGGTCGAAGGAAGCTGCGCTACTTACGCAAAGCAGCTAGCTAGCTAACCGCTTTGTCTGGTTACGAGTGAACACGTTGCAAAGTCGCTCCTGATTCAGCAATTATCGATTGCCTGGGTGGCGTTGAAAAAAAAGCTAAGTTTCTAACAAGTATCTTACTCGCGAAGGGATGTCAGAAAAGGACGGAGAAGCCACGGCTAGCGTGTTTGATACCGCAGCGGAGTGCTTGGGTGCTCGATGACACGTTTCGCAAATGTCTGGCTGGAACGGCGCTAAAGCGGAGAACATTCGACTTGGAACAGCGCTAGAGCGGGCAAATTAATATAGTATCTGGATTGTGGAGAGAAAATTCTACTCGCTACGGAGAACCGCAATGAAATAAACTCCGTTACCATGTAGATTAGCAAGGACGAGTTAGCCCATAAGGTTAATAATAATCATATATTTTCTCCCTTTCATAATTTTGCTGCTATAATTTGGGAATTTCTCCATTCTGAGACAAATAAAGGTTTTCTAATCTTATCTCGTTAAATTGTATTCACGTCATCGGAAATATGTGTAGTTTATCAGTCATGCTATTTGCTAGTTTTCACAATAGAGTCCATTTTTTTTTTTCCAATCAAATTAGCTTTGCTACTCCAAAAACATTTATTGCCAGCCTTGCATTTAGATTGTCTCCAAATAGCCGAGAATGTTTGCTGGCGGGCTTTTTGACTGGACTCCAGAGATTGGGGCACATCTCTCGTCTCTTCTGTCGTCCTTACACCGGTTTTCATTTTAGCATTTGCGCTCAAATTTGACTGGATGGACTGACAGACGAATGGACGGATCCATGGATGATGGCGGCGCATCTTCCGAAGCACTGCGGCTGTGCTCTTCGGCAAAGACACTAAAAACCACACAGTTTGCAGGTAGCAGATTTCATGCATCCGCGCTTCTCACCCTCCTGGCTACGCTTTTTTTCCCTTCTTTTTCTTGTTTTTTTTTGTTCTTTCTACACAAAATGGCAACAGAATAGCGATAGCCATCTGACAGAAAGTGGACCCACCCAACAAGCATTCAGAACATTTTGCAATGCTGCCGGCTTTTAATTATTGCCAGCCGCGCCTGAAGCGCAAACTCCTCCACGGCCCATTAATACTAAGTAACATGCTATTCTGCGAGTTGGGCGCTCTGCTTACGAGCTGCAGTCTGCTGGACCCGACCGACGCATTACGAGATGATGCTGATCGCATTGGATTATGGATCATGCTTAACAAGAACGGGTTTTTGCTGTCAGATGGTGCGCTCGTGTTGTATTGCACTGAAGTGGACGCAGGGACGTCTCTCTCTCAGACACACACACACACACACACACACACACACACACACATTATGATCATTGTTGTTATTATTGGATGTCAATTAATGCCAAATTTGTAATTATTCAGAAAACGATGTGTCCTATTTCAAATCATCTTTGTCTTTTGACTCGCAGTGAAATGCAATTAATCCATTACAGCCGCCTGAAAAACACCACAAATTTGTTTGCGTGTGTGTGTGTGTGTCTGTGTGTGTCTGTGTGTGTGTCTGTGTGTGTGTCTGTGTGCACTAACAGTAACGTATTGTACAAAAACACACATTGATAACATTTGTTCTCCACATAAGTCACAAGCAGGCAAAACGCAAGCACAAAACACAAATGTAGCTAACAAAGCTAGCCTTGTTGCTCTTCTTCTTTGGGGGTCTTTCAGCAGTTGCCAAACTGTACTGGCGCATTAAATTTGATCTAAATGTTCATTTAATTTTAGTCATCTAATTCCAGGGCTACGAATGCAATGCTAATGTTGAACGTTTTTGCTCATGGGTACATGCTAGCTGTGTTAGCTGATAAGCTAATTGGTCAGACACAAACGTAGCATGCTATCATCTGAGCAACAAGGTTGTGTTGATTTGACAGGCACCTTATTCGGACTGAAAATATTAAATAAAATCATACCAAAAATAGAAAAGATAGCTTTTAACATGGTTGCATGTTTGGGAGACAGCTACAGAGCAAAATTTAAAATATGACCGCGATAAAACTAAAAAGTTTTATTTGCAATGATTGTTCATGGGAATGCATTGCCAAAGTTGTACAGGAAGAGCTGATTCATCCATCCATCCATTTTCCGAACCGCTTGATCCTCACTAGGGTCGCGGGGGGTGCTGGAGCCTATCCCAGCCGTCTTCGGGCAGTAGGCAGGGGACACCCTGAATTGGTTGCCAGTCAATTGCAGGGCACACAGAGACGAACAACCATCCACGCCACACTCACACCTAGGGACAATTTAGAGTGCCCAACAAGCCTGCCATGCATGTTTTTGGAATGTGGGAGGAAACCGGAGCACCCGGAGAAAACCCACGCAAGCCCGGGGAGAACATGCAAACTCCACACAGGGAGGCCGGAGCTGGAATCGAACCCGGTACCTCTGCACTGTGAAGCCGACGTGCTAACCACTGGACTACCGGGCCGCCAGAGCTGATTCAAAACGTATGTTATCAAGAGTGTGGGACAAACAAACAAAAAAAAAAGCCTTTTTTTGAGGATGATCTGGAATTTTGGATCCTATTTTGGAATCGCTTTTACGACAACTTTTTTTGTCTCCGAGTTTTCCGGTCCTTTTTATTCCACTTGTTTTTCTGTCGCCACTCAGCGGGTGCAACCGGCGCCTGCTGTGAGGCGTATCTCTATTTTTACAGATCGTCGTCGTCCCCCCCCCCCCACCCCACCGGCGGATGAGACAGACAACATGTAAGAAAAGAAGGTGATAAATGTTCAATGACTGTTGATTGATCATGACTATTTCAAAGATAGGCCCTCTCAAATATTAATTGCCAAGCGTCAGTGCGGCTTGGGTCGTACGCACGCACCTTTCGTAACCGTTCTACAAACGGCTTCCGTGCCCTGCTTGGGTTTTTTCTCCCTTATGTGTATACACACACACACACACACACACACACACACTTATTTATTTATTCTGTTCGGTCAGATCCGTGACTGCCATGAGATGAGCTGAACGGCAGCCATGTTTGCGACGCGCTGCCAGAGATGGGTTGACGCTGAATGCCAGGGAACCGCGTGATCGTCACATCAACGCTGCCGAGCTCTCGCGGCCGGCCGTCGTGGATCATTCCGTGCCGTAAATGTCACGCCAACTGTCTTAACGGAATGCAATTATTCCTTTCTTTCATTCTGTTTTATCAACATGTGCTGTGCATTTAACCCTCATGCAGTATTTTTAAGCGGCTGCATGAAGGGTATTACGTCCCAAAAATGTCCCTCTTCCAATGTGCAACAACTTTTTTCACTTTTAATTTTTTGTCACTTTCAACCCCTCAAAATGTTCAGTGGGAATTGGCCAAGACATAGATATACATCCTATGCAAAATTTCAGCTTCGTGGAGTTATTTTTCACTGTTTTGTCTGTGGTGTCCATTTGTCCAACGGTCCAAAATCGTCCAAAGTGTCCGAAATGTCCAATTTTGGGATCATTACTGCATGGGGGTTAACATGCCGTTGCCCTCTCGCTGCCTTGTCTTTTTTCCAGCCGTATTTACGCACACTATACATATTTACAGTTTTTCGTCAACCGAGAGTTCAAACCGCCACGGCGACGCGCCCCCTGGGATTTTTGTGACGCGGCAACAGGCGGGTGCTGAGTGGGCAGCATGTCGGCAAAGAGTTCATGCTGGATATTCTCCCAGACTGTGTGTCATTAGTTTGTTCCGTTTTCAATTAGCGTAAGTGAAAATCAAAAACTGAAGAAAAAAAAAATGCGGTTGGAATACACCAGAGGGATCTGGAATAGAAAATGAGGTCATTTTGCATTCACATGAAGGCGGACAGCAAAAAAAAAAAAATTGTCTTTGCCATTATGAATGTCGATGGAGGGTCTGCAACTCGCATGCTTGCTACGGAGCTATTTTTGTCTTTACTGTGAGATTCTTTGGTCTTTAGCATGTTGCAAGTGGGGGGGGGCACCTCCATTTGCTCTGTCGCCGGGTTCTATCGAGAACATATATATATATATATATATATGTGTGTGTGTGTATGTGGGTGTGTGTGTTCTCGTCTATGTGTGTTTGTGGGGACATAAAATTGTTTACACATTCACGTCATGGGGACCAATTCCCGTATGGCATAGGTGTCAAACAATGAAGTCTCCCTGTTGCAACACACCAGATTCAAATGAGCAGGTCAATGTCAGGCCCGCAGAGCTTCCTGATGATCTGATCATTGAATCAAACAGGGAGACTTGGAAAACATGCAGGACAGCGGCCCACGAGGACCTGAGTTTGACACCTATGCCGTATGGGGACAAGAAAGTAGGTCCCCAGAAAACATGTAAACGCGTATGTGTGTGTGTGTGTGTGTCCTTTACTGTTTTTACTGAAATATCTCTCTCTCTCTCTATTCCTCATATTTACCCACATCATAAGAGTTGAGTATTAAAAAAAAAAAAAACAAACAAACAAAAAAGCAAACAGGGCATTTTGTCACTCCACTGCCATTTCTCCTCCAGAGTCAAGTGACTGAGCAGACATAACGCGACGTGTTGACCTTTCCTTGACTCACCTCCAAGTCTTCAGTGTACATGCAGTTGATAATACAAACAGACAAAAAAAAAAAAAAAAAAGAAAGCAACAAAGAGGATGTTTTTCAGGACGGGGGGGTGCAGGGGTTGTTTGGGGGCTTTTCGTCTCTGCTTCTATTAATGCAGTGCGCCGGAGCGTAACATATTACGATTCTTGTCGCACACCACTTTGTTGCACTCTGGCTATGTTGAACGCGCGGCGCATTCATGCAAAAGTCACACGGGGCTTGCTCAGGCCGATTGAAGTGCGTCTCCCGGGGACGAAATGCATGCCAGTCGCACATGTAGCCGCACACATGCTCCCCCTCTCTGTGTGCACTTATGTTTGGAAACAAGTCCAGTGCGAGTGACTTTGAGGCAAACTCAAGTGGTTCAGGCTGATCGGATATTCATAAATTCAAAATGTATCGCGCATAAAAGTCCAATTAAAAAGAAAAATGCAGCTCAATAAGTGTTGAACAACAAAGCGCTTGTCAAGAACCAATTCAAAGAGGTTCAACTTTAAATACAACTGACTTTTATTTGGTGAGTCTTTCGCTTGCCACTAGAGGGAGCAGTCTCACACTTTGAGACTCAACGTAGGGAGTCAGCCGTCTGCAAAACCGACTCGGTTTTGCAGACGGCTGACTTTCTTTTCGAGGTCACAATTAAAACAGCAACCGAAAAATGAGTTTCTTTTTTTTTAAACGTTTTTAAAACGCTTTTATGTCCAAACACCATTAATGTCCTACCACCTGACATGTTTGAATTTTAGGGAGGTTATGTGTTCATTTCAAAGCTCAAACCATCTTGGTAGGCGTCTTCTCGGGCAGCTGCCCTCATAAATGTACAGCCGCACCTCACGTTTCATCACCGATCCATTCCAGAATTATGAAACCCAAATGTAGGAAATACAAAGAAGTGGTTCTCATAGGAAATAATGTGAATCCAATGAATGCGTTCCAGAGGCCAACAAATATTCAACAAAAATACTTTTATAGAGAAGAACTACGGCTGTAAAAACAAAAAGAAAGTGGATTGACTAAAGAACTAATGACGAGGATGAATGAACATTGGGGTTGGCTGTCAGCACTTGCTACTGTCGAGGTGCCCTTTAGCCAGGCATTGTGCCCACCAGCCCAGCTCAAGTGGCGTTGCGCTCTTTCACTCGACTAACTTCCTCGCATTTCTGTACGCGTGGTTCTGCTTGTGTGCTGTGCAATACAAAGTGTACATCAGAGTGGGAGGTGAATTCCCCCTCGAGGGACACAAATAGGTATATAAATATTTATTTTTTTAAATGAAAATCACTTTTCCTTTTATTGAAGACTCTTGATGGCCCATTTACAGGAAGGAGGGGGGTGTCGGGGAGCCATTTTCCAACTTGACGTCGCTTACTCAACGTGATCCATGTTCTCCACAAGCAGCGGTGGCATGGAAGCCGTGGGGGCGGGGCCTAATCGGATTACCAACGGCCACAGCGCCACATGGCACCTGTGCACTACCCAGGAACTCAATTGTTGTACCTTAGTCCATTTCCTCGGGGTATTTATTTAGCGTTTAATGTCGGTGCCGAAACATCCATTTGCACTTTCGGTGACCGCGTAATGAAGAAGGATGATGGACGCAACGCAGTAAACGGCAAAGACCGCTGGTCCTCGAAACCTTTGCGTCAAGTATGTAGCACCTATTGAAATAATACTGTACAGTAGTACTCTTTGATTGCCTCCTTGGACTTCCTTCATGCAAGTGTGTTCCCCGCCACAATTCTTGGTCTCACTCAAGCGCCTCCCTTGAATGCCTCCTTCGCCCCCCCCCCCCCCCCTGACGCCATCAACCGCTGCTCTCGACCGGAAGTCATTTCCGAGACGCTGTCTTTACGTCAGGGTACGAAGCTCATTGTGTCACTGACTGAATCAGATTCAAGATGAGGTCAATCGGGTTGGCAAACGGGCTTTTACTTGGATCGTACTTTTCAACGCTTCTTAACCGCGACTCCTGATTCACCTCACAGAATGACGAGCTACTCGGGGTGGTTCGGCATGGTGAGAGGGGCAGGGGATCGAACCCACAACCTCTGGGTTGGAAATGCTGATCCATGTCGATCGTTGGTGTCCTGGCACGTCATTCAATGGGCGAATTTTCTCTTCCGTCTCCATTTTCTAACTAGGAACAACTCGGTGACTGCCTACAGTCAAACCTCAGTTTTCGAACATCTCGGTTCTCGACCAATTCGGTTTTCGACCGAGAATTTCTAGTTTTTTTGTGCCTCGGATGACGAACAAATTTCGGTTCTCGAACAAACTGAGCGCACTTGAATGCACCATTTGAGTCGTCTCGCCTTCCTTACACGAGGAAGTGACGCTTCCTCGTGTTGCTTTCCATTGTGAGCAGACGTGTTCAGTCAACATTTTTATTTTAAAAAGAGCGTGGTTTCGGTTTTCGAACAATTTCGGTTTTCGAACAGCCTTCTGGAACAGATTATGGACGAAAAACGAGGTTTGACTGTAATATTATTTTTTTTCGTCAAAATACACCCTTGAAAGGTAAACAGACTTAAAATTGAACAACAGGGTGGCGGCGGCGAAGGGATAAAAGCATGGATGGTGGCATTTGGAATCTGCTGCTGTACAAATATAGCGAAGGACAAATCCTGCAACGAACCCGCCTGACTCCAAACAATAGAAAGCCATTCAGACGGGCACACTTGGGAGTCTCATTTTCGTCACCGGGCTTATTTTGATGCCGCTGACCTGCGGTAGCCCCCCCCCCCCAAAAAAAAAGATGTCTCCGGTCGACCGAGTACTTGAAGCGTATGCAGAGATGAGAGTCATGTAGGTGTTGCGGCGAGTCGAAAATCGCAGAAGCAGAAAAAGTAAATTACAGTTGCGCCGTGAGGAGAAGTGACATAATGAGGCTACTGCGCATTTCGGCGGCTCCAGTGTCCCCGACCAACTGCGTCTTGCCTTTAGTCGTCGCGACAGGCGTGTATGCTGGCTCAGTGGCTTCCAAATCTTGTAATCCCCCCCCCCCGCATCCCTCCCCAACCCAAACATACTGTACGTATGGAGTTATTTGGTGCATTTCTTGAGGCTTCAGAAGGAAGGCAGACGCATTCGACAACAAGAGGACTCACTGAAGGGTGGGGTGGGGGGGGGGGGGGGGGGGGAATGACTCACTCCCTTTATGATTCATATTGTCTCGGCTCAAGATAGAGTTGGCTTCGCCGAGAGCGAAATAGAACAATCAATGCTGCGGGTTGTGCTCGCACCAGCAAGCAGATGTCTCCACTTATTGATGCCTTTCTGGAGCGGCAGCACTGGACAGCTCGGTGCCTCCTTGTGAGTTGTCATCAGCCACCCCCCCCCCCACCCCCCACCCCCTCACCTCCCCCCCACCCGAAGCCGTCACAGTTCCCGAGGCGTCGTCTTGAAATGTCTGCGTGTCAGAGCAAGATTCCTATTGATTGGAAACCAAATGTAACAGGAAATGGCCATGTTTGCCGAGGTCAAAAGGTTAAAAGCCCGACACCGGTTCCAACAGTCTCGTCCCATGTCGAGGGATTTCCATTTGTGTGGGAAGAGTCGCGTTTGCCGACCGAAGGCCAAAGCATGGCACCCGCCCTCAACTGCCGCTGGAGATCAATGAATGAGCAGCAATGCTCCGAGATGGGGGTGTTATGGTGAGCAATTAGCATTTTAGCATGGCTAAAAGCTCAGAAAAGGTGTTTTAGTACGATATGGCCCCTTGAATATATATACAGTCAAACCTCGGTTTTCGGGCGTCTCGGTTCTCGACCAATTCGGTTTGCGACCAAAAATTTCGAGTTTTTTATGCAATGGATGACGAACAAATTTCGGTTCTCGAACAAACTGAGCGCACTTGAATGCACCATTTGAGTCGTCTCAGCCTTCCTTACACGAGGAAGTGACGCTTCCTCGTGTTGCTTTCCATTGTGAGCAGACGTGTTCAGTCAACATTTTGATTTTAAAAAGAGCGTGGTTCCGGTTTTCGAACAATTTCGGTTTCCGAACAGCCTTCTGGAACGGATTATGGACGAAAACCGAGCTTTGACTGTATCATGTGGTGCAACGCCAATCGCCAACGACTGGCTAGCCATCCACTTTCCGTGTTTGTTTTTGTTATTTGTTTTTTTTTTTTACAGGTTGACAACTTTGTCACATGCATGTGAAAAAAAAAAAAAAAAAAAAAAGATTGCATGCTCGGCACAGTCTTCAGAGAGAATTTTGTGGTCCGCGCTATTAATTGGATCAGACACAGCATTTCGTGTGTGTGTGCGGCCGCGTGTGTGAGGGCAACATCTGTTTTGGAGGCGTCCTGAGACACGCGCTTGCGAGTTTGACCTTGCGTCAGCAGAGTTGGCCCGGGCCTCTGTTTCCCGTGGACACGTCTGCGGCATAAACAGGAGGACGTGATGCTGAAAGCCCACACACAAAAACAACAAACAAGCACAAAAAAAAAACAACAAAAAACACCCCCCCCCCCCCAAAAAAAAGACGTACACACACTTTTGTTTGTTTGTGGTGCCTGACGCATTTATATCCTTCACAGGCAAACAAGCTGAGCGCTCTATTTTCCCGCCCCGGGCCTTCGAAAACACGACGGCTCCGTCGTCTGGCTAGCATTTTGTTGTCATAGACGCAGCTGCTTCCCTTCACACACACACACACACACACACACACACACACACACACACACACACACACACACACACACACACATACACTCCTCTGGCTGTATGCTCCTCACAATTATCTTGATGTTCGCCACACGCATTTAAACACAAGCCAAAGCGTCGGCGTGTCCTCAAGTGCAAAGTGACGCAGCGGCAAAACACACAAGTGTTTTTTTTTTTTTAAATTTCGACAAACAATGCTTCCGCTGGAGCTGTCTTCACAGTTCTTTTCCTTTTTTTGTTTTTTGTTTTTTTTCTCCTCCCTCTTCCTGTGGTCTAGTCCAATAGCCGTTTCGCTCCTCAACATCTTTGCTAGCCGACTACCGTTGTCATGCCGATTTCCCCCTCCTCGCTCCAGGCTGTCAGCCTGACCCCCCCCCCACCCCCCGCCTCCCCGCTTAGGCAGGCGTCTGCATCCGAGGTGGGGTTTTTTTTCTCCCTCCGTCCTCTCGTTGTCCCTTGGCTGACTCGCCCAATGTCACCATTGCGCTTTCTTTTCCTCACCTTTCCCTTCCTGACCTGTCTATCACACCGCCGGGCTCGCCAAATATACATCTCGGCGTCGACCCAAAGGGGCCGCTCGTTTTGGCAATCCCGGCCCGCAATTAAAGTGCAGTCGGATGCGGTTGCGCTTCCCAGTTGTTCCAATTTCAAAACTCTTGTCCCTCAATCGGATGGGATGTGATGGGAGTTTTATTTGTTTGCCCGCCGATTGACGCTATTAGCTGTGCGAGTTATTTCAGATAGAAGAAAACAAACCTTTTCAAAATCACTTGAATGCAACATCTCAGGCAAAGAATCCTCAAAGATGTCAACCTCGGAGTTCTCCTGCGTCTTGTTTTGACAGGTCACCTTATTTTCCATTAAAGTAGGTTCACCGCCATGACGCACGCAACAGCGCAGCATTGATTAGGCGGCTCGGAAAGCGATTAGATTGACTCCTCTTCGACCTCGATGTCGTCCTTCTCCTCATCGAAGCTCATTTCACATTAGCACCTAACCGTTGACATGGGGGGGAAAAAAGACTCCCTTGAAAAGGTCTGCAGCCCTACCTTGGGTGATCCCCCGGATGCAGACAGAACAAACCTCAAGTTTACATGGCGACAGACGAGGGGGAGGAGGAGCTCTTTTCATTGGGTGTTTATTTGAGTGCAAGGAAAAAAAAAAAGAAACAACAAACCGTGGGGAAACATTGAAGCCCAATGTGGCCCCCTGGTGTCAGGAAGGGGTACTTACTCCCTTCACACTCATTCTCTTTCCTTTTTTTTTTTTTTTTTTTCCATTTTCAATCAACACGAGTAAAGACTGTTCTCCTAATTATTGTCTATCAAAGGACAAGCCACAGATCTGTTCGAAACGGATGAATTCGATTCCCCTCATGACCCTTCAAAGACCAACGGGTGCATGTTGCAAATGATGGCCGACATACAAACGCATCTTTGCTGGCAACATATGGTGACAGGCTGAATATTTTCATGCCCTTCCACTAGGGGGCAGAAGGTACCTCGCATGCACCTGCCATTTCTATGACAGAATTGGGGGGTGCTCGATACCAACCCCCCCTTTTTTTTTTTTGGTCCAGACCGACACATATCCAGTACTCATCAGTTTCGATGTGTCTATTACTTTCGAGATGAAATGTCAATTTCGCGCAATGACAACAATTTGGAACCTTTCTTTCCGATGCAGATGATGATTCGCTGATGTGTCAGACTGCCGCAGTATAGCGCCACCTACTGCCGAGGAGGACTGACTTCACGTCTGCTACATATTTTTTTTTTTTTTGCCTTAAGTATATGTAGCTGGTATCGTACAAGTAACCGATACCATAAACCGATACCTATAAAATAAGGCCGACAACGGCCCGATACCGATAACTGGTATCAGTACTCGCCCCTTCCCTAAACAAAATAATGTTCAAGTGAATAGGGCCAGATTTCACACGAGTAAGCAAACGTGTGTCGATTGAGACTCCGCGTCATACTTACATTATCATTTCGCCAAACCGAAAAGTGTCCTTTTGGGTTTTCTTTTGAAAAAGGAGCGAGGGGAATCATTTTCTTTTGCCTTATTTTAAGCATGCAGCTGAAGTGTAAAGAAGCAAGACTCCATCTCGAAGTAATATCCAGTTGTTATGTGGTTCCCAGGTGCTGGTTAAGAGCTCCTCGGCAACCGCGCGAGACGCTCGCCTGTCAGTCTGCCCGGAGGGGGCGAGAACGGGAGGGTGTTGTTATCACGTCGAGCGCTAATGGGCGTTCTCGCAAAAGATGGCCGCGTGAGCCTGGAATTTGAACCATCATCATGCATGACATCAGGGCACCTCCCTTGACTGATTTTTCCTTAATGAAAAGCTGAACTTGACTTGTCTTGAAGTCACCCATTGGACTTGCAAAATTTTTTGGGCGACTAAACCGTCTTCAGTGAGTCAAACAGTCACAAACGAGGTCGTGACGAGACGCAACAGCTCCCACGCCGCATGGCGTTGCACGCTGCAAGCCTGGCGCGTCTTTATGCTTCGGTTGCATAACAGGCCACCGTTAATTCTTTGCCCGCCTTGCTCGCGCGGTGCAATAAATGAGTGTGTAGAATTTTTAAAAATATCAAATAAGCCACTTGATGACTACAGTGGAACTAAAGCGAGCGCACGCTCTCCCTGACAAACGATGAGTTATGTAACACTTCTCTGCTCCGGGGGACATTTTCTATTAATTGTTTGTAAATGAGACTTTTGAAGAGGAACTCGGAGGTTTACGCGCCCAGGGTGCATTTGGAGGCTGCGCTTATGCTCCATTTATCCGCTCATCTTTCCAATGGATTCGTTTGATCGTGACGTCAATCGTTGCGCTGCGCTGTTTTCATTGTCATTAGGATCGTTTTCCATTTCCGTCATGTTCAAATGTTTGCCTTTCCGAAAGCCACGGCGCAACGACTGAAAAGCCAGACAGTGTATACAGAGGACGCGGGCGCAAGCAAACAAACACGCGGCCTCCTGCGAAGCTCTCAGCGTATCCCGCCCACTGCGGTGACGAGGACGCCAGGACTCGCTGACGCCGAGTGTTAAAAAATGAGCCGATGACGTCCGCTCGGCCCAAACACTAACAGGCGATATCGATGAGCAAATGTCATCGCACCTCGCAGATTGACACATTTTCATCTCATCTCCAACGTGACATCAACATGATGCGGCCAGTGTTGTTTTTTTTTTTTTTTCTTCTTCTTTCATGTGCGCAGTTGCTTAGCTGCAGCGGTTCATCCATTAGAAAGTCATTCGTCGGTCATATTGTGAGTCACTCTAAGGTGGCTGAGGAGTCTGTCCGTTATTTATCAATTAACAAGTCAGCTATCCACTTAATTTAGCACTCAGTTCTCCACTCAGCTCTCCATTCGTCTGTAAATCAGTCAGTCATTGAGATGGTCAGCATCAGTCAGTGGTTGCGGGTAATAAGATCTTCTCGATCCAGATATATTTTGGAACTCGACTAATATTCTATTTGAGAGGGGAGAAAAATTGGATCCAGATGCTTTTATTTTGTGTCGCCACTTGATGAAATAAAATTCAACACACATTTTTTTCCCATTGTAGATACAGTCTTTTAGTTAGTCAGCTAACCCGCTAGCGAGCGAGTTAGCTCGGTCGCTAGCGAGCGAGTTAGCTCGGCCGCTAGCGCGCAAGTTAGCTCGGCCGCTAGCGCGCTAGTTAGCTCTCCCGCTAGCGCGCTAGTTAGCTCCCGCTAGCGCGCTAGTTAGCTCGCCCGCTAGCGAGCTAGAATTGATTTGAAATCTCCCCTTCCGTGTGTGCGGGCTATGGGGGTGGCCAATGGGGGCCGAGACTGGTCAGTACCGGTAATTGGCGATTAGTAATACTTTGAAATTGACAAAAAACGTATGAGAACGTTTTATTGAGGGGCATATGGGAATTGCCTTTTAGGCACGAAGACATCAGCTAAACCGTTTTGCTTCACCAAGTCCTACTTTTGGGGTTAGCTTAGCATTCGTCACACCCCTCCTTCCTGATATTAAAGCCGTCATTGCGATGTGACTGCATTACGCTGTCATCATATTAGATGTGCGAGTACACGACTTCAGTTCTCACTCGCTCACTGTGAGAGGCCTCCATTCATTTTCTCCATCTCGCTCTCTCTCTCTCTCTAGACACTCATCCTTTCCTTTCCTCCTACGCCGGTGGCAGAAAAGGGGGAGACAAAATGAGACGGCAGAGGACAGCAGCATGAGGGAGGTGAGGAATTATGTCACAAGTTGTGAGGGAGGATTCGGAGAGGGAAGGTAAGGATCCGGGAGGCGGAGTGCATCAGCGTGAAGAGTGTGGGAGAATGGAAAATGCGTCAGGGTGGCCAGGTTGAGGCGGCGGGAGAAAGCGATGACAAAACCGAGGCGGAGAGCACGTCGCAGATGCTCCGTCACGATGCGCTGAACAGAGGAGTGCCGACTCACTTCTCCAGTTGCTCTCCTTTGTTTGAAAGTGAGAGAAAGTGGCTGATTTTCGTTGGCTGAGAGGTTGACAGCTGCGCTCGCACCCGGAGACGGAAACTTTTATCAACTCAAGAGCGCGAGGCGTGAACGCAAACACTCGGAGAGATTGTCTAAGTTGGGTTCATGTTAACAGGGTGCCTTTGGAGTGTTGACAATTCACATCTGCAGAATGTGCGAAGTGGAACAAATGTGATCACAAAGATGACAGCGGCCCCTATTAGGCAAGAAGTGGACCACAAATCGACGACAGGCCTCTTTTGAATGATCAAGTGTTCGCTTATCTGTTTCACGTTCCGATACACTCTTTGAGGACTATCCATCCATCTAGTTTCCACCACTTATCCGGAGTCGGGTGGTAGGAGCAGCAGCATTAATAGGGAATCCCTCTCCCCAAACACCTCTTTCACTTTTTCCAGTTCTGCGGGATCCCAAGGCACTCCCCAGGACAGCTGGAAGATATCATCCCTCGAGCCTCCTCCCAGTGCAACATGGCCAGGAAATCCCACCATGGAGACATGCCAACCAGATGCCCAAGCCACTTCACCTAGAAGCAGCAGCCGCTTCACAGGTCCCTTGCTCGGATGACTGGGCTAAGGACCCTTCCTTGAAGGACACCTGAGCGGAAGAAACTCATTCCGGCCGCTTGCGTCCAGACTTTTCGAGGACCGAGTGCAGTTAATTATCACAAAAACACTGATGATGACTCAACTCATTCAGTACCAGCCAATTCTGGACCAAGTCTGAAAAGACGTTTAAAAAACGTCTTTGGGAGTGAATGAGTTTTAAGAAGGATGGATGGATGGATGGATGATGACTGGATCAATGAATCATCATCCGGAAACTAACAATACATGAACTCTGGATTTATTCAATGAAGTCTGGCGAAGAAATAATTGAGAACAGACGACAAGCGTAAACTTTGTATGGAGCAAGGGCACATAGTGTGTTGTAATAATGGGGTGGGTGGGAAAATGACATTTTCAATTGGAAAGGAATGCACAGTGGCATTCATTTGATGAAAGGAACTGCGAGATGGAAAGATTGAAATTCCGGGAACAATTCCATTCCACCGCCACAATGCAACAGTGCCAAGATCAACTCAACGTACCGGCTGGATTATGGAGTGTGTGTGGGGGGGGGGGGGGTGTGATATAGGGCATTTTTCGATCTAGTTTTCTATTTCACTATCCTGAGGGGCAAAAAAAAAAAAGAAAAAAAGTTAAATGGCATTTATTGAGCTCACACGGCGACGGCGTGGAAAATGGAAAATTGCTCATGAAAGTGAAGGAAATGGCATGAATAGAAGAATCCAGCTCTAAGCCTTTACAGTCATGTCGGAGCTGAATAAATGGGAGGGTAAATGTAGGTCAAAAAAATGACATGGTGGTGGGAAATAGGGGGGGGATGGGGATTAAAGTGGACCTGAAACGGTCGACTCTGCTGGAACATTTGCAGGGGAGGTAAAATGCAGCGTGAACCTTCGGGAAATGAACATCTCCATCTTGGAATGCCCCCCCCAACCCCCAAACCCCCACCCCCTTTCGCCTTCGCGAGTGACTGGCATGATTCGCCCTCCCTCCATCCCTCCCTCGCTCGTCTTTGTTTTGGAGCCTGATGTATAATGAAGCTTGGATTTCTCAGCGGGCCGTGCGCACGTCCAACACCTGGACGCCGCACGTGTCCGTCGGCCAAGCAGGAGAGCGGCTGCCACTTTGCCTCCACCTACTACATCATGTTTCGGTGTTCAAGGCGTTTTGGACTGAAGCGACACCACCTTCTGACGAGAGGGCGAGGATGTTGACGCTGCCATGATTCATTTTTTTTCATCGCTAAGCACAGCAAACGTTCACGCTACTTTACTGCACTTGACAAAGCGTCTTATGTACGCTCATTTTGCCAAAATCCAACCATCCATGCATTTTATAATCCGCTGATTCCCACAAGGCTCGCGGGCGTGCCGGAGCCTATCCAGGCTGTCTTTGGGCAGTGGGCGGGGGCACACCCTGAACCGCTTGAAAGCCAATCTCAGGGCAGGCAGAGACAACAAACAACCACTCGGGCTCACCATCACACCTCAGGACAATTTAGAGTGTTCCATTCACCTGCCATGCATGTTTTTTTTTGCAATGGGGAAGGAAACCAGAGTACCCGGAGAAAACCCACGCAGGCACGGGGAGAACATGCAAACTCCAAACAGGAAGGCCGGAGCCTTTTAATAGTCAGTATGAAGTTGGACTGTTCACGTCAGTCAGTGCCTTAGCCAATCAGGATGCAGAACGCAATTGATTCTTTAACCCCCCATGCAGTAATAATCCCAAAATTGGACATTTCGGACACTTTGGACGATTTTGGACTGTTGGACAAATGGACACCACAGACAAAACAGTGAAAAATAACTCCACGAAGCTGAAATTTTGCATAGGATGTATATCTATGTCTTGGCCAATTCCCACTGAACATTTTGAGGGGTTGAAAGTGAAAAAAAAATGAAAAGTGAAAAAAGTTGTTGCACATTGGAAGAGGGACATTTTTGGGACGTAATACCCTTCATGCAGCCGCTCAAAAATACTGCATGAGGGTTAAAAGCATTTAAAAAATTGCACTAGAAAAATCCGTGAAACAGCAAAGCCGCGTAAAATTAACCGCGATAGAGCGAGGAATCACTGTATATATCTAAATTGAACACAAAACAAATTGTTCTTTTTCTATGAAAGAAATTGGGTGTTTCCACACAGTTTGTGGAAAAGCAGTTCATTGTTCTGTCATAATGCTTTGCTGGCATAGTTTGATCAACACATTATCATTTTTTTTTTTTTAAATGCAAGTTTATCATCAGAGCAAGCCATTTTCAGCACTTTACAACGGTCAGAATTTTTTTTAATTTTAAATGAATAAAAATAACACCCACTAGTCCGGACAGAGCAAAACAAAATATGAAATTTACCAGATTGTGACCAAGGAAGTCAGCAACTTACACAAAACGAAATAATATTTTTTTTTGTGGAGCACTGAAGTGAAATGCTGCAGCACGACGGTGTGATTGGAACGTTTTCCCCTCACGCATTTCACTTGCAAATGCGCCAAGACGACAAGTGTGAACATATTGTCGACAGCGTTTGCGACGGCGTCAAGGTCCGAAGGAGCGGGCGAGAGTGCACGCATCTGCTCGCGGGGTGAAAGGAGCCAGACAATCGCAACACCTTGCCGCTGACGTCCGCACAAGGTTTCAATCTGTGATGGCTCTCATACGCGCATCATGCTGGCGGCGAGATCAGGGGTGAAACCAAAACCTGGCGCTGGGTCTTCGGGTGACGCCATGGCACGTGTTTTTTTTCTTACGCAAAACCTTCTTGGGAGAACTAACAGTGATGATGATGTTGACGTCGAGGTTACAAAACTGCGGAATCAAATTATTTCGACTGGAACGTTTTGATAACCACCCAAATATCTGTTTTCTGTTTTGTTTGTCTTTGTTAGGAACAAAAAAACTAATACTAAAACTAATTAAAACAACTTATGAAAAGCATTTTCTACAAAATGAAAAATTAATAAGCACTAATAACCCTGTTCTAAAATCGAAGGAAAGCTCACTGATAAAAGTCAAATTGCGATAACTAACTACAATGAAGAATTGAAAACTACGATAAACCTGGTCCTTGGTCACTTAGAAGCTCCAAAATTGCTTCGCTGAATAGACGATATGTGCCGGTCATTTTTGTTTCTGGCATTTCAAAAACTGTTTTAACGTGCGATCTCCCCGTCACTTCGCATTTTGTTTCTGGCATTTGAAGAAAAAAAAAATGTTGAATGTGCGACCTTCCCGTCACTTCTCATTTTGCCAAAGCTCCGCCCCCCAGCGACCCAGTAACAGCGGTCCATGTTACTCACAGCGGAAACGCGCAAAAATGAAATGCGCGCGCAATTTTGGCCGCAATCCAGGATGCGGTTCATAGATCACTTTCCACATTTTTTTGCGTCACCAAATTTGCAACCGTTTTCATATGTATAAGTGGTCAAAAAAAAGAAAAAAATGCTTTCTCAGGGGAAGAAAAGGCCAAACATTTTTGCCATTTGCTATCGGGTGTGTAACTGCAAAAGCAACATTCAAAAAAAATAATTTGATCATGCCAGGCTAACCTAATGAATATTTTACCTTTAGGCTATGGCAGTGGTTCTTAATCTGGGTTCGATCGAACCCTCGGTGTTCGGTGAATCATTCTCAGGGGTTCGACAGAGCCTCTACCATCCAATTTAACCCTCATGCAGTATTTTTAAGTGGCTGCATGAAGGGTATTACGTCCCAAAAATGTCCCTCTTCCAATGTGCAACAACTTTTTTCACTTTTCATTTTTTTTCACTTTCAACCCCTCAAAATGTTCAGTGGGAATTGGCCAAGACATAGATATACATCCTATGCAAAATTTCAGCTTTGTGGAGTTATTTTTCACTGTTTTATCTGTGGTGTCCATTTGTCCAACGGTCCAAAATCGTCCAAAGTGGCCGAAATTTCCAATTTTGGGATCATTACTGCATGGGGGTTAAAAAACTTCGACTTATGTCTTGAAATTGTCTTGACATTTTTTTTTGTTTTTAATTAATGCATTTTTTTAATGTCTTGAATTTTGTCAAAATCATATATTTTTATTTTTCACAAAAGAAGGTTTTGGTCAATCTGCATATGAACAGGTTGCGTTCAGTTCCTCCAGCACATCATCGACTGTCTTGACCAAATAAGCCTCTCGCTACGGCAACACGGAAGCTTTTTGTCTTCTCGTCGAGGCACGTCGACTTAAACACGATCTCGGCCACACATCCGTGACATTCACTTCCACTCTGGTTTCGTTGGCGTAGCAGCTCGACTTCCAGCTACGATTAGCTAAAAGCCGCACTCGGCACTTTGCCACGTTGTGCAGCATTCAAATATCAAACGAGGACTTGGCCCTAATGCACTTTCCTTGTAGCGCTATAAATCACTTAGGGGGGGTGAAAAAAAAAGCCTTTTGACTAATTTCCTGACGGGTTTCCGCACTATGAGACGAGCAGCTTCACCTACACTCACGTGTGCTAACATTTGCCGCGTCCTCGCCTCTTGATGAGGTTCGAAAAGATGACGCTGCGCTACGGCGTCGCTCACACGTCTCCCCCTTTCGCTTTGTCGCAACGTCCCGATTTAATCAGACGATTTGATCGATCCGATCTGGAAAATGCCGTCGTCCTCTGCAATTTTCCAGGCGGTGCAAAGCTGCCTACTTTAGATCTCATTGGTGTCAGCACTCGCCGAAGGTGCTGAAATGCATCAAAAAAGCTCAGGGACTCATTACCAATTCCCTCTTCCAGAGAGGGATTAAATATTATTTATGGAGCGGGAGGAGAGACTTAAGTTCACTTCAATTGCTTCTGCCCCTGTTGTCAATCCAAATGACGCGCTCCGAGCCTGTATTTGAGAGCTCGAAACGCATTTGGAGTGTTTGAAACTCTCCGTTTTAGCCGCAGGACATCTGGAAGAAAGAGCAGTCAAGCAAATTCGGCTGAATGCGCCGTGAGACTGAGAAATGGATATTGACTGACAAGAACAATTAAAATCTGTCCGAACAATATCGTCTGAAAGTAATATTCCAAACATGACCGCTGGTTACTATTGATAAATGGTTTCATTACCGGTCGATGAAAAGGGAAGCCACTCTATGGGATTCATTTTAGGATGACTTGCATTCCTAAAGACGGGATGCTAATTTTTAGCACTTTGACTCCTCAAAGGGGAGAAAAAAAACCCCCCCAAAAACAAATCGGCATAGCGCCGAAGAAGCTAGGCTAACGGTTAGCTTATCTGCTAGCTACATTTTGGTTTCAAACTCTTCTCCTCTTTCATTTTTACGATGGCAAACAACTGTGAGCTCAACGTTAGCTCAACGTTAGCTCAACGCAAGCTTGCTAACGGGCTATCATTTCGTTTCATGATAAGCGAGTCCGCGGTTTGGCACGACTTGCCGTTGACCACACAAGGATTTGCAACCTCGACAATTGTGGTCGCCGACCGTTTTGCGAGCAGTTACTGTGGCTCATTAGGAACTTGCGTTAAAATTAGCCACAATACGGCAATACTTGTCGAGGTCCAAATGGTATTGACATGTCAACGGGAATTTGATTGAAATTCCGTGAAACTTGTTTTCTCACGGCAAGATACAAAAACGAAATTTCTTCTGCACACACACACAAAAGAAAAAAAAGTTTTCTGAATTTTTGGGGCTGAGGTTGCATTCCATCCAGGGTCAGCATTTTGGGGGGTTTTTTGGACCGACTGTCATTTTTGGCAACTCTTTGTCAAATTATTCACGCAATGACATTTGTGATCGTCTGGCCTGAGCGCAACGTCCGTTTTTGGCTCGAAACACAGCTCCATAAACTTGTAAATTGGGGCATGTGGCAATTCCCCAACGGTGATCAGTCATGTTTTGATGTCGCTGTGCCTCGGTAAAAAAAAAATATGGAATAAGTTTCTATGAAAGTGGAAAAGTTGAAAGAAAAGGTTGAGGGCAGAGGTGGCCTTCAGTGAAGCCAGGAAGCAGTTCGCCTCGGAGATGTTTACCGAGTAATCTCGTTACATCTCAGCATTCGTGTGATGTCTGCATCCTTGTAAAAGGTTATTTAATTAGTCATCCTTTGTGGGGGGGGGTATCTCTGCTTAGCCTCCCGAGCCTTTTTTGTCACCGAGTCATTCCGTCGGGATTAATTTACATCAAGGCCGCTTTTTGATACCGGTGCCTCGACACGAAGCTTTCCGTTTCCGCGCTCGGTCTCCCCATCTGTCCGTGGCGGGGGCGAGGATGTGGCGTCTCGGTACAAAGTAGCCTTCAGAACAAGATGGTGACGTTGGTGCGGCGAGGCTGAACTACGCTTTGTCAAAGATGGTCGCTTGACACGAGACGGCGCTTTTCTGACGGGATTATTTTCCCCAAAGGCGTCTTCTTTTGACAAAGCCTCGGTATTAAAAGCCGAGCTGCTTCCAAAAGGCAACGTTTCAGCAGGGAAATGTTTAGTAATTAAAAATTTTTTTTTTTTATTTAAAGGTTGGATTTTTAAATATTCCGTCAACTCCAACATGTTCGTGTTTAATAAGTAGAAGCCCGCAGAAATAAACAGAAAATATCATTGCTGTTGATTTTTGTATTCATCCGGAGTTTAAGGTTTATTCCCATGAGGAATAATTGTTTTCATCTCACTGATGGGTGGGGCGAAGGGAGAGACAGGGTGGGGTGGGGGGGGGTCACTGATGTGTGGCCATAATGTGATGCCAAAGCGATGATGGTGCATTTAAAAGATAACACTTTCATTGAGCTTAAATAAATCAATTTAGGAAGGCAAAATTAAAACTATTCAACTATGACCCCGTCGGAGGCACGGGCGTATTTGCAATCTGTAATTAAAGTGGAATGAAAAACCAGTTAGTCACACTTCATTAAGAGCAAGAAACACCACACGTCATGTGGGCTCGGCAAGTTCAATTTTTTTTTTTTAACCCCCATGCAGTAATTATCCCAAAATTGGACATTTCGGATACTTTGGACGATTTTTACTTTCAGTCACAAAGCTAAATTTTGCGAATACATGTCTTGGCCAATTCCACTGAACATTAGGGGTTGATATGAAAAGTGAAAAAAGTCAATTTAGTGAAAAGTGAGGGTTAAACTAAATATTCTGAGTCTTTGCTTGAGAACTGAATAACCTCTAATGATATTTCAGGAAATTGTGGTAATTTATTCGTAGTAGTAGCGGTGGTAGCCACCGCAGTAGTTGCCGAGGTTGTGACGCCCATGGAAAAACACGTCATCAGCACGCCCGCTTTTTACAAATTTTTTTTTTGTGTGTTCAGTACCAAGTGAAACGTTTTTTGGGTTTTTTTTTAGCGCATTCTTCCTTCGCCATATCGCGCTTCCACAATTCGGCTTCCAACCAAAAGTGCAGCAAAAGGGAACAAAACTGTCCGCCTCGTGGATGCCAGGCGCCGACGTGAAGCGAGCCACGGTGTATTTTAATCGCAGTTGAGCTGCTGGATATTTTATTTTATACTGCGGATTTTTTGCAACTTAGTAGGATTTTACAGTGATTATTTTTTCCCACTTTGACTGTTACGCTAGCGCACTGTTGCGTATGGCTAAGCACAACTCGCTGAAGTCACGGTAATGTAAACGTTGTTAGCTAATTTCAGCTAGCTTACAACCACTAGAAAGGACGATCGTGAGCGATCGCCCGACTGGTGAACGCTTTTTCTCGGTGATTCACATTTACGTAAAACTAATCGGAACGCCCCAGGTCCCTCTTAGCCAATTGGATGCCAGGAAGATGCTAGGTAATAGCCAATAATAGAGCAGCTATAAGTATGCTACGTTCAGGAAACTCGGACCTGTGAGTAGCAACCCATAATGTATTTTTACCCTTCGTATCTCCCGTTGAGGCGTTTCGCAACTAGAAAATTTCGCATGAAGAGACGTTTGTAAGAAGAGGTACGTACCACTGTACATGCTAGCGTACAGATGCTACTTTGTGGATTCTGTGGCAAGTTGTAGTGTGAACATCCCCGCGCCATGCTGCCATCGGTGTCAGTTCCGTTCAGATTGTCTTCCCCCTCGCGCCCCGAGATAAGCAACATGCACGCGAGCCGCTTTGAGAGCCGACGGCGATGATGGCGTCAAGGTCGATTGATTTAGCGGGGCAGCTGGCGGCATCATCAAAGCCCGTCATCCCAGAGGCGTCGCTTGCTCAGCTGCGCCGCAATCATATTTGCACTCGATCGCTTCCCCTAAAGAGCTCGTCACCTCGACGCCGGGGCCCCAGCGAAAAAGCCAATCCAGCGCCGCCCGTCGCCGCGCCGCAGCTCGGCACTCCACTTGGAAGAAGGGAGTTGACCTTGCTCGGCTCGAGCGCCTTGGAAATGAGATGCGCTCTCAGCCATGCAAGCGCCGCACGCTTCTCCACCTGAAAGGCGGAAAGAAAGCTGCTGCCTGTGCCAATCCCCGGAATGAGGCCATGCGGGGAAAGCAGCCCCGTGGCACTTTTATCAACTTCTGTGGTTTTGTGTATTTATTTATTTTCACTTGTATACCCGGCGGAATGTTTGTGAGCAGATTTGAAGAGATGGAGACCCGATTAACATCGGAGACAGGAACACGGTATTGAGTGAGAGTCACCGGTGCCAAGAAGGTGCATCAGCCACGTTTACGTGAATAAAAAAAAAAAAACACACAAAAATTGGGCAAAATTTGGAAAAAATATATTTTGAAAAGATCTTTATCATCGGTATAGCGGGGGAGGAGGGAGTTGAGTTTTCAACCTGGCTTTGAAAGCATTTCCATTTGCGACAGACTTCACTTCTGTTGGCAACTCCATTTGTGTGCAGCATAACAGCTGAATGCTGCTTTACCATATTTGTGTTGATCTCTGACCTCTCCTAATTGATTACTGACACCGGCAGAGCCCTACTGGACTTCATTTCAATTTGCATTCTTTCAAAGCCATTTGGTGATTTCGAGACTAGGAGCAGAACTTCATTTTTTTTCCCATTGAATTCAGGGGGAGTCCCCTCAAGCCGTTCCAGCCTCCCCAAAAAACAAAAAATAACTGCAATGTTTTTTTCCTTTTTTAAAATAAGCAAAATATCCGATCATGATATTGCACTTTATCAATCATAAAGTTATGAAACAAATAGAATGTAGAAATAAAAACATGCTTTTGGTTTTTTTTGGTTTTGGCTTCAATTCAACAGACATTGTGCTCCTCCTCCTTATGTGTCCGCCTTGGCCACTTGGGAGCAGTGCTACCACATGGTGCATACAGTGAAACTCCTCTACAACGAAATCTACATGGGTGAAAATGCCCCCTAGTGTGAAAAAAATCTTCACGCATTAACACCATTCCCACTTTCCCGTTTCGAATTTGCTACAGTGAAAACCCCCCTGTTGTGAAAAATTTCTTGCTGCAAACATGATTTCGTTGTAGAGGAGTTTCACTGTATCTCAAATATTTTGCTCGCAAGTCAAACAAAAAAATCAATAAAAATCGGCCCAATGGCGGCCCATGTCTCGGCAACTCTTAAGTAGGAGTCACTTGTATCTCAGGGCGATGTTGCATCCAATGCGTACCACAAACTTTGCCTTCTGCTTTCAGATTGTGATGATGTTGCGGCAAGGGTGGGGGGGAACGTTCTACATGCCAATTACAATCTATTATTGTGAGAAAACAGCTGCTTTGTTTCTGCATGGCTTTCCGAAAAGCGGCGTGCAGGGGCCTCGGGCGCACGAGGGAGTAACTTCCGATTGGTTAAGTCGGTCTAATCTCCACCATTAATTATTCACACCAGTTAAGAGTCTGATCTGTGATATTCAAATGTTCAATTATTAAATGTTTACTCTCCTGCAACTCTGCATTATTTTGCAAGACCGCGTGCGTTACGATTCCGCGACTATGTTGCTCTCTGCGTGAGACTGTAAACGTCGTCCGCAGAGAATTACCTTTCGCGTTGGGAGGGCTGCGAAAGGAAGATTTGTTGAGGAGTTTGCCGAAGCTGTCCGGGAGCGTTCGGCATCGGTGAGCTTCGCCCAATGGAAACTCCTCGGAGACGACGCGCCGTCTATCCGGCTGTCCGGGGAATTATCAAGACCCTGGTCGCTCAGTTCTGGTCCCGTCTGGACCGTCTTTTGTAAACTCACAAGGTGCAGGCTTAAGAAAAGCCCCCGAGGCGTCTTGCGATGTTGGCACTTTGATGCCTTATTGCGAGTCTGCGTGCGGAAATCAATCAGAGCGGGCTGCTCTTGGACACGTTTGCCAGAACGGCGGCGAAGTGAAGCCTGTCAAGCGCGGTTTGACCCTGGAAAAGTCGCCGATTGATCGCCGGTCAAAGGGGTAGTCATGGCGGAAGGCATTAAACCCCCGGCCGGCAAAAGGACATTTGCCGTCATCTTTGCAAATGGGAAATACAGCAATCCATACGACAGCTTAGAGTCACGTATCAACACCTGGCACCAGAGCTCGACATCCATCTTTTGGTGAGGAAGCAAGCAGCAGGAGCTGTAAAACGTGCGATTTCTGAAGGCGAGAGTGAAGCTCCCAGCATGATAAGTAAGTGCAAGGCTTTGAGTGTCCATAATTAATCAGAGCAGCCTGGACCGTTCTCAAGATGAGCATCAAAGACTGAAGCGCGTTTCACTTGACCGGCGCCCACAGCTCGTGGTGCTTCTTTGCCTGCTAACGACGGCGTTCACAAATGGCAGAAATCGAGCCAATGAGCCCTTTGGACAGAGCGGCCGAGTCGACTCGAGTATTCTTAGAGCACTTAAAACAACCACCACTGTATTGGCCATTTAAAGATTTGAAAACAAATAATAGGATCTTCAAAAGAACTCTAAAATGAGCCAGTGAAGGGATGCCAGAGTAGGAGTTCTATGCTCCCTCTTACGAGTACCAGTCAAAAGGCGAGCAGCAGCATTTTGGACCAACTGGAGACGGTTAATGGAGGAATAGCTGACTCCAAAGTCAAGTGCATTACAGTCATCCAGCCGGGATGTGACGACGCTACCGACGTCAGACCCCTGTCGCGCGATAGCTCGACAATGAGGCACCTGACACGTGTCGATTCGTCACAAAGCCACGGATAGTAAAACATCAGAAAGGAAAAACATCTGTCCCGTCGTTCGACAACAGAGGGATTGCAAATAGGCAGGGAGGCCTTTATTTGTCGAAAGGCATTTTGGGGAATGATGAGTCAACAACGTTAGCGGTATACAGTCCATCCGTACAGCCAACCTGGTACGAAGCTAACTGTTGTTGTTAGCTTTTTTTTTCTGAGTTTAGTTAAAAAGAAACACACACACATACTTGTAAAGAAATATCATGAAAATAAACACGTGCTAATTAGCTTTTTGATGACTTGCTTTGATTAAAAATCACAGGACTTGACTTGGGAGTGCTGAAATTTTGGCTAGCAACAGAGCTAGCGGTATACAGTCCATCCGTACAGCCAACCTGGTACGAAGCTAACTGTTGTTGTTAGCTTTTTTTTTTCTGGGTTTAGTTAAAAAGAAACACACACACACATACTTGGAAAGAAATATCATGAAAATAAACACGTGCTAATTAGCTTTTTGATGACTTGCTTTGATTAAAAATCACAGGACTTGACTTGGGAGTGCTGAAATTTTGGCTAGCTCTGGCCTTTAACTCTGGAATGGAACGGCCGTTTGTGTGAACAAAAGCGGATGTGAACTGAGAGGATTACGATCCATTTTTCATGGGGGTGGGGGGGGGGGGGGGCGTGGGGATTTCTCCTAAAGGGCTAATAGAGCACGGGACATGACGTGCCTAGTGATGCCTTCCACAGTTTTCCTGGTCGGACTTGATATACGATCTCTGCCTTTATTGCGCACCTTAAAAATAAAAAAAATAAAAATCTGTCCCGGGACGCATCCTGAAACTTGTTTTCCCATCTGTTATCGACCTCCTTCATGCTCACTCCAAAGACACACCATCCAAGCCAGACGACATACTTTCAGCTTGACTGCTGACCACAATAAAAGCAGCGATAACTCCTACACGCGCTTTTTTTTTTTTTCCGCCTCGGGCGGTGACACGACCAAATAAGCGCCGCGATGAAGGAACGCATGCGTTACGCTACTTGCTTCGTCCCGTAACCTGGCCAACGTCAGTAAATTTGATGATTCATGAAGATGTCCATAAAACATGTCCAGATTTTCCATTCTCTACCAACACTTTGATGCTTTTCATTTTGCATTCATTTCAATGGGCCCATAAGGGGAAATAATTACTTTTTTTTTTTTTAATGCGTCAAATAAATAAATGAAGAGTCGTTTTTTTTGGAAGAGATTACCACGAAAAATTGGCCCCACAATCAGGGAATCACCTGCATTCTATTGTGCCGGAGGGACGAGTCTATTTTTCCAAAAGTAATTTTATGGACACTGGCAGGAAATCAATAGCGCGCACGGGAATGTGGTGGGCTAAACCTCAGAAGAAGAAAAACACCAATAAAAATATATTTCTTGAAGCGTGAGGCGGCTCCGTCAAAATGGGTTTCCAAATAAATGTGTGTGTGGGTGCGTTTTGAACTTTTTTTTTTCTCTCCTTTTTGTTAAAAAAAGGCTTTAAACAGCCAACCATGGTTTGAAATGTACTCGCCGTCAATCAATCGCTAAAAAAAAACACACCTTGCGAAAGTTATTTTCTCAGCCACGCACACACGCAAGACTGAAAAAGAGGTCCAAGTTATAATATTGACAGCTCCAGACACTTTGGTGTTGAAACGCATGACACGCCGTTATTCGCGATGTCAGTCAAAGCCTTTCGAAGCCACCGCGTGCCCGCTGACTGCGTTGTCTTGGATTAAAAATCAATAGGGGCCTCGCTTCCCAACAATCATCTCTTATTTATTGATGAAAAGTGCCGTGCACAGGTCCAATCTGATCAATGAGTCATTGCTACCTTATGTTGCAATCATTAAAAAAAAAAAAAAAAATCAATAGAGATCTTTTGTGCGCTATTAAATTTGCATATCATTTGATTTTTATTCAAATAGAATCGTGCTGGTGGCTTGAGAGTCGGGTACTTGGAGTTGAAATGGCAAATTATTTTCCCCCACTGAAAGGGATGGAAATGCCATTAATGCGTTCCGGCCTCTTCAAATAACCCACTGAAACTTTTTGGCATGCATTTTTTAAAGGAAAAACCGCAGTCTGTAATACTGCGCTTTGTAAATACAGACGGTAATGACAAAATTAAATCGATGTAAGAAAAAAAAAAAAAAAAATGTAACCCTTTGACATTTTTTTTTTGTTTCAATACAATGGACATTGTGCTGCTCCTTTGGGTGTGCGTGCCTTTGTCCACCTGGAGGGCAGAAATACAGCTAGATATGAGGACGATGACAGCTCCTTAGTCAGTGTCATTCTTTGCAGAGGATAAAAAATATATTTCCACATATAAATCAGTGAATATCGTTTCATTATCTATCGACATTGTTGCGCCAGCGTTTGTGTTCCAATCTCCATTACGTTCATGGGTGATCACGCCACGAGATGATATTTGCTAGCCCATCTGTGGTGTCTCGCATTTTTTGTTAGCATTGAGCTCCCTTTGCTTTATGTTTCGTTTAACTTCGGTTGATGGGAGCAATCAACAGCTCGAAGGCTCTTTATTTTTGTTTTTCCCAAGAATTGGTCCGTTTCTGACAAACTGCTGCTTGTCGTAAAAAACGAGGTGAGTCGACCGCCACCAGACAGCGCTCATGTGTCAAATTTATTCTGAGCAAAAAAAAAAAACTGATCGACTGCTAACACTCGAACTGTGCATCGTGTCCTTACAATTTTCATTTTCTGATGAACGCTTCGGGCCTTCTAGACTGCAGGTATATTAATGTTGGTCATGATGAGGTACGGGAGTATTTTATTTAGTTGTTTTTTTTTTTGTCCCAGTGCTGCTTGGTATAAAATGTTTATTAACCGCTGGTGCAAAGGATCGCCCACGGATGGATAACAAGGTCTTTAAAAAGGTGATGCTGGATATTTAAGCGCGCCATAAACAGGATGCAGATCACTCACTCGTGATGTGGGTGTTCCCTCTTGAGGTGTTTTGTTGCGGGGGGGGGGGGGGGTCGGTTTAACGGCAGGGAAATCCAATCACGGTGCGCAACGGCGAGGACACGTTGTGCATCATCCGCACCGCACAAACACAAAACGTTAGCAGGCAGAGCAACAGCTGCAACCTTGACAATGACAATAACGGCGATTCAAATGGGGGTGGGAGGGGGAGGGGGAGAGTGCGACTCCATTTTTTTTTGGTCCGCTGGGATTAAAGCGCCCCGTGTCATCCGTCTCCTCAACACAACGCTGTCGGGGAATTGATTGACTCAATTACTCGCAATTGATTATGTGCTAAGCGGAGTTGTTTCAAGTGTACGACGCGCGGCGAAGGGAGGCTAACGTGCGTATTATCGTCCGGATTTTATTGCCTCATCACTTTATTACCTCCTCCAAGGAGTTTGTTTCCGTTAATATGGATTTTGCTTTGTGCGCAGGCAGTACTTGGCTGTTGCGGAATCAAGCTAATGAAAGGCGGGAATATATTTCTATTTCTGAGTCACTGACTGAGAGACTAATTGAATAGATAACACACACAAAAAAAAAAACCAAAAAAAAACGAAACCACAAACTTGCCAACTAATTTCGCTCTCCGACTCAATATAACCGAGTGACTTCAAGAAATCAGAGTTGCTGACTTGAGCCGGTGCGTGGGAGTGTTGTTCGCAGCCATCTGCTGGCAAAGTGCGCACCAGCGGCAGGATGGATGAAGATCCCGCTTCGGTGCATGACACCCCGCGGCCTCGTACGCGCCGTTAGCCGAGGAGGAGGGTTTACATGCAAGGCGGCGTGCTAGCCGCCTTTGCTCTCACTCCAAATCAATAGAGATGTCCTTTTTGCAGCATTGCTCATTCGGGCTGGTGTGACGGGCAACACACACACACACACACACGGTATTAACCCTCATGCAGTATTTTTAAGCGGCTGCATGAGGGTATTACGTCCCAAAAATGTCCCTCTCTTCCAATGTGCAACGACTTTTTTCACTTTTCATTTTTTTTTCACTTTCAACCCCTCAAAATGTTCAGTGGGAATTGGCCAAGACATAGATATACATCCTATGCAAAATTTCAGCTTCGTGGAGTTATTTGTCACTGTTTTGTCTGCGGTGTCCATTTGTCCAACGGTCCAAAATCGTCCAAAGTGTCCGAAATGTCCAATTTTGGGATAATTACTGCATGGGGGTTAAAATGACAGCTCTAAAATGTCCGCCTTTGAAATATTTGAGTCAAGTAAAGCAGATAAACAAACAAAGACCAACTTTCTGTTTCGATTCAATGTCCCATCACTGATTAGCGAATTTTTAGATCGTAGGGGCTACTCGTGTTTTTCTTGGTACCTGCTGGCACCAAGATTTGTGTCATTTTGTATTTTTAAGTAGAATCCACATGAATCGACACACCAAACATGCATCCATGCTGCAATTAGCAGCTTAGCCCTGTGCCTGAATCTCTCTGGGCCTCCTCCCTCCTTGGTGTATGTCACTGCTCCCCCTCCCCTCTCTGCTCAGGCCGGCTTCGATCATTACGGTTTGTTGAGTTGGCAAGCAGCCGATCGCATTGCAGCAGGAGGTGCCCTGCTTAAAAGTGCCCTCAAAAAGGAAACCAAAAGCTCACTCCCAGTGACGGACAGCTTTTGCGATGATTGGAACCTTGAGTTTTTACAGGTGTGTTAAATCGTCAAACCGTTAATCGGCCTATTGTCACCATTTCAAGCTATACGACTGTGTGTGTGTGTGTTTGTGTTTGTGTGTGTGTGTGTGTGTATATGTATTAGTGTGTGTGCGTGGAATCATGTGTGTGAGGATGGCCGGTTGGGGGATTCAAGCGCCCGCAGAGCAAACACGTTTAATTAGATGCATCAGCTTTAACGTTGGTAAACATCACATCTGATATCAGTTTGAATTAGGATTAGGACGCGTCATCAAGAGAGGAAATTGCGCTGCGGGTGGTAAGGGGGGGGGGGGGGGGGGGGTTGTAATTAACGGGAAGATCGAAGATAGAGGTAATTACGGCAGCATTTATTCTGTTATCTGTTCAAAGTGTGTCGTCGTCGTCGTCTGCATTTTCTTTATGAGCCTGGTGTGGTTGCAAGCGGGGAAAAGGCGCGCCGGTGGTGAACGCAATCCATGGGACGCCCGCTTTGTTTTGCGGGCTGTCTTGTTCAAGTTGGAGACGTGGACAATGCTGTCAACGGGACATCAGCTGCCCTTCCGATTGATGTGAAATCGGAAGTCAAAGCGGCCGGGGGTCGGAAACAAGCGGCTCCAGAGCCGCATGCGGCTCTTTAGCGACATCTAGTGGCTCCCTGGAGCTTTATAAAAAAAATTTGAAAGTGAAAAAAGATTTTGATAGTAGGCTAATATAGCGCAAATAGATATAGATACATGTTGCAGTTCCGAAAAAGGAGAGCTGTGCTGTTGGTTTTTTAAAACGTACACTTTATTTATGCTTTTAACAGCCTCGACAAACGCAGACACGTCTGCGTCCACGTCTGCGTCCACGTCTGCGTCCAACTCTGTTCTGGCTTCTCGTTCAACTCGAGAGGCGTTCAAAGACAGCCTCCGAAAAGCGGAAATTTATGATCAATTCACTGACACTAAGAAAAGCGAAAAGAATGCACCAAAACAAAAAAAATCAAGCGAGGAAATCACAAAATAAATTCTATGGGTGCGTTTGTGAACACACAACAAAGGAATGAATAACAAACAATTCTGAGACAGTCCAGTCACCTACATACATACAGCATGTGTTTCCTTCAAAGTTTTATAGAAGACTTTTATTTTTTTGCGGCTCCAGACATTTTTTTTTTTTTTGTCCTATATGGCTCTTTCAACATTTTGGGTTTGCCGACCCCTGGGTTAGGCTTTCAAACTCACCTCATGGTTTTTAGGTTTCAAAAGTTCAAAGGTTGCAAATAAGGGTTAGGACAGTCAATTTTGGTTCGACCCTTGTTTTGGTGGGCTCATTGTGGAAAGAGAATAGTACAAGATGATTTCTGGCGGCTGAATTGGCCTTCATTTGTGATTTCAGATTGTGTTTATCGTTGATCCAGTTTATTCATTCCCATTCAGTGCAATATCTCAACTTGCAGATTCATCTTTTATTACATTTGACGTTCCTGCTCTGTTTTTTTTTTTTGTTTCACATTAAAAGCGGCTTGGAAAAAATAAGCCCGCAGTGATGGCCGTAGCTTGAATGGCGCCCTGCGCACTTAGGCGCAGTTGGCAGCTGTGTCGCCTGAGGAGGAGTCGGAGGTTACGGTGAATGTGCGGGTGAGGGGATGGGACCCCTCACCGTCGCATTTGCCTTCTGGTCCAGGTTGTAGCTGGTGCCAAACTGGCTGATTTAACCTTTGGGCCATGTGAGCCCACTTGTTTTATGTAAGGCATTTGCAATCCATTGAAACAGTTTTTTTTTGTTTTTTTTATGACATACTGCACATCCTCTTTCCTCCTCGTTTTTTTTTTTCATGTGAAACGCTGACTGCTAGAGAGTATCTGCACAACCAGACAGATACAGTGCTTAGGATTTGGAACCAGGGCTTCAAATTACAGCGTGAATCCAAGGTTAGAGTATCAAGGCAGGTTTTGAGTGATTCATCCAATGAATGAGTGGGTGCACCCACATTTTCTCCATCTCAATCGGGAAAAGACAGAAGTGATTGTTTTTAAGCCCCAACAACTGAAAGGTCCAAGATCAGCTCTAAGCCACAAATCAAGCCCAAAATCTTGGTGCAATTATTGACTCAGACCTCAACAACCACTTAAAAGCCGTTAGCTAATCTGCCTATGACCACCTAAAAAACATCGTTCAGATCAAGGGTTTGCACTCTCAATCAGAACCCGGAAAAAAAAAAGCTAATCTGCCTATGACCACCTAAAAAACATAGTTCAGATCAAGGGTTTGCACTCTCAATCAGAACCAAAAAAAAAAAAACTTTTATTTTCAGTAGACCAGATGACTGTAGGGCGGCACGGCAGTCGACTGGTTAGCACGTCCGCCTCACAGGTTCAATCCCGGGTCCCGGCCTTCCTGTGTGGAGTTTGCATGTTCTCCCCGTGCCTGCGTGGGTTTTCTCCGGGTATTCCGGTTTCCTCGTACATTCCAAAAACATTCACGGCAAAATAATGGAACACACTAAATTGTCCCATAGGTGCGAGAAAGGCTCTGGCATGCTCATGACGATAAGTGGATTAGAAAATGGATGGTTGGAGGGGTTATTGTTATGGTATCTTGACACACATTCTGTCTCGTCCCCACAAGTCAGTCTGTACACTTGTAACAAAATGGGCACACTTGTGGCGCTTAAATCCAATGATAGGTTCTGACACGCGCTTGAATTGGATTCCGCAAATCAACCTAATGAAGTGTCCGGCGAGTTTACATGCATTTGGCCCGCCGGCTATATCCCCCCCCCCCCCCCCCACCCCCGCCCCCCGAGTAAAACATCAATCCTGTCATCATTGACTTCTCCATGGAGAAAGAACCACTTCATTGATTACCACGAGCGGCAACGTTGGACTCCCCGTCATGTGTGCCGAGGCGGTATGGCGCTTGATGCGGAACGAGGAAACAACGCCCACCTCTCGTCCTCGAGGGAAGTGGACTGCTGAGGTGATTTCAACGCCACGGTTAATAACAAAAAAAAAAAAAGTGACTTTTGTTGAGGAAAGCAAGTAGTCAACGATACTTTGACATCTTTGTCAGGAAATAGCGTCTCAAATGTGTACCAGAGGCACCGTGGCAGTTGCAGCTACTCTCCAATAACCTTCCTCAAACGGGTCTACGATGACGATCTTTCTCCCCCCCTTGTGGAAAAAAAGAACGTGGGCCTCACTGCGCTTGGTTGTTATTTCGCCAGACTGGAATTAGGTTTTCACAACCTCCTTGAGACGGCAGTTCGCCTCGCTTTATTTGGGGCCATTGAAAAAAAAAGTGCAATCTGTCTCTGTGATCAACAGTTGACCTGCCACAAAGCGACAACAGCGCGTCATATACAATTGGAACTCCAAATGTGACTCAGAAGGGGGCAGGAAAAAAAAAAAAATACACTACTGAGATACTCAAGACTCAGGCCACTACTCTTTGGCGACAACATGTATTGCTCAAGTTGGCCGTGGAATACTCAAATAATCTTTGCCGCCATTTAACACCTCAATCATGCTTGGAGGAGCTCAGCTTGTGACACACTTTCAGGTCAATAGCAGAAGAGGAAGACAACAATTTACCCCATTCGGTGTCATGTATGAAACGAAAACTAAAATCAAGTCTCATGCTGAGTCAAAAGCCAAAGACAAACAAAAAATAAGTTTTAAGATGAGTTTTAAAGATGGGCAGCGAGGGGACTTGTTCAGCGGAAGCTCATTCAGAGTAGGAGTCAAGTACTAGTCATGAGGCGAGCAGCAGTATTTTGGACCAACTGGAGACACTTGATGGAGGATTGGCTGACTGCATTTGGTTTGATGAAAAACAAAAATAAAAAAAAAATGTTTTTACAAAAGTGAGGGCAGCGTTTGCTGTTTGTCCGGAGGGAAACTCGTGCGATTTGGGAGGGGCTGTGAAACAAGACGTCCTTCATATTTCGCAACAGCTCCCCTTTTAGGGTGCAGGGTCTCTTCTGAAAACAGATACAATGAAATCAGCTACAGTTGCGCTTTCCTGCGCTCGTGCGTTTAAGTGCCCCGTGAGACCTAATGTGGCTCCTTTCCCGGCTAAGATGGCTTGAGGACTCTTGAGCCCTTCGTTGCCAACAAGAGATCCACCAGTTTCAACCAAGGGGAACGTAACATGAAAGAAAACAGACCCTTATCACAACAAACGATTTCCCATGTGTCTTGGTGACATGTCGGGGATACGTTGAAGCCAAAATTATTTGTTAATGTTTTTTCGTACTTTGGATGACGTGCCCCTTATGTTTAACAACAGGGCCAGGCTAACGCGCGCAAGCTAACCCCGTTCATTAGCCAACATGGAGATCTTCAAAGACTTCTAAATGACTCAAGTAAATTGAATTTCAAAATGTTTACTTCCAAAATTTAAGTGATTTCTTTGATGTAAGCAGCACAAATGTCAGCTGAGATTTTAAACAAACAAGTTCCTTCACACAACATTTTGACTTTGGCTTTTTTGGGCTACGCTGTCTTTTTGGTGGCTCAGACACCAAAGAGCTGCCACATCGTCTCTGACCTTTGGACCGTTCGCCTTTTATTGGCTTCTCTTGGCCTGCCCTTTACAGCGGACAGACAATTATGACGGATTATCTGATCTGACCTTTACAACTGTCAAGTTCTTGTTTTGACCCGAGGGTTCAGTCAACTTAAAAATGGATCCGGCCCACACCCAAGAACGCAAGAAAAAATTAATTCCATGTTTTGGACTCGATGGATTACTTGCGCTTATTTTGTCCAAAAATTCTGGACCAAATATCCTAGTTTTCTTCAATTTTAACAAACCAAATCTCAAACCAATGAAGGGCCAAATGCACTGGGGAAAAAAATGGTATGTTTGTTTTGGTCACTCTTTCGTCAAGTGGGCGCACAAAATAAAATAATCTGGATGCAGATACATTTCTTAAGTAGGCGTATAGTCTATTTACGATCATATTATTGCAGCTTACAGAGTCACAGTAGTTGTGAAACTCTTCTTTATTTGTGTCTGCGTGACTGTTCTACTGCATCCCAGCGGCCAAGTCGGAGAAAGTCAAAAGGAGTACAGTCATACCTCGGTTTTCGACCATAATCCGTTCCAGAATCCTGTTCGAAAACCGATTTGTTCGAAAACCGAAACCACTCTCTTTAAAAAAAAAAATCTTTATTGAACACGTCTGTGCACAATGGAACGCTTCACGAAGCGTCACTTCCTCGTGAATCCCGAATGTTTGTTTTCATAAAACACAATACTATAGATTCCTATTTCGTAATTCGAAACCACCACCACCAACATTTTTGTTGGCTTTTTGGGGAGACTGGAGCGGATTAAGGGCATTTATATTCAATAAGTGATTTGAGTTACAAACGTGGTCGTGGAATAAGATGAAATTACCATCTCACGGTGATGTATTGCGACAAGGCGAGTATGCTGAGGTCCACCGATTGAAAACTTTCCATTTTGTTCGTTGAAACAATCCAAACAGTGGCAGAAAGGCAACGTTTGGATCCTCGGGAGTTTGAATGCCGCAGCCTGTGAGTGTCGGCTCCGAATGGGAAGAAGTTTGGGGGAGGACATAAAGGCCTGTCGGGCGCTCTCCCCATCAAGTTAAGTGCTTCAACTTCTGCCAGTCTGATTGCAAATGAGGCCCCCGCGCGCCGCCCATTAGCTGCGCTGCGACCAGACGTCCCCCAGCGGAGAACGAGCCGACTGTCCAGCTTGAAGCAACAGCTCCCCCATTCGGAGCAACGTCAGCAGAAGAACGCCTGGCGTGGCGGAGGAGGAGGAAGAGGAGGAGGAGGAGGACATACCCGGCCAATTACTCCGTTTTTGGGGGGGGGGGGGGTTTTAACGCGGAGCCCATTCCAGATGGGCCCCTTTGGAATCATTTTTTTGTCTTCATCCTTGAAACACCGATACATGGCAGACAGTCAAGCCGAGCGGGATTTTTCGCAGCGCGGTGCCTGAGAGACGTGCAAGTTAACTCAAAGATGGAGGGAGATTTTTTTTTTCATTTTGAAACAAGATCCATTCGAGAAATTTTACGAGAAGCACTTTGAGCGATCATTCAAACACCAAACAGATTCAGTAATAAGCAACACAAACCTAACAAAAAGTGACATAATTGATGCCTATTTTATTATCCAATGGTCCAAACAGTGTGCTTGCGGCCTCCTGTCACAAAGAGACCATCTGGTATCACGGAGTACTTTAACCCCCATGCAGTAATTATCCCAAAATTGGACATTTCGGACACTTTGGACGATTTTGGACTGTTGGACAAATGGACACCACAGACAAAACAGTGAGAAATAACTCCACGAAGCTGAAATTTTGCATAGGATGTATATCTATGTCTTGGCCAATTCCCACGGAACATTTGGAGGGGTTGAAAGTGAAAAAAAATTCAAAGTGAAAAAAGTTGTTGCACATTGGAAGAGGGACATTTTTGGGACGTCATACCCTTCATGCAGCCGCTGAAAAATACTGCATGAGGGTTGATGCAGACTCTTTCAATTTCAGTGAGCCGCCCACCGGTGGGTCGGCCTAGTGGTCCAGTGGTTAGCATGTCGACTGTGCAAAGGTCATGGGTTCGATTCCGGCTCTGGCCTCCTTGTGTAGAGTTTGCATGTTCTCCCCGTGCCTGTGTGGGTTTTCTGCGGGTGCTTTCCTCCCACATTCCAAAAACATGCATGACAGACTGATCGAATACTCTAAATTGTCCCCTAGGTGTGAGTGTGTGGTTGTTCATCTCTGTGTGCCCTGCGATTTGGCTGGCAACCGGTTCAGGGTGTCCCTCACCTACTGCCGGAAGACCGTTGGGATAGGCTCCAGCGATCCCCCGCGACCCTTTGTGAGGATAAAGCGGATCGGAAAATGGATGGATGGCAACTTGTAACCAAAACTCCCCGTTCCCATCTCCGCGTCCACTTTCGTTCAGTGGTTGGCAAACATTTTGGGTGCATTGCCACCGGTGGAAAGAAGATGGCGGTAATGCGCCAAATTGCAAAAAGGAACAAGAAGGAGAAGGAAGCAGGCAAGCGGCAATCGTTTTAAGATGGGAGTTCACTGTGTTCTTTCATTTTGATCTACTTTTTGAATCGCAACCCCCTGCACCCATTCGCCCCCCGTCACCCCCAAAGAGCATTTATTCGTATGAACCGCAGCGTGTTCGGGATGTGAACTTTTCTCGGAAAGGTTGTTTTGTGGCAGAAAGTTGAAAGACTTCCAGCCAGACACAATTGCTTGCCCCGACCCGATGTGGAAAAGGGGCATTTGTTTGGCCTTCTGTGAAATTAAGCACTTTCGTGTGCAATCGAGTTCTTTTCCCCCAGCAAGCCTCAACTGTCTCTATTGTCTCGTTTCTCTCTCTCAATTCCCCCCCACCCCCCCACCCCCCCTTATCCCCCGAGTGCTCTTCTTTCTTTCGCCATCTTGCAGCACTTCACCTCGGGGCTTTTGAAGCCATTGTGAAAGACTGGCCCGAGTCCCCCCCCCCCCCCCGAGCCCCCGAGGAGGCTCGGGGGGGCTCAGAGTTGACTGATCGCTGGATTTCACCACGGGCTCCCACAACGGGGATTGTTCAAGAAGCTTTGCCTTTCCGCCGAGACCCTTTTGGATTAAAGACTCCGAGCCTCTGTTGCAATCACGCGGCCTCACATGATGCCAAAAGACAGGAGTGCCGCGCAAACGCCTGCAAGTCATCTTTGGAGCGCCACTGGGCCACATGTCCCGCGAGCTTTCGGTCCAACTGTCGAATTCTTAGCGAGTTGCCGTCGCTATTAACAATCATGCAGTATTTTTAAGTGGCTGCATGAAGGGTATTACGTCCCAAAAATGTCCCTCTCTTCCAATGTGCAACAACTTTTTTCACTTTTAATTTTTTTGTCACTTTCAACCCCTCAAAATGTTCAGTGGGAATTGGCCAAGACATGGATATACTTCCTATGCAAAATTTCAGCTTCGTGGAGTTTTTTTTCACTGTTTTGTCTGTGGGGTCCATTTGTCCAACGGTCCAAAATCGTCCCAAGTGTCCGAAATGTCCAATTTTGGGATAATTACTGCATGGCGGTTAAAATCATTGGAGAGTAACCAATGAGTTGAAGAAAACTCGAAATTGTAATTCGCAGAGTCGTTGGCGAGCCAAAACAGCAGCAACAGGGATCCAGTTTCTGGTTTGCTATGTCATGTAAATGAAAACTGACAAAGAAAAAATATTGATCATTGATTTCCAAAGGAAAAAAAACGCATGTTTGCAAAATGTCTTATCGGGATTCAACGCAATTCGGAGGGGTTGGACAACTGGATTTGGACAAATTTCAAGGTCGCCAAATGAATGCTCCATGAGCGAATTAGCTCTCGATCAACTTGATTCGTTGATTTATTGATCTACGGTAAATTAATAAGATAGTAGGTGGAATTATTTCAATGTTGCGTGTCCTTGTTTCTGTTCCAGCTAAGCTTTGCTACTTCTCAGTTCTGCTCGGTCTACATTGATTTGGGGTAGCCCAGCCCTCCCCCCTCCTCCCCCAAACCAAAAAAACGTGAGAGGAAATGTTTCACCCCTTTGCAACCCGCTAATTGAGCTACGTGGGGCGGGAATCTTTGGCTGCATAACGGTACTGATGAAAGAACTAGAAGAAGATGCCTGGTCAGAGGAGCTCCCTCAGGGTCAGCAAGAAAGTAATTGCTGGACTTTTGCACTCCATATAAAGCGAGCTGCAGACAAATGGGCAGCGTCAATCGGAAACGTAGTCGGGAAAATCCTCTGTTTGGCCCTTTCTTCTTGCTTTGGGATCCCGCAAGAAGAAACTTGAAAGCCAGCGAAGGAGGCGGCAAGGAGGGAAAGGGGGCGGATTTTTTTTCGTTCCTTCCCGAGAGCGCGTCGAAAAGGAAAGGACGCTGGAAATTGCTTTGTCTTACTTTTGTAGACTTGGACTGAGATTTATCAAGCATTTAGATGCCCCCCCCCCCGCACCCCTCCTCCTCACACCCCCACCAAACACACAACCGAACACCAATCCGGGTCCATCCAGAGGGCACGCCCGCTTCTTGTTTCACTTGCAGATGATCCCGAGGCAGAGTGAGTTCATTTTAAATTGGGCGCCGTCATTTGCGGATTAATGAGCGCAGCGACTACATTTAGAAGAGATAAAGAATTTGCACATATAGAAGCCGCACTTGTCCACTTCTTACAATGGGACTTGATTAAGTACTGGCCACATTTAATCCATTGGGTAGTTAGTTGTGTTCAGACACACATTTTATTGTGGAAAGAGAAGTTCCTTGCTAACAGGTGAGGCTGTCATCATTTTGAATGTTCACTAAAAATCGGAACGGCCACCGAGCCGATTAGTCCGGAAACGGTGGACTCGACAAACCACTGGAAACACAAACTTCATCCATCCATCCATTTTCTGATCCGCACGGGGAGAACATGCAAGCGCCACGCAGGAAGGCCGAAGCTGGAATTCGAACCCGGTATCACTGCACCGTGAGGCCGATGCGCTAACCACTGGACCACATGGTGGCCATAAAAACAACTTTGCTTTTTGTTTTGTTTTGGGGTTTTTTAAAAAAATGCATTCCCCAGACGGTGATAACTGGTTTCCAAAGCAAGACTTTTGGCCGCAGTGCCATTTCATAATGCTCCCGCCGAAGACACGCCCGCTAAACGCCAGAGATGATAGCACACATCCATTTTTTTTTTTTTTTTTATCAAATAAAATGGTTTTTTTTGGACTGAGAATTTGTGAGGCGCATGAATCATGTCATACCACAATTGTTAAAATGAGCGGTGGGGGGAAGGGCGGGGGGGGGATGCTCTCCCACATCAAATGACGAATCCATTCCGCAACAGAATCAAAGTCAAATGTCTGCACAAGTGGACGGTCATTGATCATCCACCAGGGGGCACTGCTAAGTCCTGTCTGGACCCGGTAGCTCTGCTCTGGTGGCCCGCCGGCTGCACGTCATCCCAGCCAGAACTCACTGGGAAGGTGGGGGGGGGGGGCCTTTCACAGTCTTTGAGGTGATCAGCTCCATTGAGATTAATCTGCTCTGTCCATTACTGGCACTTACTTAGTAGTTGCAATTCTTGCCCCAATACTTGGTGAATTGGCCCCTAGTTATAAACTTGTCTTCTGCTGACAAGAGCATTGCTTTGAAACTAACTGCAGTTTTTTTTTGTTTCAAACAACCGTGCTCCTGTTTTGCTTTTATTTCGGACTGTTCCATTCATAAACAGGCACGGCGAGACGAATGAAGAAAAGTTGCACCCAACAACTGCAAGTGACGGGAATCCGCAGCCGTCACATTCAAGTTCTCCGTTTGCTGTGCAGCTTCTTCATTTTCAACGATATCCAACACCAGATATCATATTTTATCTTGGTTAGTTCATGCCGGTCGTTGCCGTTATCTGTTCGGGACATCGTTGGACGACATGTGATGGAATTTCCGAATGAACGGACTGTGAGGGCCTCTGACAGCAGCCGATTTTCTTCACAAACGAAGCCAAAAGCTCAGCCGTGCTTTCTCATTTAAGCAAATATGTCAACGCTGCTGACTGGGTGGAAAAAAAAAAAAAAAATCGAAACGTGACGATTATCCTCTCTGTAGAAAGAAATGCGGGATATAGAACAGCCAATTAAGTCGACAGCGCCCTCCAAAAAAAAAAAAAAAAAAAAATCGGCAGAGGAAGAGAAGTGGAAGCACAAATTAGAAGCTTGAAAAATCACATCTGACATTCCTTTTTTTTTTTTTTTTTTTTTTCTAAATCACGGCAAGGTTGACTGCGGGGCTGCGATTGGGAGTGTGGAGGTGTTGTCCTGTGAGTGAACGGACTTCATCAGGGTATCGACACAACACCTTCGCCTTATTGATTCGAAGCCTCTCACTAACACTCAAGAATAGAGCCGAATGAAATCACTTCCTCCGGCGTTTTCGTCATGGCTTGAACCAGAATTTCAAAAAGGAGGCAGGTTCAAAACATTTCCTTTGTGTCTTCAGAACGTTTCTGTGGCAGACTTTCATAAAGGCTCCAAAGATTTGTTTTATCTTTTTTTTAAATCAAGATTGTTGAGCAATTTTTACCCTATTTTTTTTTTTTTCCCAACCCTGGGCCTCGATCTTGATGGGACAGTCCACTGCTCACCCTGCCCCCTCGACTGCGGGGTGCGTCGATTTAAGAACGGTATGTTACCATGACAACGAGGGGTGGTGACCAAATGGACTCTGTAAGGTGAATTTAGAGATTTCTTTCTGAATACATGTTGGACGCTGGCGTGGTCGTTTTAGAGTGCCTCATTGTTGACCACAAGTGCGTGCACAACATGGCGAGATGGCAGAAGAAGAAAAATAAAAAAACTTTGAACTTTCATTGTCAAGGAATTGAAAAGTCCAGTGGCAACACAATAAACGAAATTTGGATTTTTGTCATGCAATTTTTTGACTGAAACGTGGTTCAAATTCTATCAACGTGGCCATTCCTCCACGAACTCTTTCAGGTTTTATTTTGGAAGACGTAACCCTCAGCTCCTCGAGTTCAATGCCGACCACGTCTGGTCTCTGCTTCCCATGTCTGTTTTCACCGGCAGCCCACGCAATCATGCAAATGACAAGTGAGCTATTAGCGGACATAACTGACAGGGAGGCCCGTTGAAGGGCCATTTGCGGGAGAAATTATCACCCGTTTCCTTGAACCGTACCGTAGCGTTCTTGCGGGTGCTACCACACTCTTTCTCCCCGTTTAATCATCACAGCGCTTTTTTTTTTTTCCCCCCCCCCCCCCCCCCCCCCCCATCAACACATGATGATCAAAACAGTGCTGTGATTATCTGGCTCAGTCTCACGTCCTGACAACAGGAAGAAGCAACCAAAAAAAAAAAAAAAAAAAGGCTTATGATAGCACAGGCACGCTAGCAGGACTTTAATCAAGAAGTCCTCAACGCTTGTCTGGTGGTCCGACAAGACGATACCTGAGTCGGGGGCGCTGAAGGGCAACCCGAGCAAAGACGCTGGCTGATATTTTGGGACACTGTCCCGAGTTCACTGCAGCCTAGGAAGATGACAACAACAGGCCAAAGACGTGAGATCTGATAAGGGGGCCGACTCCATGCACAGTGGGAGTGAGTCACAACTCACAACACGGTGCGCTTTTATTGAAACCACATGTCCACAAATGTTCATACTGTATGCAAGTGAACTTGGTGGGACAGCAGGAGGTTCATCTCGGAGGACCACCAAAGACCAGAGCTCTCTTGGCTACTGAACGGCACCGACGTGGAATGGAGCGGGGGGGGGCACAAAGACCATCTGTCCAATTTTTTTTTTCCAAGACATATTTCGTGTTACGGTCGCATGCTACAACATCTGTCAAACAACTTGCATGGTATCGAGCGGCGGCCGTGGTAAAGTTCATGGATTTGCGAAGCCAGACGTCTACTTTGATCCCCCCCCCCCCCCACCTTATAACATCATTATATGGTCACAAATGTTTGCATTGAGACGACAGCAAGAGTCCAAGATGAGCCTTGTCGATTCCTCAGGCGTAAACCAGTAGCGGATGAGGTGATGTCAAAAGAAATCGAGCAGGACAGCGGTAAACTTGGGATATGCGTCCGCACACGTTGAGGCGAGAGGAGACATTTAAAGTGCTTTGTTGGGGGAGACGCGCCGAATGCAAACAGTTCCCCGGTGGGATCAAAGACTTTGCAGGAATACCGGCGTGCATTATTAGTGCACTTTAATGAAACACTTGCAGCCAAATCAAGGAACTGAGGGACTGACGCTTGCATCAGAGGACCCGACTGGTGACGTGGTCTGCATACTCTACGCAGCCCAGTCGTGTCAGCGGGTCTCGGCGGATGATGATACCAGGGTGAATTATACCTCCCAGGGTTGTTGGGGTGGAATGTTGTCGCGGTCGCATGCTCGGGCGGGAAACGATTTAAAGTATGGCTGCTTCCATGCTGAAATAATCAAGGAACTTGTTTTCAGAGGGGATCGTCTGCCATAAATAGTGTTGACTTACAACCGCCATGTGTCGTTCGGCGGGTCGTCTTACAGCCGCCGTCGCTCTTAGGAGCTTCGCGTGTCATTTCGTCGTCGCATTTTTCCGCACATGGGTCATTCTGCAATAGGACAATTTTAGGCACTAGCATTTTTGGAAAACAGACTATTTTTTTTTAAATATACATCGATAGCTAGAAAGCTTGCTAGAAAGAAAGCTAGCTAGCTAGATTGATAGACAGCTAGCTAGCTAGGCAGTCAGACAGATATCCATATAGCTAGCTAGGTAGCTACCTAGGCAGTCAGACAGATATCAGCTAGCTAGCTAGCTAGCTAGCTAGCGAGGCAGTCAGACAGATATACAGCTAGCTAGCTAGGTAGATAGCTAGGCAGTCAGACAGATATCCAGCTAGCTAGCTAGCTAGACAGACAGACAGACAGAGACAGACAGACAGACAGACAGACACAGCAGTTTCATATTTCTAGCTCAACAAGCATATTTTTTTCTCTATATTTTATTTGTCAAATCATATATTTTGTTGGGTTTAGCACAACCCTGAAAAACGTGTTCCAATTTACAGTTAAAAACATAAATCAATATTATTTGGGAAAATGTGTACATTCTGTACATTCAAGTCAAAATCATCCGATTTATGCACACACAAAAAACATGCAAATAGCATAATCGAAGTCAGATTGTCCTTGATGTTCATGAAAACATAATTCAAGGGTTAAATTGTATGTTGATGAATAATGGGCATGCCACCGCTCACCAAAATGTCTTCATTTGCCTCATTGAAGACCTAAAATTGTCTTTGAAGTTTGCAAAACCATGCACATGATTTACACATTAATTATGCCACTTATTCGCGATTACACCAAAGATCAAGTCAACTTTCCCAAGCTTCATCCAGTGGGGCACTGCTCCAATTTCCCCTTATGCATAAATGACGATGTTTGTTCTGGTCCCCCCCCCCACCCCCACCCCCACCCCCACAAATAAACCAACACATGACGTCAACAGTCATTTGTTGTTTTAAGAGGTTTTCCACACCGCTCGAACATTCAAATTATAATCCCACTTCCCTTGCAGAGACAATAATTCGCCAAGCAGTTGACTGTGAGATGGGGAAAAAAAACTCTCGACGAGCGAACGGGAAGTATAATCTTGGCATCCGAGCAGAAAGTGCTAATCCTTGTCGGGAGAGAGCGCGCGCGCGCTCGTTACAAGGAAAGCGAAGTGCATCAGCTCCAACATTCGATTTTAAGTGCCTGTTTGATTGTTTTAGCAGAGGGGAGAGTACGAAAAAAAAAAAAAAAAAAGTTTGCTGCAACTGTAACGGCGAGATGTGAAGTGAAGCCAGAAGCTCTTTTTCGCCGCACGCCCGGGCGTTAGCCTAATTAGCTCGGGGAGCAGGTTAGTGGAACAAAAACAGAAAGAAGCCGACATTGATCAAGGGAAAAGCAACAAGAGAGCTTGGCAACCTGATTGGGCTTTAATTAAAAAAGCAAAAGCTTTATCCTTGCAGAAAGCGGGCTGCGCTCCCAGCAGGCCGCTTCAATTACCGAGGAAGACAAAAGGAGGGAAGGTGGAACTGCTTAGCCCCAATGCTATTATTTGTCGCTCTGTTGTTTTCATGTTTCGTTTGTCAATCGATCGATCCGCGGCCGTAGCTAAAGGGGCGGCGCTGTACAGCAACAAGAGAATGGTTCGAGAATGCTGACTTCAAGAATGCTAAAAAGGCAAAAGCCAACCCTAAGGTGATGTTTATCGTAAAAGGAATTCCACCGGAAATGTACTGTGTGACCATGGACTGGCAAATTTGATCAAAAGTGTTGTGAAAAATGTTCCTCCATGTCGGCGGCGCTCAGAATGTGTACGGCCAATTCCCCCGATCACATTGACCAAAATGGCAACGAGACGCCGCTACTTTAATGTGCTCTGAGCAGACGTGTCCTCTCGACCAATTTCTTTGCAGCCAGGGTTGTCATTCCACCGGGCACGGCTTCAAGGACACGCCCTTGCTATGCTAGAACACCCTTCCAATTTCATCAACTTTGCTTCAAATTTGACAAAAAAAAAAGATTGAGGGAAAACAACAACCAAGTTGGATAAAGTTTGGGAATTCAACCCCCCAAAAAATGGCATCAAAAATATAAGTACAATATCTGATGAGAACTTTTGTAAAAAAAACAAAGGATTCAGACAATCAGTGGAAGTGATCGACCATATTCATTAGCATCACGGTCATAGCAAACTTAAGGTAGACCATTTCTTGAATGCTTAACTTCTTTTTACACTTGCGTGACGATTTTGAATGACGGAATAAAATGACCTGAAATGCTTTTTGTGATGGGACTCACTTTTTTTTTTCTCTCAAGTATCTTGCGAATTTGCTTTTGGACATTTACTGTACCCCCTATCAATCCACCGACCTGTGTTTGGGGACCACTGACCAGCTGTTTTTGTCATGATATGACGGCCAAAAGAAGCGGCTAAGTGGCACATGGACGACGCAGCAAGCATTTGTTTTGCCGCGTTGTTGAAATTGAGCTGCTTTTAGAGTATCTCCAATTTAACCCTCATGCAGTAATTTTAAGCGGCTGCATAAAGGGTATTACGTCCCAAAAATGTCCCTCTTCCAATGTGCAACAACCTTTTTCACTTTTAATTTTTTTTCACTTTCAACCCCTAAAAATGTTCAGTGGGAATTGGCCAAGACATGGATATACATTCTATGCAAAATTTCAGCTTCGTGGAGTTATTTTTCACTGTTTTGTCTGTGGTGTCAATTTGTCCAACAGTCCAAAATCGTCCAAAGTGTCCAAAATGTCCAATTTTGGGATAATTACTGCATGTGGGTTAAAGCTGGATGTTTGCACTTTTTGGGTGAGAATGTATGAAAAATGGTTGCCTGTCGGCTTCAAAACGTTTTTAACAATTTCCCATCGGAATCTAAACAAAAGCTTATTTTTCATGTCTCAACGTGAAGACAGGAAGCGATTCTTCAGCCTTGGAACATGTGCGCAAGTGTGTTTGAAAGCTCTGCAATGAGGGTGGGGGGCGGGGGTGCCGGGGTAGTTTTGGAAAGAGGGCGTCTTTCTCCTGGTCCCTCCCCGGCCCGGCCCGGCCCGGCCCAGCCCAGCCCCGGCCCTGCCCCTTCACACAGAGGAGTATACTGTAGTAGTTCCCCAAAGTAGAAAGTCATTCAGGCCACCGGTGAATGGAGTGTGTCTAAGCCGAGACGCTGGAGGACTTACTTAACTGGCAGCGCTAAAATATGAGAGCCTCGCAATCTGCCCTGGTGGGCGCCATCCTCACCCTGCTGATTCTTACTGACCCCAGCCATGGAGGTAAGCACCACTGCTAATTACCGTGCTTGCCCATCCCTCCACTTTCCTCCATCTGTCTCTGTTCCACGTTGACAAAGACCCCCCCACCCCCGCTTGCGCCCCCCCCCCCCCAGATTTAATGTTTGCATCCAGGTAGTAGGCTCATGATTTTTTTCTCCAAGGATAACTTTTTATAGTCATCTCATTCTCACGCCGGATTCAGTGCACAGTATTTGGTTGAAGTTCAAGTGTGCGTCTGGTGCCAGATTTGGAAGTCTGTTTCCCATCCAGTGCTTTTCTGCACTTTGAACGCCTGCTGCGGCGCCCCCCCCCCCCCCCCTCTCGAGAGTGTTTGCGTTGAGGTTGCGTTGTCAGAGGTCAGCGGCGAGAGAGAGGTGAGAAGATGAAGGAGGCGGCTATGAATCGCTCTTTCACGGCCAGAGCGAACACCGCGGGGCCCGCTTTTCTGCGTACCCATGCGGGGGGGGGGGGGGGAGAAATTAAAGTAAGAGTGCAGTGTGAGTTTTGACGGGGGAGGCGGGGGTCCGCACAATGGCTCCACAGTGCGCGGGGACAAGTCAGCCTCAGTACCTTTTGCCAGTGTGACTTTACGCTTCCTCCAGAGGGCGAGCACAGTTTGTGCAGGATGCAGCGCGTGAATCGGCTCCTCCGACGCGTGGACGGTTTGCATGAAAATCCCCTTGAGGGTCTCACACACAGACATGTTTTGTATTGTGGTTTTTTTTTTTTTAATGCAGCTTTTGTTTTTTGTTTTTTTTTGTGGTCTGCTTTTTTGAATCTACGGTGCCACATGGACGCTGTTTGACAGCCAGTTTTTATTTTAGGTTTGAAAGCCGCAGGTAATACCTTCCAGGGTCCAAGTGTGAACATCATAAAACCTGTATTGACCGTATGGCAAATATTTTCGGTAACATTTGCAGATCCAGGGATCTGTTTTTGGTGCTGAGTGCAATTCTGGTGCGAGGTGTGGTCTGAATCCGCGCTGGGGCGGGCTAGACTAGGTTTTGGTATTTTGACAGTGTTTTGTGCCGTTGTGGGTGTGGACACAGCTGACTTGATTCACCAATCGAAGCAGCCCCTCTCACTCAAAATCAATCAATCATTCATTTTCCAATACCACCAAAATCTGGGGGGGCGGTGGGGAAAAGCAAAGCACATTATTATTTGTTGATGATGTTATTGCCCTTTACTTGCATTCTTGAAAATAACTTTCAGCTTTCGTGGTGGAATGAGATGCTTGAATCTTTTGTGCCTTCGCTGAGCAATGAAAAGCCACAAAATTGGCAGTCAGGAGTGGAAGTGAAATTACTCACTCGCACTCCCAATTGTCTCAAATATTTGCTCGGCATTCTACATGTTGTGTAAGTCCAAACCAAAAATTGGTACGGTTAACCCTCATGCAGTATTTTTAAGCGGCTGCATGAAGGGTATTACGTCCCAAAAATGTCCCTCTTCCAATGTGCAAAACTTTTTTCACTTTTAATTTTTTTTTCACTTTCAACCCCTCAAAATGTTCAGTGGGAATTGGCCAAGACATAGATATACACCCTATGCAAAATTTCAGCTTCGTGGAGTTATTTTTCACTGTTTTGTCTGTGGTGTCCATTTGTCCAACAGTCCACAATCGTCCAAAGTGTCCGAAATGTCCAATTTTGGGCTCATTACTGCATGGGGGTTAAACAAGTGACAACATGTAACCTGATGACGGAAAAAGCCCAAGAAAAAGCCAAACGTGGAGAATTAACCATGTGACGCTCGCAAAACTGAAATTCCGACTTTACAAGAGTTAGTCGAGCTCGGCATCATCCACGACAAACGGTTCGCGCTGGTTGTCGTGACGGGCGATGTGAGTGAGCCAGGAAAAGATATTTCCCATGACCGGGAACTCTGTTCCGATCTCATCAAAACTGATTTAAAGTGACAATTTCTCTTCGCATTTCTGACCCACGAAGGCCACCGTACTTCTAGTTTGTAGTCGGCAAAGCCGCTGTCAATTCCATTTGGCCTTGCGCACTACTATGACCGCGTCACACATTTGTTGCTTTTCTGTCCGGCCATTTGGAGGCGTACGTCGTGCAAAAATTTTTCGAGGTTCAAACATGTGTCAGCCGAAATGCCGTCAGCAACTAAGGACTGTACTTATGTCAGAATTGGCGGGATGAGCGTTGGGCTTGGAGTGGCCGTCCAACGCATTGTCTGGCGCCGATCTGTCAGCCCCTCCGTCCGTCCGGCGCCGCAAATTGCACTGTGCGATTCGGCGCGGGGGCAAAAGCTCTCGCCGAGCGTCTCATTTGCGGCTCATGTGTGAAGGCGTTGCGCAATTGCACACAGAGTGGCGGCTTTTGTTTTTCGGAGTTGACGCTCGGCCAGACGAAGCTGGAATCAATCCCGTTTGTGCCGTGACAACAGGCCTCTGCCCTCAAGTTTGCTCAGAAAGTACACACCTCCTGTGATTGGATGACCGAGGCCGATCCCCGCCGCCAATAGTGACAAATCGTGACTAATTTCACGTCACGATCATGTTTCTGACTGCCTGCATAAAGTGGTACGCGAAAGTACAGTTCGGTCGTGTTTAACTTTTTAGCATCTTTTTCCGATATTCGGAGTTCAAGAGAAGCTCGATGCTACTTAACGCCGTAACAGCAAAGCGAGCACCGAGCTTTTTGGGCCGGCTAGCGCTACGGATAAACAAGTCACGAAGTCGCTCGAAAATCCGTAGCCACCGAAGAGAAAAAAAATGGTGTACCTTGCCACTGCGTTTTTTTAATATTGGGTGATGATGGTGGTACTTGGAGCTCGCCAATCGTCGACTCACTTCAATCCTAAATATACCACGAACAATTAAATCCCCCCAAAAAACGAACACCATTTCAAACAAATCTTACATTACCGTTAAAAAAGGCTGACGGATCGATTTCAAGCGCACATGTAGACGCAGCGAGCTAAATTTAGCCCCGCCCTAACACACACAGTTCGTCTCTGAGCGGATGGATCCGTTTTCACCAATTACTACTTTCCTATTACTTAACTGTATCATCTTAGCATGATCTCGAAAAAGAGGGCACCAAAACCCCAAATTAGTGAAAAAGCAAACAGCAACTCGACGGGGGTTCATTGTACATGCAGCTGCTAAATGTTTCGGGGGGAGGGCTGGGGTGGTGGTGGGTGGGGTGGGGGGGGGGGGGGGGGCATTTTCCACCAAAACCCTCATCAAATAACCCAAACAGCCTAATGGGAGGACTTTCTCCTCATCTACAGTAATTGTCCTCTGGACCCGATTCCCGCTGAACAGCTCACGCTAACGTCGGCCAGATGTACCGCAGTCCCTGATTAGATCGAACATTTTCATGACAAAATCTTCGCCACCGGCTGTCAGGATGACGCAGGGAGAAGGTTCTATCTTTTCCCGGTGTTTACATCTTCAAATGTCACAGAAGGGAGAAAGGAGGGGAGGGGGGGGGGGGGGGGGTTTATACGACATGATGTCCGCATGCCAGACCGGTCCCCAAGAAGCAAGCGATGGTCAATCTGCATCTGTTTAGAGCGTCTGGGTTCAATCAGAAGCAGATTTTTTTTTTTTTTTTTTAAAAGATGTGAACAGGAGCCCAGAGAGTCGTGTAATAACATTTTCCGTTCATTTTCTGCCGCGCTGCTGCAACTCACCAACTTTTCCACAGTTTGATGTCCTCATGTTACTCCCTGTGAGGAGCTACTCGACTATGGAAGGAGTGCGAGCGCAAGAGGTGGCTCAGCAGAACGAAGAAAACAAAAATGCGATCGCTCGGGAGCCGATGTGGTGTAACATCCGCGCTTCCGCCGATGATTTAGCACTCAGTGGCTTCTTTTTACCTGCCGGCATTGGCGTACCGCCACGGCAAATCGAATGATAACAGAAACGACGAGAGCAAAACAGGCATCCTTAATGGTCTCCAGAGCGAACGATGCCCATCGTATCGCCTCTTGTATCTGAAATGGGACATGACATATCACGGCGCTCCGCGGCACGCCAATGCTTTTGGTGATTCGTACGACTTCCCCTTCAATTTAAGCGTTAACAAGGTTTGCGGAAAACTGGTGAGGGTTAGGTTTCCCGGATTGTAAATAGAGAAGGTTTGTGTCTCTGCTCGCTTCATCTGAAAAGGGATGTTTTCTCTATCGGCTTGTGAACAACAACAACATTTTAGATTTCTAGTTTTGAGAAATTGAGGTCTTCAGGGTTAAACCGTGCGTCCGTCCACATGTGAAGGCGGGGTCGCCATGACGGATGGATCGATAGAGAAATGAAGAAACGGATGGATCACCAGAGCGAGAGAGTTACAATGGCCGCAGGGATTCGTGGTAACATGGACTTATGTGAGCAAAAGAAAAATGGAAAAAGTTTGTCGAATGGAGAATGAATGGCTGATTGACATGACCGTGGCCGATGAATGTTGTGATGAATGGATGGGTGAATGATGGATGGATGGATGGATGACAGAATGAATGAACAGTGGATGGATGAGTGAATGGTGGACGGATGATGGGTGAACGGTGTATGGATGGAAGGATGAATGACGGACGGATGGATGGATGGGTGAACAGATGGATGTGAATGGATGGATGAATGAACGATGGCTGAATGAATGATGGGCGAATGGATGGGTGGATGAAAGAATGATGGATGGATGAATGAATGAACGGTCTTCGGGTGGATGGATGGTTGAGCATTGTGGATGGATGAATGGATGAATGGGTGAAGGATGGGTGGATGAACAGATGGATGAATGACGGACGGGCGGATGGATGGATGAACAGATGAATGAATGAATGAATGAATGTGGTGGATGGATGGATGGAGAATGAATGGTAGATGGATGAGCATTGTGGATGGATGGATGGATGGCTGAATAAATGGTGGACGAATGGATGGGTGGATTAAAGAATGATGGATGGATGAATGAATGAATGCTCTACGGGTGTAGGGATGGATGAGCATTGTAGATGGATGAATGGGTGAACGATGGATGGATGAACAGAAGTATGAATGAATGACGGACGGGCGGATGTGGATGGATGAATGAATGATGGCTGAATGAATGAATGAATGTGTGGATGAAAGAATAAATGAATAGTGGATGGATGAGCATTGTGGATGGATGGATGGATGGATGAATGAACGATGGCTGAATGACGGGTGAAGGGATGGATGAGCATTGTGGATGGATGAATGGGAGAACGATGGCTGAATGAATGAATGAATGAACGATGGCTGAATGACGGGTGAAGGGATGGATGAGCATTGTGGATGGATGAATGGGAGAACGATGGCTGAATGAATGAATGAATGACAGGCGGATGGATGAACAGATGGATGTGGACGGATGACTGAATGATGGCTGAATGAATGAATGAATGCATAAATGCATGAATGCAATGCACGAATGAATGAATGAACGAATGAATGAATGAATGGGTGGGTGATGAATGAATGAATGAATAGTGGATGGATGAGCATTGTGGATGGATGGATGAATGAACGATGGATGGATGAGCATATGGTGCGAACAACGACAATGGCCAGAGCTCCCATCAGCACTTGTTTTGGATGACGCCCTCCTCCAACACGCCGACATTCAAACGATCAGGTTGGCTCTCAGGCTTCTGCAAAGCTCGCTGATGAGCTGCTAATTTGAATCAGGGCCGTTGGAGGAGGGAGACATCGAAAACACGACGGATAGGGTCCCTCGAGGACCAGGCTCGACTACAGGAACGGATGGAAGGATGAATGAATGCATGAATAGGTGAGAAAAATAGAGCTGAAAATGCATTGCCGATAAATGAGCCACTTTTAAAATCGTTCTGTGGAAATGTTGTCACTTCAGTAAATGAGTAAGAAATTCATCAAGGCCTTTGCAAAGCCCAACGAGGGAGATTGGATCCAGAGTGTGCGTATGAGCCTTTTTTTTCCCCCCCAGGCAGTTTCATGTCGCCATGACAACATGGGAACAATAAATAAATATGAAATCTGCCTGGGCTCCGTGCAGCGTCTCTCTCTACAAGGTCTCGTGTTGCTGTCGCCGCGCCGAAGACAAATCAGTCCAATATTTGTTTGGAGAACTTGATGAATTAGTGTCATGGTGTATGTATGTGTGGGGTGGGGGGACCCACAGAGACACGAGGTGACCCCCCCCCCCCCGCCCCCCCGCCCCTCCCTGCTCACCTCATAGTTTAAACACATATGTCCATAAATTCTACGTAGTCCCAGCATGGACGTTCATCCGTAAACGGCGTGTCCAAAAGAAATGCCTCTCCACCCAACGTGTACAATAAGTCTTCCAATCGTTCCCGCTCCTTTCTTTCAACCCTGCTTGAAACGCGACACTCCATCCAATCAATAGTTTGCGGCAGAACCTTGCGGGTGCAAGACGCGGCGGCTGATGGCTCGCTAAGTATATTGAGAGGATCGGGTGGCGTCCGGAGCCTAAAGATAGCCGTCTCTTCCTATCACCAGCCTTATACAGTCCAGCTGTTGGATCGAGAGCTGCAATTTTATATATCTGGCCCGAAGCAAGCGGGCGGGCGGGCGGCCACGGTTGCGATGACACTCCTCACATCCAATAATGGAAATGTTTGGGGATTTGCTTTGTGTAACAGGAATAACTGTTGTTAAAATGTCCTTGAAGGAGACGCGGGGCTGCTGCTGCTGCTGCCGCCGAGGCCCGGTCAACATCAGCTAGCAGCACCAAATTAATTAACCCGCATGCAGTAATTATCCCAAAATTGGACATTTCGGACACATGATTTTGGACCGTTGGACAAATGGACACCACAGACAAAACTGTGAAAAATAACTCCACGAAGCTGAAATGTTGCATAGGATGTATATCCATGTCTTGGCCAATTCCCACTGAACATTTTGAGGGGTTGGAAAGTGAAAAAAAATTAAAAGTGAAAAAAGTTGTTGCACATTGGAAGAGGGACATTTTTGGGACGTAATACCCTTCATGCAGCCGCTTAAAAATACTGCATGAGGGTTAAAAAAAAAAAAAGAGCATTTCTCAGGTGGTCGCCACCCCCTTCGTTAGAGGCCACGCCTTAATTGTTCAGCGGGTGCGCTGAAGATGACGAGACGGGCTGCTTCAAAATGGATTTTCGATTCAATCCAATTTTGCTCTATTAGGATTTGAATTCCGATTGCCGCAGCGAGGGGCGTTGGGGGGGGGGGACAACAAACGGAAAGCATCAGTGGAAAGACCTACGGGGTATCTTATCGCATCTGATGCCGGACCGAAAAACAACGTCTGGAGGTTAAAAGTGACAGACAACCGCGTTCTCAGCAGATTGTTGTCATTGTGCAAGGCAAGGCTGGCACAAAGGCTGTCTCCCTTTGAAGGCCTATTCAAGGTGCAACCTTCATGCGCGTGCACTCCGGCCGTCCTTCGCGTCCACCCACGTCCTAAGATTCTTTTCTCCCCACTGCTGGATCCTTAAAAAGTCCAGAGAAAGTACAAATGTCACTTTTATGACTCATTTGTACCATGTGAAACTTGTGGGACCTTGAAACAATCATTTTTTGCATAAAATATGTGAAATAACGCGAGCTACAACCAAAACAGCAGCGTCTAATAGTTTCTTGGGTGAATTATGGTGTGGAGTATTAAGTATATGTTCCTGGAACAATATTCAAAAATACAGGGTGGGATTTTTTTTTTGGGGGGGGGGGGATTGGGGGACTAATCCATGCACTGCAATATTCGCCTTCCCAATTTAAAAAAAATAAAATAAAATGGTTCAGCAAATAATATAACGATGAAGTCATGAAGATCCTGGCCAGCAGGGGGCGCATGCCATCAGACTGTTTGTACAAAAGTCGCATTTGAGGAAAAAGGTCAACAAAATGGCGACGAAAGCGCACGCCTTCAACTTTTGTGTCTGACCTTTTGGGCTATTTTCGGTTTGCCGGATACTTTATTATGATCAACGGGCGCCTCGTCGCCCACACCAAGCGATTTGTGAAAATAGGTATGAAGAAAGCTCAACGTTCGATCGACAGGATTTGCCCCTGGGAGTCCTTAGCCGCACCCGAGGCTGACATGCAGACGGAATGAGGCATTGTAGACATGTGCCTTGTGTTCATTGTGTATACTCAGCACTATCTGGATTCCAACCCCCCCCCCCCCCCCCCCGAAAAAAAAAAACAATCCCAAGCATCTGTATACCTTAAGCTCGTGATTAGCTTTAGCGATGCTGGTTGATACAGACATAAACATGTGGGAGTCGCTAATTTGTCTCCAGGGTCATTTAGAGAGTTAATCCAGCCCTGTCTTGGTTGTTAGCTGACATTTCTAGCCCCCCCCCCCACCCCCCCACCCCCCTCCCGACCCCCATCTGGCTTCTATGAACAATCCCGTTCCGTATATTGGCCATTAACCACGCGCTGTGTCTCGATTCCTGGTGGCCAAAGACGTCAGGCAAAGAAATAAAACGTCTGAAGCAGCATTAGCAAAACGAAGAGAGAAAGCCTTCCGATAGCAGACTTTTTGTCCCACTTGCAAATCGTCTCATTGAGATGCAGGATGATCAATAAAAGAGCCGTCCGTCGCCCCCAAGTACCCCTTGGCAGATGATCTTTCCTGCTCCCGTTTTGACAGGCGGCTCGGCTTATATTCGACGGCCGTGATCTGCTTCGCGGGAGCAGGCAGCCCACACGCAGTCCCCATTTAGCTTTGGGGTGTGCGCAAGCAAAAAATAATAATAATAAGTTGCCGCACGTAAACATAGACTGCAGTCTGCCCCCGCAACTCGTGGAAGTCGAAAAGGCAACTCATCTTGGGGCCCCTGCGCTGTTTTAACCCCCATGCAGTAATAATCCCAAAATTGGACATTTCGGACACTTTGGACGATTTTGGACTGTTGGCCAAATGGACACCACAGACAAAACAGTGAAAAATAACTCCACGAAGCTGAAATTTTGCATAGGATGTATATTTATGTCTTAGCCAATTCCCACTGAACATTTTGAGGGGTTGAAAGTGAAAATAAATGAAAAGTGAAAAAAGTTGTTGCACATTGGAAGAGGGACATTTTTGGGACGTAATACCCTTCATGCAGCCGCTTAAAAATACTGCATGAGGGTTAAATTCATCCGCATCAATCAGATAAGTCGCCGGCGTTTATAGTGAGGGGACGGTGAGCTTTTAGGGGCTCAAGTGGCAATTTGGGATTTGAAATTGTCGATTAAAAAAAAACGTGATTGTTGCACCGTCTTGTAATTGTGGGTGGGAGGGTGGGGAATTCCAAGGATGCAGTTTGGAGCCACATTGGCCCGACGGCATTCCGACAGCTTGGGAACAAAGACTAATCACACGACTTCAGGGAGAACCTCAATTGTGCTCTAAGCCTCCCTTTTGTCACAATCTAAATACAAAAATACCAACGTGCTTAAAAAAGGTGCTTTTTTTTTTTTTTCTTCCTGTGTTAGAAAAAAAAAAAGATTCCAGACGTCTAGAGATAATTGCTGAGTGCAATCATGTAAAGGGGACTGCTGTTAGGGTCGCTGTTCTTTAAAAACCAAAGTTCGAAACCTTGCTGCGTGGATTGATTCGAATCTGACTTTTAGCAGTCACATCAAATCAATCACGAAAACAACCTTTTACCAGCTGAAAAACATCCCGACTGAAGGCTAGCATGTTCCGAGTAGACCAGCAGAATGATATCCGTGCTTTTATTGTCAGTAGACCCGATGACTGTCACGGTCTTCGAACTGGATTCCCTCAGAAGAGCATCAAACAGCTGCAGCTCATTCAAAACGCAGCAGCTCAGGTTCTTACCAGTTAAAAAAACAAAAAAAACAAAAGGGATCAAAACATGTTACTCCAGTCCTGAAGACTGTACATTGGCTTCCAATTAGCTGTGGAATAGATTTGAAAACTCTGCTACTGGTCTATAAATCATGACATGGCCAAGGTCCTGAATATCGAAAAGAAATGCGAATAGAATGTAAGCTCAGTGGGGTTCTGAGAATCGGGTCAATAAGTGCAGCCCAAAGCTAGCTAACACGGTGCATTAGCATTTAGCCGTTGTGCTGCACGCAAATGAAATAAGCTGCCAACAGAACTGAGGTAGCGCACATGGGAAATGCTTTTTAAAACTATGCTTTTCCCCATACAGTGAAACTCCTCTACAACGAAACCTACATGGGCGAAAATACCCCCTAGTGTGAAAAAATTCTTCATGCATTAATGTGTGTGTGTGTGTGTGTGTGTGGTGTGGGTGTTTACATCCGAGATCAAATTTGCTACAATGGAAAAGCCCCCTGTTGTGAAAAATGTCTTGCTGCAAACACGATTTCATTGTAGAGGAGTTTCACTGTACCTATAATGAAGTGTCTTCAATTCTTATTCTTTGTTTTAAATGTGTTCAATTGGTTCGCCTTTAAAAGTTGGATTTTGCCACTAAAATGTTGTTTTTAGAACAAAGTGAAGCCCATTGTGTATGAAATGTGCCATCTACATAAATAAAGCCGCCCTGCCTTGATGTGTGTCTTGAATCTTAGTCATCCAGGTCATGGGAATCCCCAGATGTTGGATCGAGGTACCTGCACTTTTCTCATGATGGTTGCAGCAAATTCACCAACCAAGTCTGTCACATTGGAAATGAAAAGTGGCAGGCTTACATCTGCCTTCCAAACAGCAGCAAAGTCAATTGGCGTGTTTATTTCTGATAAGAGCTTTTTTTTTTTTTTTTTTTTTTTTTTTTGGGAGAGCGTCAGCATCCAAAATGGAAACGCCAGAGAAAATTCTCATTATCACACAACTGCCAAGTTTTCAATAAGAAGGAATTATGCATGACCAGATGTTCCGATACGGCCCTCTGCGGTGCTCTTTGTTTATTTATTTATTTTTCCCGAAATGAACAAAGAGGAGCCAGTTCTGTTTTTTTTTTTTTTTTTTTTTTTTTTTGGTGCCTTTTTATCACTGGAAATAAATTAAAATGAGGACAAAAAAAAAAAAAAGCACCGTGCGGAATGACAAAGCAGCCACCCCGTCGTCTAAACGTCCGAGCTCACGAAGTCCGCTATGGCCCACGTCTTTGGTGGCTAATTGAATCAAGACGCGCATAATGGACATCATCGCGGGGAACAATTTTTAACGATTTAATTAAGAAGTGAGGATGACATTTCGGAAACGTGTCGCATGCTTGTCACAGGATGGACAGAACGGGGCCGAGTGTGGCCGCGAGGGACGATACAGCAAACGACGTCCGTAAAGGGCGGACGCGAGACCTTTCTAATCAGATCAGACTTGGACAGAATTCACACTGCACCGTTCAGCTTCATTATACAACACTGCATTGAAATTATTTCACGGAGTTTAGATTGATGAAACGAAACATCAAATGTTAGGTTTTTGGGGCTACTCCATATCTTTTTTTTCCCCCCGTTCTGTTTATTTTTATTGCACATGTATGTATGATAAAATTCACTTCACATTTATAATATGTCCAATAGATATAAAAAATAATAATTTTTTTTTTTTAAAAAACAAGTGAAACAGAACGGGAAGCCTGATGGGCTGCAAGACCGATCTTTTTAAATGAAAAATAGAACCAAGTCCGAAACTACGCTCGTATAAGGGAGGGGCACAGTATGGGTTTGAAAAACAACAAAAAAAAACAAAAAAAATCGATGTCACATATAGCGAAGAAAATCACGACGTCCCATTATTGGTGAGCTATTTTTAGAGCAGCCAGGCGGGCTACTCATGGTGTTCGTGGAAGCTACCTGTTGCTCGCGGGCGCCATGTTCGAGACCCCTGTATCAGTGCCTGTGCATGGCCAAGCCTGCCATGAAGCGTTTTAACCCCCATGCAGTAATTTTCCCAAAATTGGACATTTCGGACACTTTGGACGATTTTGGACTGTTGGACAAATGGACACCACAGACAAAACAGTGAAAAATAACTCCACGAAGCTGACATTTTGCATAGGATGTATATCTATGCCTTGGCCAATTCCCACTGAACATTTTGAGGGGTTGAAAGTGAAGAAAAATTAAAAGTGAAAAAAGTTGTTGCACATTGGAAGAGGGACATTTTTGGGACGTAATACCCTTCATGCAGCCGCTTAAAAATACTGCATGAGGGTTAACTGTGAATAATTTCGATTAGTTTGATTTATTCTGATCGCGTATCATGGTGATTATACCTGGCAAGAGACACAATCAACAAAATCACGACGCATACATTCCCAGTGCAGATGTGTGTGGCGGAACGTGAAATTTGTTTGTCCCATTTGGACTATTTGAGCTTTCACTGGACTTGAGGTTTTAAGGTGGCTTTATTGTGGTCTACTGTGATTCCGCGGGAAAAAGCTGCACGGCGCACAGGAAGCTGAGTCATGAGCTGACGCGTTTGGAAAAAAAAAACTCAACATCTGGAACTGTGTTGAGTTTGAAATTGTCCCTCTGCTTCTCTTTTTGCCTAATATAGACAAAACCAACGAGATTGTAATGAAAGAAAGCCGCCTTATTGTAAATGTTTACAGCTCGCTCTTTAGCACATATATATCCATGATGTCCACACGACAGAGACGTTTGCCCCGATGGCAACGAAAAATGTGATCCCTCACATGTGAGCGTTGAGTCATTTCTTTAAATATAGCCTGCAGGAATCAACGTGCAAGTGCAGGGACTCCCTCCAGGACTTCGGGCGGCATGAGTCACAATCATAAGGCTGAGCTGCTTCATCATGCGGCGGCGGCGGCCTATAAACTTTTTCCCGAGATGCTAATTGGCTACTATGTCTGACTTATTGGTCTAAATGCGTCAGAGCCGACGTTAAAGGTGGCCCCATGGCCGAGGTGGGCCGACAAGTGAGCCACCCAAAGTTCACTTAATGCCGGCCTCCCTGGGCCACTGAGACCATACGCTGCCATCTACAAGTCGGCCTCTATAATGCATATCATTTTGAAATTTGTTCCATTTTTTTTTTTTTTTTAATTGGACTAAATGTGTCAGGGCCGACATTAAAGGTGGCCCGATGGCCGAGGTGGGCCGACAAGTGACCGTTTCAGGCCACCCAAAGTTCACTTAATGCCGGCCTCCCTGGGCCACTGAGACCGAACGCTGCCATCTACAGGTCGGCCTCCATAATGTGTATCATTTTGAAATGTATTGACATTTTTTTTCAATTCCGCACCCAAAAAATGTCAGAACTCAATCAACGTGTGAAAGGTTGACATAAGTGTAGCACATTATTCAGAGAACAAATGAACTTTATTTTGTCCTTGGCTGTTTGTGCTATTTTGGTGGCACCAATTAGAAAATTATCAAGTAGAATGTACACCAGAAGTCACGTAAAAGGACAGAATATTCGTATTATAACCCGTAAAGTGGGATTAGCATTGTTAACACTGCTAGCTGTCCGGCGTTCTCAATTACGGCTCAGGATTAGATTTCAGGATCGAACCAGGTCTAAAAATAGACCGCTATCAATTTGGAAAGGTTAGAAAAGGCCATACAGCCTCGGGAATATGTACAATACGCGGGTGTGTGTGTGTATGTGTATGTTTTATCGGGTTAACACGGGCCCGAACGATTGGGGCCCGCCGTAGATGCCGTGATGGAGGTCGCGGCAGCTTCAAATTAAAAGTACGTGTGCAGACGCAAGCGAAGGCTGGAACAGCTGCACGGGGAGAGAGCTGAGGCGACAAGCTCGCTGCTGCACACAACGAGCTCCTTGTGCAATCACGCGGAATATTTTACACGCTTGTGGCAACGCAGGCTTGAAATGGTTACGGCGCACTCCTTGGGGGTCCAAAGATGCCGAATAAAGCCGCACTGTCAGAATAAGGATGTTGAAGTGTCTATTATTGAAGTCAAAAGGTAATTTCCCCTTTTTATAGTGTGAGGGATACAAAGGCAGCGGGATGATTTAGTTGTGGTTTGAAAAATAAAGAAATAAATACATACATACAGAAATAAAATAAAATACAATACACATTTTAAAAGTATCTACCGTGTGTGGCGGTGTTCTAATACTGGACCAAAAAACTGTCCAGAAACAGAAGTGGACAAAAAAATATGAAAAATGCTCACAGTCACCGGCATATATTCTTTATCCTCTGCAGGGGTGAGTCACAGTAGTTTGGAAACTCTTCTTGGTGTGTTTGCACGACTGCATCAAACAGCAACATGATCTAATTTTGTTTTGCGGAAGCTGGAACGTATTCATGACATTTCCATTCATTCGTGGATAGGCTGCGGCGCGCGACTAGAATATTAACTGCGGTTGACTTATTTATACACTTGACAGTTGAGAATGGTGCTCAGAACATCCCCTGTACCGTCAATCAGCAACGAAAATCACGATGCCGTGTTATTTCCTTTCCCCTGATTTCATACCGTGGGGGAGAAAAAAAAAACTGTTTGCAGCAGGATTGCGTTCGACCTTCCGATGTACCTTTTCAGTGAGTCTGCATAATGCATGAAGGTTGTGACGGCACTGGAAACAGACATAAGTGTTTCCCTGCCATCTGACAGTTTCAGTCACATCAGCGCCTGTCTATAGGGGGAGCTGTGTTCATTTCTTGAGCTAAAAGGAAGCTGCCGGAGTTTTCGCTCTCGCGTCCGTGGCGGGGAGGCGACGCTCTTATCTTGGCGTTTTATGCACATTCCAGTGTGTGTGTGTGTGTGTGTGTGTGTGTGTGTGTGTGTGTTTGTGTGTGTACGACTCTCACATTGGATTGATGGAAAGTGTAGGTCCAAACTTCACCTAAAATGGAATTATCTGGGATGAGATTCAATCAGAGGGGACAAAAGAAGTCCCCTGCAAACGTCCGGCATACAATCATTTCCCCGCTTCGCTGTCGGGCGCAGGCGGCCTTCCGATAACGGGCGACAAAAACACAAATTCCATTCTCGCCATCGGCATTGCAGATCTGGAAATCACGTTTGGGTTTAGGGCTTTGGCGTGAGTTTGCAGTGAGAAATCGTTTAAAATGCGACGGCACAAATATTTGGAACAGGACATGTTTGTCTATACAGTGTTGCCTCACTTATGGCGGTTAATGGGGACCGGCACCCTGCCGCCATAAGTGAAAACCCGCGAAGGAGCGTTGGCTCCCCCCCCCCCGAAGAATTTTTGTATTAGTCTATGTGGGTAGTAGCATGTTTAAAATATGTTTAAAAAGTATTTATATTTTACATATTTGAGACAAAAACTAAAGCAGTACACGTGTTTGCTTAGATGTTGAATTATAAAACCTTATACAGTCATTAACATTCATCAGCATTGCCTTCCGAGAGTGACAGACTCGTGTTAGTGGCGCTCTTGACGGTGTAGCCGCCGTTAGCTTCTAGCTAGCTCCTGGAGAGCTATCCCAGGAGGAGGCGAAGAGAGACGGGCTGCTTTTTTTGGACAAGCCCAATCAATCAATAAATCAATCAATCAATCAATCAATAAATCAATCACTCACGTAGCAAACACAACAGAAAAGACTATGCCAGAAAGAGGCAGGCGAACAAACGGAGTCAACATTGTGACGAGACACTGATCAGAGTCAACGGCATGACGAGACACATGGGGAAGGTGCTGGGCGGGGCTGCGAAGACGCGCAGCCAATCAGCTCACGGGATAAATCCACTCGTGCTGCCATTGGTCGACGTCGCGACCCGGGAACCAATCATGCGTACAGTCATGTATAAAAACCTCTGAGTCATTCGGCTTTTCTTTCTGAATACATTACGTTGCGGGGGTGTTCTATTTGCATCCACCATACGACTTATTGTCGTCGAGAGTCGAGCCGAGCCGAATCGACGTTGTCTGATGGCAGCCAAAAAAAAAACAAGAGCCACCAGATGACGTCACTCCCGAGGCGACAGCCGTGCTTGCAGCTAAACGCCTTCCTTTGATTCTTGTCACTGAACCTGGCTTTAAACGTGACGCTCGGTAACAACTCCTGTTTTTGGTCCACATGTGAAAAAGTATTTATACCGGGGGTCCATATGCTGACAAAACATGATTCGATGTTAACTGGAAACTGGAAGAGAAAGCGAAGGCAGAAGCGGACATCAGCTCAACATTCCTGAGCCTGTGGCCAAGCCTGGGTTGGGTCGGAGCCAAAAGCGCTGAATTATCTTTTCAGACGCTTCCAATGGAAAGGGAATATATAACAGCTGCATAAAAACAGCGGCGGTTGCGGGACTGTGACTTCACCCGAGCCCGGTTTATCCATAAACTGCTCCTGATGTGAAGTAAGAAACTGCCAGAGTCGTTTTCGTTTGGCTGCCATTATTTATGACCGAGAAAAAAAATAAAAAATAAAATAAAGTGTCAAGTTGCAGAAGGAAAGTGAGGTCAGCATGTTGGTGGGTACTGGGGAGCTGCTTTTTTCATTTCCCTTCCGTCTTAATGATCTCATGAAAGCAATTTATGAGACTGATTTTAGGGGTTCTCACGGTGGTCAGTGATGGTGTTGCAGGTTCAATTGGCGAAAGTGTGAATTTAGTCCGTCACGAAATGAGCCCCGAGACTATCCGGCAAGCAGTTCAGCGCGTCGGCTGCCTTCCGCCCAAACTCGGCTAGGATAGACTGTGGCTAACCTGCCTTATGTAACCTTTATTTAACCCAGTGGTGCCCAAGTCCGGGATCTGGAGAGCGCCTATCCTGACTCATACGATCAGCGACGTCAACAGGCTTCTCAGAGCTTGTTGAGGAACTGATCCTTTGAATTTGAAACTCCTCAGACGATACCGGACAGCATTACAAGCAGCTACTTGGTTACTCAACCGAATCGGCGGGATAGGAAATGAATCGAAACGGAGGTTGCGCCAAATGCTGGAGCCCAGTAAACAGCAACATTTTGAAGCGAAATTGGTACCATGATATGAACACCGATTGTCCGTCGGGCGATGTTTAGGCTGGTCATTTGAACGCACGCTTCGCCCAAAAAGGGAATTTTTCATATTGATCTTGTGATGGGGCTTCTGATACGTGATTGATACAACGGGGACCTAATGTTACTCTCCAAATTCACACTTGGGCTATTTTGACGGTATTCCCTCAACAATGATTTGGCTGGTTTTCGATTATTTTGGAAATAATTTTGCAATAAACGCCAAATCATGAGTTACTCCGTCAATGTATTTCCTAGCTATGTGTCAGAAAAGTCACCAAGACCGCTTTCAAACCCAAGCTACACACTATGACTGATCCCTTCAATGGGGTCCAGACAATCAACCACCATGTCTACCAAGAGATCTTTTGACTTTTTGGTGCGTGAGATGAGGAGAGAGTTGCTCCTGCCCACAACACCCTTTGCATCCTACAGTTCCTGACCGATAAGAACATCGCCGTGCTGGAGCAAACTCCCGAGTTGGCACCGAGTGATTCCCCCCCCCCCCCCCCCCAACCTTTTTCCTAAGGTCAAACGGGTCATCCAGTGAACCCGTTCTGAAGATGTGGACAACATCAAGATGTGAAAACATCCTCCATGGCTGCATGAAGGTGGAGCAGAGAACACAGTGAAAGTCTGTCGAACTCCATGGGGTTGGGATTACTTCGAAAGGATAAAAAAAAAAAATACGGATGATTGCTTGGATTGGAAACATATCAGACGCCAGTCCTGGAACTTTTCTGACACACTTCATCGAAACGATCAATCCAAAAATGGCTTCAATGACAAGAAGGAGAACAACAAAGCAGTTCACTCCAGTCCATTGTGTGACCACAAGAGGAAATTGAGCATCAGGTTATATTTTCTTGTGTGGTACGAGCATGTCGTCCACAGAAAACAAAGGCTCGTGTAGGTCAGTGTAGCTATTGGACTTGGCGACAACAGTCTTCCCGTCCATGGATTTTTATGCAACCTGCTATCTATAGAACCAGCAAGTTGTAGTTGCCAAGCACACCGAATGTCATAATGCCAACGCAATGCTGCCTTTTCCTAACCACGGGAATTTTTATAAACATATATTTGTCTCTGGTTTTTGGGAATTCCGTCTATAAGCAAAGCTTTCTTTAGATTTCCCATTGCGACGACGGCAACGTCTGTTTTAAAGCCGCTGGTCCCGAGGCCTGCAAGAAAGCCCAAAAGTGATCCAACAGTCATAGTCAAAGCGCACCAGAGAGTCACGCAAGGACAGTCAAGAAGGACCCACGCTTCCGTCACATATTCCATTTGGGCCCCTTATTAAATTGCGCAGCTGTTTTAAACCGACTCCTGCACGGTGAACTCGTGCGGCTCACTCCCACGAGGGGGGGGGGGGGGGGTTGAGGGAGGGAGGGGGCGGCGTTGGTCTCATCACGACCGACCATCAACTACTGATGGTGGTCGCCACATGAACTCTTGAATTACATGACGTTTCTGCGATGAGCTCATGTGGAAGCGGAGGCCCTGGAAACTCTGCGGGGATAACCTGGTGGAGGGGGCGGGGCTTCTTTGAGTGTCTCCAATTTTGACTTGAGGAATGCGCCGTTAACTATAAGCAGGTGCCCGAAGTCACACGTGATTTAGATTGCCTTACCGCTTGAAAAATATCGAGTTTTGTGCACAAATATCGAGTTTTGTGCACGCCCCCCAAAAAGGCAGAGTGGCGTTGCTGATCGACATGTAGAGAAATGATATTGCTCAAAGTTGATGAGTGGATGCATTTCATACTCCAATGTTTCGTGGAGGTGGGGGGGTGTAAGGGTGCCACCCATCTTGTAAAATATGGAATCCTCCTTTAATTGGGAATTAAATGTTACGACCTGGGAGTTTGCATGTTCTTCCAGGGTCTGTGTGGGTTTTCTCCGGGTGCTCCGGTTTCCTCCCACATTCCAAAAACATGAATGGCAGGCTGACTGAACACTCCAAATTGTCCTGAGGGGTGAGTGTGAGCGCGGATGCAAAGCACGAATTTTCATACACTGAAAAAAATGGCGTGTTGATTGATCAATTTTATTTTGTAGATGTATAGTCTTCTTTTGAAAAAAATGATCTGGATCCAGATTATTTCATTCTGAGCACTTGACGAAATAAAATTGAGTAAATTCATCCATCCATCCATCCATCCATTTTCCGAACCGCTTGATCCTCACTAGGGTCGCGGGGGGTGCTGGAGCCTATCCCAGCAGTCTTCGGGCAGTAGGCGGGGGACACCCTGAATTGGTTGCCAGCCAATCGCAGGGCACACAGAGACGAACAACCATCCACGCCCACACTCACACTCACACCTAGGGACAATTTAGAGTGTCCAATCAGCCTGCCATGCATGTTTTTGGAATGTGGGAGGAAACCGGAGCACCCGGAGAAAACCCACGCAGGCCCGGGGAGAACATGCAAACTCCACACAGGGAGGCCGGAGCTGGGATCGAACCCGGTACCTCTGCACTGTGAAGCCGACGTGCTAACCACTGGACTACCGGGCCGCCTGAGTAAATTCATAAAAAAAAAATGAAATAAATAGCAAAGTGAAATCTATTTGGAGAAATTGCATAATTCTGACCAAAACAACTCGATTTCATGCAACTACTCAGAACAAAAAATTTTACTTTGCCAAGCGCTTGTATCAAATATTTAAAAACAAAATTGCTAAACTAGTTTTCAGTCTTGGGTCCGTTTTTTCTTATCTACTTAAAAACCTGTAGAATTAATTTGGAAAGAACTCTCGGAATTCTTTTTTTTTTTTTTTACCAATCCTGCTTTTTTTTTTTTCTTCAATATTTGTTCGCCTTACAAAATGAGGATCACTCCGGATTTGACTCTTCGCCGAGTTCTTGTACTTTTACGGTTTGAGACATCCGAGTCCATTAGGACACCGATTATAAAACATTATAAAAGATTCGCTTTTTGTGAAGCCTGATGGGGAACACAAAACAAATAAATCAAAATCATGTTGCATACGATGCGCCCCCAAAAAATGTCAATAAGTAATAATAATAATAATTCTTTGAGGAAAGAGCAACGTTTTGGCTGCTACATCTAAGAGCCTTTGTAACAATGGCGCTTGCACCAAATTCGTGCCTTGAAAGCTGCACCGCTAAAAAAATTTTTTTTTTGCGTGCGATCTGTGCCACCGCGCAATTCTCCAGATGCGTTTATTTCCATTGGCCTTTTCTCTTCCGACATCTGAGCGCCAGCTGGATGCTATCGAGTGCCTTCGGCTGGATGATTGCGAATTCAGCAGCGTTTTGCGGCGCGGGGCACAAATGTATACGTACACGCGCCGCTTCTATCGGCCCGTGGAAACAGATTGCCCGAGCTCATTGAAATTCGAATAAACAAGCGTAAATATATTCATAACTAAGGGGCTAGCATTCCTTTGCGATTCACAAGAGAGGAGGGGCGGGAGGGGGGGATCTTGCCAGGCTTTCCACGTGTGTGCGACAGCTACGGCAGATCAAAACGGACACATGTTGGAAATGAAAGGCCACTGTTATAAGGTGGCGCGCCGTTAAAAACCAACCCGGTCTGCATTGTGCACACGTGTTCGGCAGCAGACCTGTACTTTTTTTTTTGTTTTTTGTCGAGCGCTCGGGGCACTGAAGTTGGACAATCGGCGCCCCTGCAAGGCCACATGAGCTTTGTTGTTTTAACGAGCGCGCTTTTGAAGCCGTCGTAAAACGGTAAATAGGAGGGCAGATACAGGTGTGAGGAACGGCGAGAGGGAGGGTTCCAATCCGCTTCGGATTTGAAGATTGAACACGAACTGATGTTTATCGAAAAACGATCATTCCCGTAGAAACGGACGGAAATGGAAAAATCCCTTTCACGCATGGATATTTGAATACAAACTGTACGGAAACGCATGTGGGCAGACGATAGAACAATACTCGCAGGCATAGATTCTTTATGCTCCGCGAAGAACAGAAACAATCACGACGGCTTATAGAAGAGCCGCGACCGTCGTCTCGATGCACGGCTGAATTATACGACGCCCAACTGGCCGAGGCGCCCGTATAAGGGGCGGCACAATATCCGTTCAATTGAACGAAAATAAGTTTCCTTACGCCCGATTTAATTGCCATTGCTGTATGTTTTTAAGCAAGAAAATATATATACACAAAATACACATTTTGTGGGTCAAAAACACATTCCCAAAGACTTTTGTTGGGTTTTCAGGAAGCTGAAACGGATTAATGGCGTTTCCGTTAATTTAAATGGATTACATATTTTTCATTATACAGTCAAACCTCGGTTTTCGTCCATAATCCGTTCCAGAAGGCTGTTCGAAAACCGAAATTGTTCGAAAACCGAAACCACGCTCTTTTTAAAATAAAAATGTTTATTGAACACGTCTGCTCACAATGGAAAGCAACACAAGGAAGCGTCACTTCCTCGTCTACCCGAGGAAGCGTCACTTCCTCGTGTAAGGAAGGCGAGAGGAGTCAAATGGTGCATTCGAGTGCGCTCCGAAATTTGTTCGTCATCCAAGGCATAAAAAACTCGACATTTTTGGTCAAAAACCGAATTGTTCGAGAACCGAGACGTTCGAAAACCGAGGTTTGACTGTATTCGATTTTCCTCCTTGGTTTACTAAACTGACTGCCGACACCCTCGGATCACGCACGTACCGTTTCCAGCAGACGACCGGCAATCAAGGGTCGATTTGTCAGAAGCTAACAGAATTATTCGGCGGCTACAAGAAGCCAAGCAACTTTGCGTGGCCATCACTGATTCCCCGCTGAACCAATTGCTGATATCCTTGAATCGGGAATGTAATTTTAACGATAAATTAATGACGGATGTTTACGGTATAAATCCGTATTTCCTCTATGGACCACATGTCCCAAATTCACTTTGAACTGAGAGTGAATAACAACCTTGGAGGATGAAAGCTAAACTTTGAGCGGATGTTTGGCAAACGAGGGCATACTTGTATCAAGTCAGAAGCATCAACCGTGAATGTTTATAACGAGTATCTCCAATTGGTGCAATGACAATATTGAATCATCAATGACGAATTCAACGAATCGATGTTGTACTTCCTGTCGCTCCTTTTCCTCGTCAGACCACACCTCTCCCATTCCGGCAGGGTGCGGTCGATTGCGGCCAAAAACGTTTTCAGCAGACGGCGGCCAATGGCAGCTATATTTGTCCGAAGTTGGAGTCATTAGTAATGGCGGGAGCCGGGCACGCTTCCGCGGGTGTGTCCGACTTGAAGTGCAGGCGGTCTGGGGCCAATCGTTTCTTTCCAACAGTTTGCGCCACCGCATGAGGCGGTTCCGAAACCGAAACAGGTTATTAAGGTCTCACGAAGCCGTGTCATAGGGCGAGTGACGCGACTGGAAACAAGACCAACACCCTGACAGCCAGCCAGAAGCTCCACAAGGAACGTAATTGACTCAAATACACCCCCACCCCCACCCCCACCACCACCACCACCACAGGGCCTCTCCCGCGGGGTTCTTTAAGGCTTTCTTTCCACGTGTCTTTTCTTCACTCTACTTTAGTTCCAGTAGAATAGTGACGAAACAAAGACTCCTTGTACAGTACCCATGTTTCAACTTTTTGTCGGAGTTTCTCGGGTTTGCAGAAGTGCGGCTGTTTCTCCGAGCGGCTCGTCAACGGTTCACAAAGACTTTGCTCAAAGCTTCCCTTCAAAGGCTGTCACTTTAAGGCGGGGAAAAAAACCAAACATAAACACGGCGCGTTGTTTATTTCGTCTCACGTGCAAAATTGTTTTTTCAAACTACCTTTCCGATTGACGCCGCAAGTCACTTAGTCTCACTTTGCGGAACATCACAGTCGAGTGACAACCGCGCGCGCTTTTCCAATTAGCCTCAAACAGCTCGCGTGGATCAAAGGGACGGGAGCAGATGAATTATGAAATCCGCCGGGGTTTGAACCTGCCGATTTGGGAGCCCGGCCGATTGTGACAACTGCGATAACTGCAAATTATTCATTACGGTGAAAGTCCTCTACAATGAAACCTACATGGGCGAAAATAACCCCTAGTGTGAAAAAAATCTTCATGCATTAACACCATTCCCATTTTCCTGCCCTCCATACAACGGAAAAAAAACCCTGTTGCGTTATACGAAATCTTTCCTCGCGACGAGATTCACTACAACGAAGTCTAATCCAACAGCGACCTCTACTGCTTCGTTCGGAAACGGCAACAGCAGCCACCACACTGGTTTACACATGCGCAGTAGTAGTCCAGGAAGTATTTGTTATTGTTCGATTCAGACGCAGCATGAACGTTGCATTTCTAAAATGGCGACAAAACAGACCTTTGGATATCTACACTGACTATATGATGTGTCTACTATGCACAATTGGAATAACATTTTTGTGTGTGCTACACATACACGTGTGTGTGTTTACATCTGACATCAAAATTTGCCAGTGAAAAACCCCCTGTTGTGAAAAATGTCTTGGTGCAAACATGATTTCGTTGTAGAGGAGTTTCACTGTACTGATTTCTACAAATACGAAATAATATCGCTGTCCGCTGATGAATGGATGTTCGGGTTGCGCTCAGCTCGCACAGCAAGTTGCTCCAAACTTGGTTCATTCGGTCATTAAATCAGGTTTCGGTTGTCAAAATATGAGCTGTCGGGGTTGTCGTCAAAACAACATCTGGTCTGCTCGGAATGTCGGAGCCTTCGCAAGCTCCACGGAGTGAATCATGTCAAGCTTGTCACGTGTCTCATTGCCGTTTCTCCGTTTTTTACGTGGCACGAAGACGCCCCTCCAAAAGTATCGGAACGGTGTTGCTCCGCGATCATCGGCTGCCGTTTCCCTTCAGCGACACATTTGATGACTTATTAGTCTGCCGGTGGCTTCCCAAATGGTTGTACTGGTTGATGTTTGTGCAAGGTGTTTCAGCTTCACTTGGCTTCAAAAATATTTGGGGGGTGTTCACCCATATTGTGGCCTTCTGATTTTCACGTCGCCGTCATATCTCGCTAATTCGACTGTAGTCTTCACAGGCAAAACCAGAACCTCTCGCGGTCAGTTCAGACCCCACTGTGAGGAGTTTTTTGTTTTTTTGGGGGGGGACAAGCTCAAAACGAGCAGGATATAAAACGGATTGCTGGTTAATCAATATAATGGAAGCGCAACAAAAGTCAAAGTAAAAGAAGAAGCCAATACTTTGGGGCGTGTACATCGTTTGCTGCCCTGCGGCCGAGCTATCGCCACAGTTACTTCTGCTGCGAGGAAGTCACAATACCGTCACTTGTTCTTTATAAGTCATGCACTCCGCGCCGCGTGGCCGCCGGTCCTCGTTCGTAATGAGCGGAAGCCACGAGGAGCAATCAGAGTCATGTTGTCTTCATTTACAGTCGACACTCGAATTTATGAGCGACTTTCACGTCGCTTTAACCCCCCATGCAGTAATTATCCCAAAATTGGACATTTCGGACACTATGTCTTGGCCAATTGCCACTGAACATTTTGAGGGGTTGAAAGTGAAAAAAAAAATTAAAAGTGAAAAAAGTTGTTGCACATTGGAAGAGGGACATTTTTGGGACGTAATACCCTTCATGCAGCCGCTTAAAAATACTGCATAAGGGTTAACAAAGCTTACATGGCATAGGGGGAAGAAAAAAAAAAAAAAACTGAAACTGAGCGTCACTTGTGCCGGCTGCCACTCCCTGGTTGCACATGACTCATGACTCGCCCAACGCAAAATGTCACGCAGCTAAAACGGGCAACCTGAGCGCGAGCGGACAATACGGAGTCTTGTTTGTCGGTGGCGCGCGCAGCAGCGTCTATTTGTGGCATGAATTGCAGGCGCGTCACCTGTGGAAACTGCCCCGTGTTTTAGACACAACGGTATTTTTAAGCGGCTGCATGAAGGGTATTACGTCCCAAAAATGTCCCTCTTCCAATGTGCAACAACTTTTTTCACTTTTTTTTTTTTTTTCGCTTTCAACCCCTCAAAATGTTCAGTGGGAATCGGCCAAGACATAGATATACATCCTATGCAAAATTTCAGCTTCGTGGAGTTATTTTTCACTGTTTTGTCTGTGGTGTCCATTCGTCCAACGGTCCAAAATCGTCCAAAGTGTCCGAAATGTCCAATTTTGGGATCATTACTGCATGGGGGTTAAAGGCCACGAGCAGATGTTGCGGATGGCGCGCGTGGGAGGTTTGTATTATTAATCAGCAGCAGCGGCGAGCGACACTGCTAGTTTTCGTTCTTAGCACATCGCCACTTGGACGGATCCGCAGAGTTACTCTGCAGATTAGCGGCGGTTCGCGGCGGGCAAATTTTATCTGGTGACCCGCGGTTGACCTCATTAGCACGAATGAAAACATCACAGCGGGCCGCCATGTTTTTTCCGTTTGCCCCGTGCTTCGCAAGCGGGGCGTGTGGCTTTTCCATAAATTAGGGCAGACGCCGAACGGCTAAAAAAAAAAAAAAAAAAAAGGTAAATATTAACCAATTGTTTTCTTCTCCGGGACTGAGGTAAAACTGACGGGGTGTTGAAACGCAGCCCAAAAAATGCACTTGATCTGACGGACATCAGCTGTGAACATCCCCCAAAGCAGGTGCGCGCCGGAAAGTCAAAAGGAGAGCAAAGAAAACCTCTCTGAATCCCGCTAAATCCCATCCCGGCCCCAAAATCTAACCTCAAATAGGGATTATCACCTTGGCTTCATGACTCAGATCAAGGTTCTATTTTTTATTTTTTTTTAAACAGATTAAAGTGTCTCCTCTGTGAAAGGGAACTTCAAGGTGCTCCGGCGTATTTGAACGTGCTTTGAATTCTTATGAACGAGCCGAGCAAGTTTGAAAAAGTCAATAGTTTTAACTCAAGCTAGGGGATCAATTTTAGAAGCACTCACCGCACACTTTGAGGTGTTAAATGAGGCGCTCAGAATTCTATAACCGTTCATTCATACCTTGGCGCTTTTTCTTTGGCAAAACGAGCTACCGTGAAGCATCCTCGTGTCGACACAATACAGCTGACGTCAACAGCAAAAACGCATGCTAGCATTAGCTTACTGCACCCGCGTACATTAGCACTGTCACACTGTACATTCGCAACAAACTTGGTGTGGTTTTTCCATTTTGGTTTTTCCATTTTGGTTCCTTTGGATTGAATGTTTTTCTTCAGCGGCCAAAGGAACAAAATGCGTCGATAGAAAACGTCACAACCGAAATGAACGTCCAGCTCGCGAGCAGGCGCGGAATAAATCAGAAGCACAAAGTTGCTCCGACAACCCGTCAGTTGAGACACAAAAAGACATTGTGAACTTTGTGGCAATATATTGTTTTATTGACCAATTAAGGAACATTTTAGAGATTTAGAGAAGATTAAACCTATGTATCAATAAAAAATCAATAAATATTGGCTATGGCCTGCATTTGCGCGACGGCTCCGACTGATTTTTCCATTGTTCTCAGCTTCACAATTGTTTTTCATTCTTAGACAGCTCTCCACTTTAAACTAGTCGTCCTCACCGCAATACCCCAATCTGAAACGGAGTGTACTGTTACCCATTGAGCTCTATTTATTCTTTGGATAATCAATACCGTAGCTATCGAGAGGGGTATATTGAACTGTTGTCAATATGTTTCAGGTGTCCAGCAAAAATAAAAGAATTGGCCAGTCTGTTCCAATATTTTTGAAACTGAGTGCTAAGGCAATGCACGTATTGAATAAGTTTGTGGCTTGGGGAGGAAGCAAGCTTCTTTTTGGTCTTCATGGGGGGGGGGGGGGGGAAAAAAAAGTTTGACTTGGGGAGTTTGTGTTTTCATTTATTTGTTGACCATGAGTTTGCAGCGATTGTCCCCATTGGCTTGTCTGAGGCGAGAGCATCGAGTCCAGTGTCGGGGCTTTTGTTTTGGCTTGAAAGGACTGTATTGGCCACCACTACTCTGCCTGAGTGGATCTCTCCCTCCAGCGGTGAATGAAGCGGACATTCTTTGACTCGGCCTTTGGCCAATGTTCGGTGTCCGGCCCCCTATTGATGAGCTCTCATTGAGTTTCAACCGTCCTGCTCTTGGCGGGCCCGAATTCAGCAAGACCTTGTCGATAATCAGCCGGATAAAGTGAGCAAAAAGCCAACCCCACGAGGAAAACAAATACCTGGAGATCGGCGAATCGAAATATAGCATACGTTCATCGCTGGATGTAAACGCACAGGCCATCTGTGCGTGTTTTCCGTTTACCATCTGATTACCCACGCGGACGGTATATGCACGTCGTAAGCTACCGGACTTTTGTCATATGAAAAAAAATGGCGTCTATAATTTGGTATTGAATTGAATTGAATTGAATACAACTTTATTGTCAAATGTGCTGTACGTATGTGTAACATACAGCACAGATGAAATTTCTTCCCCCTCAACATAAAACAAGAGGAGCCGCTGCGGGTGTCCGCGCCGCCATCAAAAGAAAAGTTGACCAAAAAAATGACAAAATAATACAAGACACCACATGAAACACAGACAATTGTGCAATCTTAACCACTTTCCTGCATACACTTTGTTGTTTGAAGCCGTAATAGATAAAAGAAGAGCGAATCAAAGTGTCCTTTTCACCAGTGGATCAAAGACGTCATGCGGCAACGTGCACACGTCTGCTACAAGCTAAGCTGTAGCATCCATTAACGAAAAAGAGAGATTGGCTCTCTTCTCCTGTCCCATGTAAATCCGCATCAATTCCAAGCCGCGACTCCCAGTTCCACATATGCATCGGCGCTCTGCGCTGACGCTCCTTTCTTCTCATCGACTTGTCTCGTCTCATCGTATATGTAACGTTTTGAATGATGACAATAATGGTGGCCACACACTGCAAAATCAAGACACCGCAACGCACCATCGTTGCGTTGTAAAAAGAAATTCTCTTTTAAGATGTGGATGGCAAAAGCAAAAACAATGAAAGAGAAATTCAAGCTTAGTTTAAATGATAAATCAGTAGGCACAATTTTGTCAGGTTCAAAGTACCATATTTTTCGGATTATACGTCGCTCCCGATTATTCGTCACACCAGCCAAAAAATGCATCTATAAGTCGCACTGGAGTATAAATCGCATTTTGGGGGGGAAATTTAGTTGATCAAATCCAACAGCAAAAACATACATGTCATTTTGAAAGGCAATTGAAAATAAAAAATTAAATAGAGAACAACAGGCTGAATAAGTGTACGGTATACTAATGTTACATGACTGACATGCCTGGTAATGTCAGTAACAACGTAACATACTCAGAGTTATTCAGATAACTCTAGCATAAAGAACATGCTCGGAAATTTTTGGTCGAAAACCGAATTGGTCGAGAACCGAGACGTTTGAAAACCGAGGTTTGACTCTACTTTATTCGTTGACCTGAATACTAACGTGAATATGCTACCGACGTGAGGTCTGTTGACTTATCGTTATGCTATCAAGCGTCGCCATCGCTAGCGAAAGCGAGCAACGTTTGTAATGCTAGCCCACTGTTGCTTTTTGCATTTAGCTCTCGGAGAAACTAGTTTTCCTTGTGCCATTTGGATATGGCAGAGGTAAACTTCCCAGGCATCCTGCGCCGTCTTCCGCCTGCTTATCTCTGAATTGCATCCAACCGACTTCTATACCGCCCGGACATAATTAAGAAAGGGGCCTCATAAGAGCATATCCCCCCCTCCAAATGAAAGTGAAAAATATCAGCAGTCACTCCGAGGCAACGAGGTGCGTTTATTGTAATGACTTTGTTGTCGTAACAACAGTCTGCGCCCTGCTTATCATCTGAATGCCATTTGGATGTAAAAAGAGAGTTTGTGTGCTAAAAAAGCAGCAACCCTCACTCATTCTCGCTACTTTGCCAGTTGGTTTTTCTTTTTCACGCCCACAAGTCCGCTGCGCAGTTGCTGAGGGCACCTGATCATGTTTTTGTTTGTCAGCCTAGAGGCATCCTGGAGTTTCAAGTCCGCAATAAAACGCATGAACTCGTGGCGTCGTCGCCGCCTCAAATTCAGACTCATGACTCATGTCACAAGCAGCGCTTGCGCGTCAAACGGAAAGGACGGCGCGTGTCAGGAGTTCAACAGGCTTTGGTCCAAATGTTGGGTTTGACCAAAAGAGTGAAGAAAGACATTTTTTAGTTTTATCGTTTTAGACAGCAGACCATTTTTTTTTTCGTCCCTCACACAGTAAGACTCCGCACATAATGATCAGGTCAGCTCAGGCGTTTGCGAATTTGACCAAACTCGTGAGGCAAAAAGAGCCTGTAGATTCACGCGGGCCTCGAATGACATCGCACGAGATGTCAGTTTGGCAACGGTAAATGGTCGCAATGACCGGGGATTGAACCCCCGACCTCTACCACTGAGCCACGCAGCCCCCAATGGCAATCATCACAAGTATTCACGATGCACGCGGTGCTGCCACATTGGAAATATTGAAGCAATTTCCGAGAAGCTCAAGAAGACCGCATCGTAGCGCTCGGCCCTTGGTGGGTTTTAAATGAACTACCGTGATAACGTACAGACTCGTTATGACCCATCGAGGTGCATTGTAACGAGGTTCGACTGTGCACTCTTTGTATCTGGTAGAGGCGAGGTGATGGGTGCCACGAGGCTCAAATAAGCCTTGGTATTGGGTCATTTTTGGACATCTGGACCATCCACTTCCAGTTGCCACATGACCTCGCATCGGACCGTAGGGACGCTTTGCTTCTCCAGACCCTTGATGGATGAAGACTCGGTTCTGATCTATGGCCAGTGGCTCGTTTGGGCTCTTTCACAATTTGAAGATGTTGTTTTGTGGGTTCCAATGGCTGCAGTTAGGATGGATTTGTACATAAACGACCGTAGCATTTAATCTTAAAAAGCTTCAACTGCGCTTTCTGAGATTGCAGAGAGCGACCGGCTCTCACATCCGTCGAGCAATGTGGAGAAGACGACAAAATGAAGGAGGTAGCACCTTTAGTCCCGATCTCTTCGCCAGACTTCCCGTCAGCTGTTGCGTTTGGCACCAAGACACTTCTAAAAATTCCAACTTTCTCGAGTAACATTCTCCTCCGATGGAGACTCCTTGAGCCGGAATGAGTCAGTTCCACTCGCCATTGTCACGGTTTTGCTCTTTTCGTGAAATCTCGATCATCCGCAGGGCAAAGAACAAACCGTAAATTCCATGCTTCGTTTTCAATCTGCGAACAAAGCAAATGCTGGGCTAGCCTCTTTGGTGAAATTCCAAGGGTCCGCTGTGTAATCTTAACTTTTTATAACAGGGCTTGTTCGGGATAATGTGGGGGGGAATTAAAGGGATTCTTTCTTCTCTTTATCTCTGAAACAAATGTTTCCCATCTGTGATAAGATTCCTGCTCCGCAGTGCACTTTGCTGTCTGAAATAATATCTTTGGACGGAGAGGTGGGCGCCGCAGCCAAAGCCCAACTTCCCCACCCAGCTCTCGAGCTATTTTAGCACGAGTGCAACCGCGGCGAGGCCGAGTCCCAAGAGCAAGTACTTTATTTCAGCTTTTTGTTGTTGTTGTTGTTATTGCCAGAGAAAAATTGCTTTAATTTTTCACACAAGCAAAAGGTAAAATGTGCCACCTTGGATTCAAGCATTTGGGATTTCCTCCCCCGGCACTTCTGCCCCGGGAAAGGGCGGCGAGTGTCATGACGACGCGCGTCGCCATGACGCACCTCAAAGCCCACTGCGGCGCACCAATTGGCGGGGGAGCGCCGGCTTTGCCACCACATGTTTAAAACCGTTAGCGACACGCAGGCCCAGAGAGAGCCGTGTTTAGGTTGAATTGGGTGTTTTCTGCGATGAAACCTCGTAATCCATGTGCAGGAATGGAAGGATTCCACAATGCGGAGGGCACCGTTGGGTTGGAAAAAATGACTGATGAGTTATTGCTTTTGGAAAATCCTGGCGCGTATGAGTGTGCAAGAAGCAGCGATACTCCGCAAAGCTATCATTACCACTGGAACTGAAACCGAGACCATTCCAGGAGGCTCCACCAATGACTCGTTTGGATTTCCGATTCATTTTACTCATCGGAAAATAATGAAAAGAGCATCGATCCGTTTCAGAAAACTTAAATATCATGCGTATGATACAAATTGCGTGTTTTAAGTACAAGTTCGACATTGTTACGATGAAGATAGTTCCGCTCGCTAGTTACAAATGTACATTGACATGCAGTGTACTTTAAAACCCTGGAGAAGCCACGGGGTCCGATTTGACCCATTTAAATTCCGCTACAGTGAAACTCCTCTAAAACGAAATCTACATGGGTGAAAATACCCCCTGTTGTGAAAAATTTCTTGCTGCAAACATGATTTCGTTGGAGAGGAGTTTCACTGTACTCAAATGCTACCCTTAAATCCCAAAGGGTCAAATTTGGCCCTAATCTTAATTTAGGATTTAAGCATTGAATATTTGAAAAAGCATATATTTTGGTGTTTAGTGAACATATACAGTCAAACCTCGGTTTTCAAACGTCTCGGTTCTCGACCAATTCGGTTTTCGACCAAAAATTTCACGTTTTTTTATGCCTCGGATGACGAACAAATTTCAGTTCTCGAACAAAGTGAGCGCACTTGAATGCACTTGAAGCAAGCAGACATGTTCATAAATGAGCCCGAACAATGCAACAGCGGACTATTACTGTCTCAGTCATTTAATGTATCATTAATAATTTTCATTTCTCCATCAGGACTACCATTCCCCTTCGATCCACGCATATGCATGAGCAGAAAAAATCGGCAATCTGAGGAATCATTCGTCTGGACTGCGAGAGAATTGGAAAACAAAGTTACCAAAACGAGATGCAATATGGCAGAACGTATTGGCCCCAATGCAAGCGGACTATTATTGGCACATTTTCATCTCCATCCTTGCCACAATCATGAAGGTTTGGTCTTCCGAAGAGGAAACCCAAAATGTCCATGAGATATTTCCATCGTGCCGCATTTCAGATGGAGTCCATTGGGGTACTACTGTAAGTGAGTGAGCACTCAGTAGTGCGACTGTTTCCCCCCCAAATGAGACTTGGAGCTGACGTTTGGGCGGGCCCCCCTCAACGGTAGCGCGGTGGAAAACCCTCGAGACGCCGGCAGACGCCGGGCTGGCTCAGCCAGCAGGCGGAAGAGAAATCAGTTGCCGTGTGAGTTGCGTGTGTGTGTTAATATGCGCAGGAGTGCGAGCGTGAGTGTTTATGTCTACAGCTCGCGCCTGTGAACTCGGGCGAGCAGGTTGGAATGGTTTGCAGGAACGGAAAGACGGGAGAGCCAGCATCTGGATTATGCATTTTTCTGGCCCTAAATTCTGAGGTCTGAGTGAATAAGGGGTGTCTCCAGGGAGGGGCAGCGGGGTAAATGGGGGATCCGTCTGGACTGGAGTGGGTCAAGTCAGTCAGTCTGCTGGTGTGTGCTTTCAGCTGGTTCCCATTATGGAGGGGTGTGGGGTTGGGGGGGGGGGGGGGGCGGCGCTAATGTGACGCTGTGATCTTGAACACACACTGGCCTTCCTGGTCCTGCTTAAAGTCAGATATGTGTTTTTTGGGGAGGCCCGTCCGTTCACAGCGGCTTCTGGATCACCGTGACTCCCCTCAGCACACTGCAAGGCCCGAGGCTTGGTTTGCAGAAAGGTCTCACTCTCAGGTCAGGTCAGGGAACACTTTGGAGGTATGGCGCTGAACGCTTGCAAAATTGGACTGTGGCCTGATTCAGGATTTGCATTTTCAGGACGATTCGCCGTAGCATAAATGTTGCATTTCATTTTTACTTAGAGCAGGGGTGTCAAACATACGGCCCGCGGGCCGGAACCGGCACGCAAAGGAGGTTTGATCAGGCCCGCAGGATATTTTAAAAGAGAGATTAAAAAAAAAAGAATTGACCCCCGTTTTATTTTTCATTTCCAACCCACATTATTTTGGCGCTCCTTTGATGATTCTGTTGAGTCATCTCTTGTCTATGGTGCTTGAGCTCATTCGGGTCACGCGCTTATCCTCGACGACTTTGGGCAAGATTGTCCATTTGCTCACATTCAAACCGATGAAGACTTCCCTCGGCAAGTTAACTTTGGATTTCAAGACCACAGAGGGAAAAATGTATTCCGTGCATCCGTGCCTAAATTGTCGAGGGCTACTCTTAAAGCCTTAATTGTAGTGGCGGAAACACGGGGTCGGGTTTGGTCGCATTTTCTGAGGCCTTTGATTAGTTTCTGGAACAAAATCCAAAACATGGCAACAAAGTTGTCACAGTAATGACAACAAACAAAGCCGGACGGTTTATTTTGGATGTTTTCCTCCAAACCGATGACTCACGCTTCACCGACGGCAAACGTGGTTGGAAACAGTGAAGGTAGCGCAATCTCATTGTGTGACAAGCACACAACTTTGGAACTTGAGTCCTCGCCCTTAAGCCCCATGCAGTAATTATCCCAAATTGGACATTTCGGACACTTTGGACGATTTTGGACTGTTGGACAAATGGACACCACAGACAGAACAGTGAAAAATGACTCCACGAAGCTGAAATTTTGCATAGGATGTATATCGATGTCTTGGCCAATTCCCACTGAACATTTTGAGGGGTTGAAAGTGAAAATAAATTAAAAGTGAAAAAAGTTGTTGCACATTGGAAGAGGGACATTTTTGGGACGTAATACCCTTTATGCAGCCGCTTAAAAATACTGCATGAGGGTTAACCTTAACCATCAAGCTAAACCTGGAGCCCTTCTTCCTTTTCCTCGTGTTAACCTGTAACCCCAACATCTTATCCTAACCCCTCAACCCTAACCTGAAACTCAAACAAACAGAAAGATGCAGGGACCAGCCACAGCAGGAAGTCAAAAGGGTGGAGAGGGGAACATATTTCTTGGCACAAGAGGCAAACGGGACCGAAAGCTCACGATACACAGGTGGAAACCATTTCAGAATGAAGGAGAAAAAAATTATCATAATAATAATACAACTGACACCAACCGTTTCTCTTGCGATGATAGAATCCGAGTCAGCTTTCCAGCAGAAAAGCGCCTCGCCTTTGAAGCTTTGTAGCCCGTAAAGTTGAATGTATGGTGGAAAAACATATCAAGAGCACACAAGTGTTGAATGAAGAAGCATTCTGACACAGGAGTCAAGATTTTCAAGTATTTTAAACAAAAATAAAGACTATGGAGTTCCTGCAGGGAGATTGTATAAACCGGCCAATGGACAGTTGGTTAATTTATGAGATATGTCTGGGAAAAAATTAATAAAAAAATGGAGTTCCTTCAACGGGCGAGTCCAACTGAAACGGAATCTTTACGTACTGTACATGTTTTCCAGGGTTTCAATTGCCTGAGCTGGCATTATCGTACAACAATTCATGAGAGTCAAGTGGGGTTTTTTTTTTCACCACCCAAAAGCCAATGAATAGCCGGTGTCACAACAGTAATTCGCGCGAGAGTGACAGATGCTCACTCACTGTCGCTCTGAGAATACCGCCATCAAAAGTTGAACGGCGCTATTGGAAAAAAAACGTGTTACAAACGGCTGTCAGCACTGAAGGAGAAGTTGCTGGATATGAATAAGCCCCATCGTGGAAAAGCAACCCAACAAGTGAAGCTGTTCCGATAACATGCTAGGTTGAATGATAAATTCACTTTTGCCGAGAAAATTATCAGTACAAAAGAATCTCAGGTAGCACAATTTGAGCAGCTACCTGGAATTCTTTCAGTGGTTTGTGCGGAAAAATATGGAAATGTAAAACTGTTACACTTTCAGATGAACTATAATAATAATGGAAGATGGGGGGGGGCGACAGAAAGGCGGTCAGAAAGGAGCCACATTTTAACATACAGCCTGCGGCCTCAGCCTCCATCTAAAACCCACAACAAAACAAAACAGCTAGCTTAGCGGTAGTATGGCGTCAAAAAGTTGGACAGGTGAATTACTTTATATATTTGACAGATGAGCAGGTCTTAAAAAACAAGTTGAATAGGAAAAACAGTCATATCATGAGTGTAGCTAGCATAAACAGCTACTGTAAATATGCTAACTCAGGGGATGCTCAAGCTGCGTTTGAGGTAGCTAGCGCTCACGGGGTCTCACAAAAATCATCATACCAGAAACGCTGTTTAGTGTTCCTCCAAAATTGGACCAATAAAGGCCTCTCCTGAAAAAGGATGACTGGTGTCACACTTGCCAAACTGCCAGACAATAATAACGGACATTTTCTGCGCCAATTAGCCTCGTGGCCTCTTTTCTGTTGACATTGCGCTTGTAAGAAACTTAAGTGGTTGCTGCCTCATTTGCTCCTACCAGCTATTAGCCCGGAGCCGTCAAGCCAATACGGTTTTGGCCTTCCAATTTTTTTTCCCCCGTTATTTTAAATAAAGCCCCGAAGGATCATGAAAATCCTTTCATGACATCTAATTTGATAATTGAGGCTCTGTCAAGGTGGACGGGGCGCCCAGGATTACAGACGGTCTTATTGTTACCATTTGGACTGAGAATTAGCATTCCGGCGGACGCTGCCGTGAGTGTTTCACAAAATTGCGCTTTTGCTGGAGTAAAACAGCCTCAACATGTCAGAGTGCTCCTTATGCAACCGTTCAGTGGGAGAAGGAAAAACGTGATTATTTCAAATGAGACCCACCCAAGTGGGACCTCGGCGGTTTTGACTGCTTCCGCGGCGCACACAGGCCCACTTTGTGTCCCGCTTAGTCAAAGTTAAGCAACCCAGGGACTGGGCCACAATGCTTCTGTTCACACTTGTTTGTTTTACAATGTTGTTATGCCGAGTGAGATCATCGGCGTGCGCTCGTAAGTCTTTTTAGCGGCGCGCGCGCGATGGTGGTTTGCGTGCCTTATTTGGACTTTTGAGAATGTCCCATTGTGTGAACTTCTGCACGAGCACAGTATTTCTTTGTCGCTGCGCAATGTGAACGTGGAACTGAAGTGGAAATAGTTTCACCGGCTGTGCCACAAAGTCCGGTTGACAAAACGTGACGTTTTCTTTCCAAGTGAGTTGCATTCATGTTATGATTTTCGGTTTGTTCAGATTTAGAAATACAGTCAAACCTCGGTTTTCGAACGTCTCAGTTCTCGACCAATTCGGTTTTCGACCAAAAATGTCGATTTTTTTAATGCCACGGATGACGAACAAATTTCGGTTCTCGAACAAACTGAGCGCACTTGAATGCACCATTTGACTCCTCTCGCCTTCCTTACACGAGGAAGTGACGCTTCCTCGGGTAGACGAGGAAGTGACGCTTCCTCGTGTTGCTTTCCATTGTGAGCAGACGTGTTCAGTCAACATTTTTCGTTTAAAAAGAGCGTGGTTTCGGCTTTCGAACAAGTTCGGTTTTTGGAACAGCCTTCTGGAACGGATTATGGACGAAAACCGAGGTTTGACTGTACCGGTTCCCCCAGCTATTTTGTCGTCCGCCTTTTCGGGCCCCCGTTATTACGCACTTTTTGGTTGCCTTTTGTAGTGCCCTGGGATGTGCGAGAACAGAGGATAGAACAGTAATTCACAATCAAAGAGAACACGTATGCAAGAGCTGCTGTCTGCCACAGCTCACACTGACATGCAAACACCCCCGCACCAGCCTCTTGGGGGTCTACAGTATATCTAACACACCGACGCTACAACAGAGGCAATATTTGATGAAGCTGTGTTTTTTTGGGAGCAATGTGAGAGGAATCCATATCTCGAGAAACGACACGCCGTGTTGTTACAGCAGCAATTTGAACCTGAATCTGCCCCGCTTGTGAGGCAGACATGGCCAACACCATCCAACACCGATTTAAGAGAATGCACGGCATGATATTCAATAGATCAAGTCTGTTACAAAGAAAAATCCTCGTAATGTAACGCTTCAAAGTTGCCTCCCCCCCCCTTTCTCCGAAGAGAGCAAGCCTTCTCGGGGAGCAGCATAAAGCCAAACAAGAGGGATTTTTTTTTTTTGCACACTTTGTAATCCTCTCTTTGGTTCTTGAAACTCTCCTTTCAATTTGAGCGCTCATAATTTTTAGTTTCGGTCGCCATGCCCCCCTTGTCAATTTCGTTTTTTAAAAAGGCAGAAAGCGGAGGAATTTTAACTGTCAGCCCCTCCTGCCCCCCGCCGTGTGGCCATGAGCCGCTTCTTTTCAGATCCGACCGCCGGAGTCCTCGCGGCGGTGTCTCACGACCACGCGGAGGCGGATCAGGGATGTGAAAAGGTGTCCCCCGAGTGATGCCGACTTGGCTTTCAGGCAGCTGTGAGAAATGGCTCCTCGAAGGCCGTAAAAGCGCGTCCCCGGCGACTTGTGAAAAGTTGGCGGCGGCAAGAAGGGCTCCATATTAAGTAGTGCTGTCAAGGAATGCAGAGTTGTGGCCGTCCCTTCGACGGTGGAGCGACTACGACTTTCCAACACACTCGAGTGTGCAAACATGTAGCACCAAAAGCTAGTTTTTAAAAGCGGATCTCCCTTGGACACGCTTTGGCCAGAACATACCTTGACCCCTCTAACGCAGGGGTGTCAAGCTCATTTTTGTCGCGGGTCACATTTTAGTGACCATTTCCCATGGAGGGCCGTTATGACTGAAACCATTTTTTTTTTAAAGTCAATAACGGTTTATTTCTAGTTTGGTAACAAGAAAATGCTGACAATACGTCTCTTATTTATTACATATGAGAATTTAACATTTTGGTCGAGATTTTAGCAAGCATCATGGAAGTTGACATGTGCGATTTGCTTTCACGGGCCACTTAAAGTGATCTGGGTCTTGAGTTGGACACTTGCGCTCTACCGAGAATCATTACAAGATCTGGATTTTAAAAAATTGTGCTTAAAACATAAATACAGAGCAAGTAATCTTTCACCGGTAGCTTTATTTTTTTGTGGCTGGCTGTTTGCAGTGGTGTGCAAGTGGGGGGTTCTTTGATGCCACCACAAAGAGACCCCAGCCATGAAGAAGGGAGGAAATTCCAGGCTAACTATGGAACTCGGAATTGACCTTATCGTGATGTCCGTCCGCTCAGCAAAACGGGAGTAACACGAGAAAAAAACAAAAACAAAAAAAAATGACGTTGGACTGCTGTTAGGTGTAAGCGAAACAAATTCGATTCTGCAAAACCCCTCACGTTTGCAGACAACGAGAATATTCACAAAGGATCGATCGCAATGTGCTGCAGTCGGGAAAAAACCATCTCGGGGGAGAAGTCAACCCTCGTAAGAGTTGACAAATCATGTTAACGACTGACTCTTCCATTCCTTGGGAGCTCAAGCAGTGTACGGACATTTTTCTTAATAACACCCTATCCCTGGTGTAATTACCCAGAAGCTCTTGCAGCCCCGTGCAAAGGAAACAAATGAGAAAACATAACCACTATTTATAGGCTTAAGTGTGGGGGGGGGGGCCGGTTTTGTTTGGATCCCAGGCGTTGTTACCGTGGCAAATTGGTGCCGGAGCGCCAAAACTCCAACTGCGCTTGCCACTGAATAACATTTTTTGAGGAAAAGCTAAATTCGTACTTCAAAAGGACGATGACAGAAGACTGAGCACCACCAAAAAGTTCCAGTTCTCGTTTGGCAAAACCGTGTGCCGCATCCCTCGCCCACAAATTGTTGAAACTTGTGGTGGAAGCTGTTAGATTTTTTGATTGGAGGCGGGACTTCCACCTATGATGCGAAACTTAGGTTGCGCAGACAACTAGGGGGTTTTATTGGATGAGTAAGGGGTGGGATGGGGGAATCATGTCAATGGCCAGTCCACAAAAAGTTGGGGTTTGACCTGAAGAGTAAACCCAGTCCAAGTCAACTGAATGTCTCCCACCTTATGTGGTCCCCCGATTCATCTTAATTTTCCAGACATGTGTCGGGATACCAAAAAGAGCAAGGAGGAAGAGACAGCAGAGCAGAGGGGAAAAGAAAACAACAAAAGGGTCATTCATTTAGTAACATGTCAAAACAGAGAGGAAGCCTCCGTTTCCTCCGAGGGCGTCAAAATTCACGCCATCTGCATCGGCCTGAAGCCAGCGTTCCTACTTGACCCAAAATGAAGAAGTGTAAAGGGGTTTCGGGTTGCAAAGTAGTCCGCAGTCCGACTTTACGTGGAGGCGGCTCAAAAATCTCCAGTTTTATGCCCTGAAGGATTGTGAAAGGGATATCGACATATTCCAAGTGTGATCTCACCAATTCAAAACCCGGAGTCTGTGGAGCTTGGTGCAATGGCCGCAAAAGAAAACCGAGCTGTCGTGTTTCCTTTCTTCTTGTAGATACGACTTCCTTGGACGCCGCGGTATGAAAATCACTTACAGAAGGCCTGCGAGCCGAACAAGGCGGCTCATTGACACGGCCAGCGTTTGGGAAAGGTGCTTCTCCTGAATGGGGCTATTTCTACGCTGAGCTGAGCAGGATTGAACTAATGAATTCCAGGTCCGTGGCACGCATCGGAAAGTAGCGCTATGGCGTAAAACGCCGCCAAATGTGCTCTTCTTCCTCAAGACTGGAGCAAGCGAGATGAATTTCAGTCCAAAAAAAAAAAATCCCTCGGGCGCAATTTTGCCTTGGCATCGCTCTCTCCGTCAGTATTTTATCCTTGCGCTCGGCTTTCAGAAGCAGCGAGCTCATTGAGGTTTTCTTTTGTTGACGCAATTGCCTCGAAGAAAAGATTCTTTCCCATCTATGTTACGGTCTAAGCCTGGAGGCTGCTGCGCAATTAGCTGAAGTCGTTCATCTGGCGTTTCTTCGCCTTTGCATCAAATATGGGGACGGATACCTTAAGTGTCTCGAACAGCTTCGACTACTGCCTCTCTGTACACTCGTATTGTAAAATGACTGCTACACACCGAACCCTCACAGATGATCAGTTGAGGATTTGCAGATTTTTTGGGGGGGGATTGGGGCCGAAGCTATCGTCCCTAAGGCACTTTGTTTCAAATGGAGCTGCTTGTGAAATGTTTTTCCTTGATTTGTTGTTTTGGTGCTGAGGACAAAGCGATGAAAGTATTGCTTTGCTGCCATCCTGTGGCACCTGTAGGCAATTCTAAGCCTTTTGGGGTGTTCAGGACTCGTGGATTTTCTCAGGGCTTGTCTCAGGGTTTGGTCCCCATGACACATGAATACCATGTTGGCCTAACACTGCGTTCCTTCCTTCACATATGTCATGGGTCAAAATACAAATTTTTTTTTCAGAGGCAATACAGAACTTGGTTACAAATCGTGTTATTGTTCATCTCTGCTTGCAGCGGTGAGAAGCAAGGTACTATGTCAAAGCACACAATGTCAAACATTGCATGGATAGTTTGGCTTGAAAAGAGCGCCATGGCCCTGGGGCGACTTCGACCTGAAATCAGATTGCGTTCAACAAAAATAACACCTAATCCCCTTGGCCGATGTTCAAGGTTGTCTGCACTTGGCATCCAGAATTTCCGACAGGATCAATTCAGGATCTACCTCCCTATCTGGGTTTATTAAAACAAAGTGCAATGAGCTTTTGTCTTCATCCTCTTACTCCATTTGAAAACAAGTAAACGGACAAGGTGTGCAAGTACATCTTTTGAAGGAAATCTGGGGGTTTGTTTAAAATATTTAAAAAACTGGCTTTTTCTTTGGTTGTTTAGATAAGCCTACACACATCCAACACGACATACACACACAGAAAAAAAGGCTAAATTGTCATGAGTGGACATAACGACGCCAAGGCGTTACATCATGTCAGTGTCTCATTCATGAGCGATTCACTCAGGAGCAAAATTTCAGACAAACATCTCCAAATTAACATAAAGCAGGACAAAAGTGAGACGGCGAGAAGCTGGAGAAGTCAGCGAACGTAGACGCTAAACGCAGCAGAAGTCTGTAATCGCCAGCAATTATCTCAACCCCGGGTTTCGTTTTATGCGTTGACTCAATAAACCGTCAATGGAGGTTCAACATGTGGTGCCGTTTAAAAGAGTTGACTGGGATATTTATTTTAGGGAGGCAACAACGTTCATTTTCCCTGGCTGCTTGAGCTCGCTTCGGTGCAACAATGCATGATCAAGAGACTCACTGTGCGCCTCTGGCTCATTGCTGAGTCGGCTCAAGGCAGCCTTGGAAGCACAACCAGATGCCTCTTACTCAAATCTCCCAGGCATGAGCGTGACGACGGAGGGTTTTGCTTCCGTCCATGCTGACAGCGAATGAAACTGACTGTCCTGGTTTAGGTTTGCTCCGCTAACCACGGGAGTGTTCCTTGAAACTGAAAGAACAAATGCAGACATCACTTGTTTGTAGTTGGCACCAACGCTACAAACGTAACCATTCCGGCTTTTTGTCGTAGCATATGATGAGTATTTCCGTGTGAATCCAACTTTCCCGCTAGCTAACGGAATGATCAACCTCCCTCGAGCTGCCAAAGGGTAGTTTGATGAATAAATGCTCAAAGTACAAAGTACCAGAAAAAAAAACCTACCAAAGTACAGTCACAAAGTATCTGTACTTCATTATTTCCTCATTTCTGGCAACACGTCATATCTGTAACTGTTGCGTACGGACGTAATGAAGGATTTTCTCCCACGTGGTCGCCTATTTATAGAATGTGAACGTTGTTTTGTGTTTTTTCTCTTCTGTATTATCACCTAATCATGGCCAAGAGTGTTTATTCCGCTATGGTGAGAACGGCCCGCATGGCAGCATGCCCAGCAATCTGTTGATTCTTAAGTGTGTCGTCTCACGGGAAAGTCCTTCGACTTGTTCCAGTTTCCAAATCATCTTAAGTGTGTCCCCACGAGCTTCTGTGTCGGGAGTTGTCACGTGGCTGATGGAAAGCACCCCCCCCCCCATCCCACTCCATAGATCTCGTTAAAGTTCAGGGGAAACCCAGGTTGCGCAAACGTTTGTCTTTGGCATTGATCCAGCGAAATCTTGGCCGGGCAACAGGAAATAATTGACTTCCGCCACGGTTCCCTGCATTTGCTGAGGACCCTCAGAGCCCACATGAGAATTTGCATACCAATGGAAACATATGAAGGATGTATGCCCTCAGAAGGGTTTATGGCTGATTAAAGACTCACGTAGCTTCTTTCGAGTAGGATGCTACACAGTAAACAGTAGCCACACTGTTGTTTCTCGAAACATTCCAATAAAATCTTGAAATTGGAGGTGTATTTTGGTCTCATTTCAATGCAGCGACATGCTTTGATTGACAGAATTATGGGAATGCCTTCTCCTTTGACGTGGGTCCACTTTTGGAGCTTGGGATCAAATGTAACCTATTTTTTAAATTTTTTTCTTCACAGAATCCTACTTTGGGGACAGCTTCTGCAGTATCCAAACCGTCCAAGATGTCTCTAGCTTCCACGTGACACTACAGATAAAGACGAGTCGGAGAAGTGGCCTATTGCTCCTGGCCGCTGGAATGGAGGACTACCTGTTTATTGAGCTCCTAAATGGGAAAATACAGGTGGGCAGATGACTTGGAGCAGACGCAAACGTAAATGAACTCGAATTTTCCAGGGCAGTAAACAAAGGGAAGCATGACCACTGTCAGTGTGCCGACCGTCACGCAGCTAGCGCGGCCAATGCAGAATTCCATTGTCAGCGTATGAAAGGGTTGAATCCGAAAGAGCATCCGGCATAAGAACTGAGCCAAATAAATCATAGGACTTGGAAAATCCTGTCTCGTCTTAGAGAATGCCAAAAGGTCCAAATATTGACTCTGGCACTATCGAGGACCATAAGCATTTTACAATGGTAGTTTGGTAAAGTTGCCCGACAGTCAGTCGATCACGCTCGCCACAGGTAAAAGGCTATATGAGAAAGCCTCGGGGAAATAATAATCACTGATGTTAATGATGCTAGGGAGAGGGAAGTCTGGGCTTCCCTGCTAAAGCTGCTGCCCCCGTAACCCGGCCCCAGATAAGCGGTAGAAGATGGATGGATGGATGGATGATGTTAATGATGATGTTAATGATGATGCCAATTTTGACGTATTTCCATAGGCGCGGATGAACATGGGTGCGGGCGAGGTGATCCTGTCATCATCGCAAGGCCTCCAGCTCAACAACCTTCTGGACCACAAAGTTTCCCTCACGCTGCAGGAGGCCAAGCTCACCCTGACAATTGACGAGCTCTTCTCCACATACGTCCCTGTTGGCGATGACGGGGAGGAACTGAACATTGACCAGGGCATTTGGCTGGGAGGAACCGGAGAACTTGATACTCCCTACCTTAGCAATGCCATTCCGCCTTTCCGTGGCTGCATGACCAACGTCAAATTCGAGTCCCATCAATTTGACATTCTCGGCACACTCTTCAAACAGTGCCACGACACCAAGGAATCCTGCAGCAGTGAGTTTGAAGCAGGTGACGGAGAGGCAACCAGTTTCAGCACTCCAGATTCTTTTGTCTCTTTTCCTACTTGGAGTGGATCTAGCGGGACACCAAGAGTTTTGGAATTCCTCATGAAAACGACCATCGAGGATGCCCTTCTGGCCTTTCACCCTGGGAGAGAGACGGACTTTATCGCTATCGGTGTTGTGAAAGGCTACCTAAAAGGCGTGCTGGACTATGGCAAGGGCATGGAGGTGCTGGAGAACAATGAAGTGCAGCTGGATGATGATCAGTGGCATAGAATTAAGGTCCAGGTCAGTGAGGATTCATTCGACATCAATATCGACAGCCAGATCGTCTCCCTTCCTCTTGATTCTACGCAGAAATTGGACTTGGTGGGAAATTTATATTTGGGAGGCATTCAGGCTAAAATGAAGGATGTCTTTCGGGCGAGTGACACATTAAATCGCGCAGAAGAAGAGATGACTGCCGAGTCCTTCATCGGATGCTTGGGAGAGATCAAAGTCAATCAGAAGGATCGGAGCTTACAGGATGCACTGGTGACCAAAGATGTTCACGTAAAATGCGAAGGAGAGGACTACGACTATTCCAGTTATTACGACGCCGACACGACAACAACATCCCCGCCGCCCCGTACTCAGTATGTTGATATTGAAACGACAGAACCGCATTGCTACCCGACAGAGGACATGCCGGCTATCTTCAAAAATGTGACCAAGCTCCTTGATGTAATACCAATGCTTGTGCCAGAAGGCGGGGAGGTTTTTCTCGACATTGAAAACCTGCGCCCGACCTTTGACCTTAGTGCTGCCGGCATGCGGCAGTCCCAGATCATCTTTTCTCTTAAGACCGACCCTTGGTACGGCCTGCTTGACATGAACATCAACACAAAACGCACGCAGAAATTCACTCTTCTGGACGTCGTCAACCAGAAAATTAAGTATATGCATGATGGACACGAAAGACACGCAGATCGGATTCACCTGGAGGTCATTGCGAGCAGTAATGGCTATCTCCCAGAATGTCTTAAAACACCCCAAAGTTATGTGCTACCAGTCGAAATCATTCCTGTCCATGACATTCCACAAGTGAGTGGTGGAGAAATCCCCATTATAGAAAACGGCAGAACTCGCTTGAGCCCCGGTCTTCTCAAAATCGCAGATGCCGACACACGCTGCGACAAGATGGTGCTAACTGTGACATCTGAGGTTTCCCCTGAAAGGGGTTATTTCGAGAAAAGTCAGGAACCAGAGCAAGGAATTACAGCGTTTACTTGCAGGGACCTAAAGGAAGGGAATATCTATTACGTGCACAAAGGGGGCGACGGTAATGCCATTACCCTGGAAGTATCGGACGGTCAATCTGTCAATCACTCTGCAACTTTCAAGTTGGCTTTGACAGAGCCACATATGACCGTTGTTACCAACACTGGACTGCTCTTGGCTCAAGGCAGCAACGCTTCTATCGGCATTCACAATTTGGCAGTCGTCACGCATCCTCGCAACGGAGATGTCGTTTATAACGTCACGCAACCACTCATATACGGCGAACTGAAGATCATGACGAGCGATGGGATGTTAAAGGCAGTCACAGAGTTCCATCAGTCCGATCTGGATCAAAATTACCTCAGGTACTTCAGCACGGATTCCAGTGACCAAGATGACGTTGTTGTTGAATGGATTCAGTTTGACACGCACATGGGAACGTTCTCCCTCAGGAATAACACATTTTTAGTGAAGATCATGCCTTCTCCGGTTAAACTCTCTGCCCTGGTGCCAATGGAGATGCAGGCTAGTGAAGAGCTCATCATCGGATCCGGTGAACTTCAAGCTGAAGTGAAAGGGAGAAACCCAGACCCGGAAAGTGTTCAGTACATTCTTGTCAAGCCTCCAAGCCTGGGTATTCTGCAGATACTGGACACAGAGTTGAATGAGGGCGATACCTTCACCCAGAGAGACATTATGGACAATTATATCAGCTACAGAGTTCTAGGGCGAAGAGCCGTTGACACGACGGATCAATTCCAGTTTAAAGTCTTTGCCGAGGATCAGTACTCTCCTTTATACACATTTCCGATCACTGTCCTTGCCGATTCCGATGCCCCCGTTCTGACCAATGAGTTGCTATCCGTCCTACAAGGCAGTGAGCAGGTTTTAAACAAAAATCACCTGTGGATGGAATCAACCGGCGCCTCAGATTTTATGTACCAGGTCAATCAAGAACCAAAGCATGGGCGACTCATAAGGGACTCCCCTCCAGGTCAGCCTCGATTCGAGGGAGCCATCCGAGTGTTCAGTAACGAAGACCTCCAACTTGACAGACTCATATACCAGCACGATGGCTCAGGGACGGATAAGGATGAGTTCCACTTCACGATATTCGATCAGGGAGCAGACAGGTTTGGCGTTCAGGAAACGATCCGTGACGTTTTCAGGATATCCATCCAAAGCAAGAACGAGCACGCTCCGCTGCAAGTTGTGGATAAAGTTTTCCACGTTGTCCGGCACGGACAGCGCCTGCTAACAACTGATGATATCCAGTTCAAGGATGATGACTTGGGTTTCAACGATTCCCAGATCGTCTACGCTCGTGAGGGCATCCTTTCTGGCAATATTGTCGCCGCCCACAATCCCTCACAATCCCTTTTCCGTTTCACCCAAGCCGACCTGCGAGATAAAAGGGTTCTCTTTATTCACCAAGGAGCGGATCAGGAGCGCTTCCCGCTGAAAGTGTCTGACGGATTTCACAAGACGACTGCTTTGCTGCAGATTCAAGCCAGCGAACCCTACGTGAGAGTGGCGAACAATACCATGATTGTCATTGATCACGGAAGCACCAAGACCCTGGACACGACATTGCTGAGCGCCGAGTCCAACATGGACATCGGGGATGAGAGCGAGATTAGGTTTCGGGTGACATCACCACCCGGTGAAGGCAGAATTATTGTCAGTGGGATTGAGGCACAAGAATTCACCCAGGAGGACCTGAAAAAGGGTGTGGTTTCCTATGAGCATAATTACGAGAGCCTGAGGTCCAAGGATGCCTTCAGTTTCACAGTCCAAGCGAGAGACAACTCCGAGGACGGCACATTCAGAATTAAAATATTCAAACAAGCGTACCTCACAGAGCCTGAAGTGATTACCAATGCGGTCGTCGTTTCCTACGAGGGCGAGCACACGGTGCTCAATTCCGATTTTGTCAAGGTAATTCTTATCATCCCATGTCTAGTTGAGTAAAAAAAAAAAATGCTTTGGTAGAACCATTTCAATTTGTTTTCAGAGCCTGAATTAAGTCAGGCAACAGTGTGACGGAATTATTTTGATTTTATAGGATGGACAAGTTTGCGTGATGTGATTCGGGCACGTTTTTTATCCCACGGCTCACTGCAGCAATGCCTCGTCTCTGATCTACATCGCAGCCACATGAAAGCAGAGCTAAATGCGACACCGCACAACCACCGCTTTTAATCTTGTTTATATACTAAATTGCAGTCCATTAAGTGTGGAAAACAGAGCATTGCGTATCCCGTGGGGCGCTTCCTGAAGCCCACTGTAATTTGTAAGAAGGCCCGAGCTTGCAGCTCATCCGGAAAGCAGCTAATAGGATTCAAATCGTCCATCACGTCTAAACACATTCCCATTTCACAGTGTCTAACTTGACTTTTAGACTAATGAAGAGAAAGTTTGATCGCAACATACTTAAACCCCCAAGTATACATTATATATCCACTGTACAGGGTGGGGATGAAATAAAAACAGCAGGGATACTTCTCCAATAGATGCAGTCTCGATAGCATGGTCTCTCCAGAGGTAAAATATTGACTCGCCTTATGGAAGTGCATCTAATATGTTTCCTACAACAGTATGAATGCAAAGTAGCGTGATGTGAAATATCGTGAAAGGGAGCCGTGACTCCTAAACAGGCTGGAGGCTCCGGGGAGCTGATTAAAAAACGTCTCCAAGTCGGATGACCATAAATCTGTCTCGCGTGTAAACGCGTGACATGACATGACGCGGCCTACGCCCGTGTCCCAATTTCTCACACAAGTGTTAAATTAATGAAGTTGAAAGTGACCCCCCCCCCACCCTCTGAATTTCTGACAGAAAATACCACCCAGTACCATCGTCATCGTCATAGCCCTATTAAGTATCTCCTTATTTTTTTTTCCATTTCTAATAATAATAATACATTTTATTTATAAGCGCCTTTCAAGACACCAATTGGAATGGAAAAGTAAACCGTTATTTTTTTTTTAATCAATCTTACCGACTGTCATGGACCAGGAACGGCATTTTTCATGAATTGCGTGTCCCTGTAGTAGGTTCAACGAATTTGCCATTTGCTTAGGTGGAGCAAGCTGACATTCTGCCGACGGAAATGGTGTTCACCATCAAAGAGCCGCCCCGCCTCGGCCATGTGGTCAAGCTGACAAACAGCACGGACGGCACCGACTCGCCGCTCCTCGACTATATTCACTCGTTCACGCAGGAGGACATTGATCACGGGCGCATCCTCTACGTGTCTGCGTCCATCCTGGTGTGTTCTCTAATCACTGTCATCTGATGTTTTTTGTCATTTTTAAAAAAAAAAATTACTTGAGGTTTCCCGTCTTTACAGGGAGCTGACGCGTTTACCGTGGAGGTCAGCAACGGTTTTACCACAGTGGAGGACCTGCGCATCGCCGTGAATATCGTGCCTCGAATCATCCCCATCCGGGCCCTCAATTTCACCGTGAAGGAAGGCTTCAGCAGGGTCATCAACGATGACGTCATCAACATCTCGCATCCCTTCTACAACTCCTTCAACATTGAATTTTTCGTGGAAGGCCCGCCTAAGCACGGCGAGATCCGTTTCCAGGATGGAGATGAGCTGACTTATTTCACTTGGGAAGAGGTACACCATAAAAGTAACATGATTGACATTTAAGTAAGCGTGACTAGAGTGGCACCTCTACTTATGAACGTCTCTTCATACGAAATTTTCAAGTTACCTCAACAGGAAAATATTGCCTCTTGTTACGAAAAATTTCAAGATACGAAAGGTAAAAATTCCGTATGGGGTGCTCACAGCTACGAGTTTCCTGAAAGCAACATACTGATAGCTGCTCTGCCATTGGCTACTTCCGAGCATCATCCTGGCAAATCCCATTGGCTAAGAGTGACCGCTAACGTATGCGCCAATTGTTAAAAGCCGACAAAAGCAAACATCCTTGGATCGGTTCTTTACAAAACGCCAGGCAAAAACCACTCTGAGAGACAACATGAACTAAAGAGAGCAACAAACGATGAGGATGCAGTTAAGTGACCATCATTTTTAGTCTTTACTCTATACTTTGTTTTTTACATGATGCACAACTCTCATTTATTGTGCAAAAATCTAATTGTAACATGTATCTGTTACATATTTTGATGCATTTTTATGCTTTAGAAAACATTCATGTCTGAACTTTGGGGGGCTTGGAACGGATTAGGGCATTTTCATGGAAAACGCGTCTCTATTTACAAACTTTTCTAGTTAAGAATTTTCTTCCGGAACCAATTAATTTCATAAGGTACCACTGTATTTGCGACAGAGAGGCGTTTTTCATTGAAAGGATCTTCCACCCGACATCCTGTCACTGTGATCGACGCCGGATTGTCCATACCTTGTCGCAAATACAAGGTTTCGGCAAAAATAGGAGCCAGGGGCATTTATTTCGTAAAATATGGATGTGGGGCAGCTTACTTGCATATCAAGTGAAGATGGCGTTTAAAAAAATAAATAAAAGGGCAGTGAAATTTGTCAGAGCATCTCATTCGCGCTCTTGTTAAGTACCCGAGAGTGTTGGTAGATGAGGAGTCGCCATCATGGAACTTTCCCCGGTTACACAAGTGGTCGTTGTGTTCTCTCCCGCCACTTTTAGGGAAAAAAAATTAAACACACGAGTAGTTACGAAAAGGGGGAAGAAAAAAAAAATTTTCCCACATCGCTGAGCTCGTCAGACAGATATCCTCGACACTCCCACTTCCAGCTCTGGCCCGCAACTTTCTTGTCGCGCTCTCTCGCTTCGCTTCTGGAAAAACTGACGCTGGCTTTTGAGCGCCTGCGGCCAAGATAAAAAACTGGCGGCGGACGTTTCTAGAATAGCGCTCACGCAAACCGCCCGTGCCTCGTTGCGTACGTCTCTCAGAAATCGCAAAATGAAAAACCGAGGCCCGGCATGGGCATCGCTACGATCTCCCGCCAGTGAAAGACAAAGCTAAATGCGCTGCCTCCCGGAAATGTTTGATATGTGTGCACGTCTTACTTTTACTACCACGCTCCCAAATCAACACCACATGGAGCCGCTGGAGCCAACTGTAATTTTTTGGACTATTTTCCACAAGTTGAACAGTTCCAAGCTCCTCGCTGGGATACTGGCAGAAGGACGCATGTGTGTGTGTGTGTGTATGCGTGTAATCGTGTTTCTTAACTGGGGTTCGCAGAGGTTATACGAGTCAACGGGATTACGGAATGACTCGTACGGATGATCCTCCACAAGGAGGGGAAATAAATCAGACGAGGCGACTCCCAGCGCGGAAGTCGTATCTGCTAATATCGTTTCTCTCCTCCAGCCCGCCTTCACTTGAATCGGTGATTCCGATTGGGTGTTGAATGAAATATGAGGACAGAAGTATCGGGACACTTCGGATACCTTCCCTGGGAAGGCCGCCGAAAAGATGTTGAGTGTTTTTGTTTGGGTGATAAAAGCCACTGATGTGAGAGGGAAGGGAGCTCATCGCAGAGGTGTTTAATGGCCAAGTGCAGGGGCGGCGTCGCCATCGGGGATTCCGGGAAAATACGTTCATTTTTCCCCAACGTGTATTTCCGGGCCGGTCGTGGGCAGTAATCCTTGGAGGAATGTTATGACTGCTAACACGAAAGCTTTGAAAATCATGACCGGATAGGGAATAGGCACCAACCTTTGTTGTGAATCACCCAAAAAATAATAGAAAATTGGGAATTGTCACTCCCTCGAACGGTTTAGATTGTACCTCTACTTACGAAATTAAGGAAGAAAATTCCTCAGTAGAAAATGTAAGTAGAGACGCGTTTTCCATGTAAATGCCCTAATTCGTTCCAAGCCCCCTAAAAATCAAGTACAGTCAAACCTCGGTTTTCAAGCGTCTCTGTTCTCGACCAAATCGGTTTTCGACCTAAAATTTCGAGTTTTTTATGCCTCGGATGACGAACAAATTTCGGTTCTCGAACAAACTGAGCGCACTTGAATGCACATTTGACTCCTCTCGCCTTCCTTACACGAGGAAGTGACGCTTCCTCGTGTTGCTTTCCATTGTGAGTAGACATGTTCAGTAGACATTTATAATAATCAACAATAAACAATTTCGGTTTTCGAACAGCCTTCTGGAACGGATTATGGACGAAAACAGAGGTTCGACTGTATGTTGCGTTCAAGAAACTCAGAGCTGCGAGGAGCAGCCCATCCTGTATTTTTACCTTTTGTATCTTGAAATTTCTTTCGTAACAAGAGGCAATATTTTCTTGTGGAGGCGTTCTGTAACTTGAAAATTTTCATATGAAGAGCTGTTCTTAAGAAGAGATACCACTGTAGTTGTAACTAAAAGGCCAAGAGCTGAATTTATGAACGTTGAACTGTATCATGACGAACTAGACTAGATCCTGTTTATAAATGTAATGCTAGTGAATGGCAGAAAAAAAAAAATCCTAATCAATTCAAATCAAAATAAAAGAAATGAGTCCAGTGTCACTGGCTTCACAAGAGGTACCGGGTTCGATCCCAGCTCCGGCCTCCCTGTGTGGAGTTTGCATGTTCTCCCGGGCTTGCGTGGGTTTTCCTCCGGGTGCTCCGGTTTCCTCCCAACAAAAACACACAGGCGTTGGGCACTCTAAATTGTCCCTAGGTGTGAGTGTGAGTGTGAGCGTGCGTCTCTGTGTGCCCTGCTTGGCTGGCAACCAATTCAGACTGCCCGAAGACAGCTGGGATAGGCTCCAGCTAGTGTTTCGGAAAATGGATCCAGAAGCTCGAGCGTGCTCTGTCGCTAATGACCTCGCTTGTTATTCCAGAAGCGACCCGTCATATGGGATCCATTTGGCACTTCCCGTTCCCCAAAGCGTTTCCTCTCGTCGGCGAGACCCTCGCCGGCTTTTCTCGAAATAAATGTACGACTGTCGTCTTTGGCGAGCGGGCTGCCTGATCACTGTCTGAAGTGTCAAACTGGCTCCAGTCGAACAGGACTTCAAGAAGCGCGTGAGAGATGCGGCGGTTTGCTGCTTTTGTACGCGTGTGGGCGACAGAGGGAGACCCTGCCGCGGGGGGGCGGCGTGGCGGTTTCCGTGGCAGTTCGCGTGACAGCTGCTGACTGATTCCTTGGCGTTTAGGTCTCGTCCCGCAGAGACCATCTTACCTGTCCCTTTTGCAGCCAGACGTTACCGGCCGATTATTACTATCACGGCAAATAATAGCTCTGACTGGGAAACGACCATTCGCGTCCTTTTTTCGGACCCTCCAGGTATGATTCGAACAGACGTGAGGCCGTCGATCTTTGACGGCTTGGACGATGCAGTTTTTGGAAGCCCATCCGATGGTTTTTCTATCCTCGACTGCAGTTCAGCGCCAGTTTAAGAACCTTTATGGCCATCACACTGCTTGTGTCATCCACCGCCGTGAATGAAATAACCGAAGTCCTAGCGCAGGCCTTCAAGCAAAGTCTACCGGAACTCGGGAACAACAAAAGCTCGATTCAGCAAACGCTTCGGACCGTGATAAAGCTTCACCCGTAATGACCGCTGCGTTTTTGGTCAAGAACAGATCCTGATTCGAGAAACATGCCATGGATAGCGTAAACTGGACTGCGCACGGGAGCCACAGAGTGACTCAAACTGGCGCTGAACTGCAGTCAGGGACAGAAAGACTGCTCGACAGTCGGAAATTTCGCAAAGTCAATTTTCGAGCCGTGGGCAAGGGACCCGATATGCTTGCATCAACTGCAAAGTTGAAGGTATGTAATGCTCATGGCCTCATTTCGCTCCGAACGATACCCGAAACAAAATTTTTGGGACATCAACAAGGTGTGACCAGGCAAACCTCCGGGAGGCCGGAGTCCTTTTTCGAATCGCAAAATTCATATCTGTAAGGTAAACGTGTTCACCACCGTGCAGCTGAAAAAATATGAGTTTGGAATTGACTCGGGGAATGGAAACGATGTAGTGCGGCACGTAGCTGTCAACGTTTTGTTTTTGCAAGCCCTGCGAAATGTGACAATGCCTCTCCCGCGCGATCCCTTCTGTCCGCCCCAGATAAGACTCGGACACATCTACTACGTGCACGACAGCAGCGAGAGCACCGAGGACAACTTCACCATCTCCGCCTCGGCTTATGAGATCGACCGCCGCAGCCTCCCCGTCACCGTCGTCGTGACTGTCAGGCCTGTCAACGACGAGCCGCCCAAACTGACGCACAACACCGGGCTGGAGGTAATGTTGCGCAACGTTCCCCTCACTGTTGCTTAAGAGCTTTTGATCTTCCTCGGCGTCCTCGCTGGCGAAATGTTTGCCGACGTAAAATCTTTGCGGGTTGGACTTTTCGCTTCTTTTCCCGTCCGTCTCTGATGAGGATTGAAGGTTGGCGGAAAGAGGAAAAAAACAACGAAACTGTAAGACAAGATCCGCTTTTCGTTCTTGAGTACCAGCAAGCCACCTACCGATGGTACTAGTTGTTGTAGTACTAGTGCTTGGTCGTAGTAGGACTTAAGATCTTGATGAATGGAATCAAATCAATTCAATTCAATTGTAGGGTTAGGGTTAGGGTTAGGGTTAGGAGCTCAGCGTCTTCACCTTCAAATGCACCTTCCAATTGAAATTAAGTGGATACAAAAAGTGTACACACCCCAGCTCAAATGTCAGGTTTTGGACCGGAAACAAATCTGCCAAACATGCGCGAAAATGTGTCACGGTTCAACGAAACCAATGTTGAATGTTTTGACCAAAACTCTAAAAGGTAAACACAACAGGGTCAAAAAGAACACCATCATGACAGTAAAGCATGGCGGCCGTCGCATCGTGCTATGGGACTGTTTTTTCTTTCGCTGGATCTGGGAATTTAGATGAGGTGGAGTGAATTACGAACACTGACAAACACCGGTCAAAACTTTCAGGCTTCTCGTACAAAGCAAAACAATGACCGTGAAAATTTAACCCCCATGCGGTAATAATCCCAAATTTGGACATTTCGGACACATTGGACGATTTTGGACCGTTGGACAAATGGACACCACAGACAAAACAGTGAAAAATAACTCCACAAAGCTGGAATTTTGCATAGGATGTCTATCTATGTCTTGGCCAATTCCCACTGAACATTTTGAGGGGTTGAAAGTGGAAAAAAAATGAAAAGTGAAAAAAGTTGTTGCACATTGGAAGAGGGACATTTTTGGGACGTAATACCCTTCATGCAGCCACTTAAAAATACTGCACGAGGGTTAATTGAACAGCTGAAACTGATTTGAGGTTAATCAGAGGCACTTTTAATGTGATTCTTGCTGCCCAACCTTGGCATCTATTGTGTTTCAAAAAAATATTCCCTTCACAAATCGATCATCAAATAAAAAACAACCCAAGTCCGTCAAGCGGCCCGTTTTGACTTTGGTCTAAGTTTGGAAGAGTCCCTCCATAGTTTGGAGTGTTGGGAAAAGTCAGACGTGATCAGCTCCCACAACTGGAAAGCAAGCGTGTCATTCAGCCTTTTCCGGCCCTCCTCCTGCGGCTGCACGTTTCCCCGGCAACCCATACTTTCAGCAAAACCGACAAAGCGCCCGCCATTTGATGAAGAGGCCTGGCGGTGGCACGGCGGCGCGCCGCGTGTAATACGATCGCACGGCCGAGTGGCGCTCTCGGTTGATTTAAACCAGGAAGTGCGTGCGCGGTGACCTCCGAGGCCCGTGATCAGGCGATGATGAGTAACATGGGGCTCAGCTCAGGCGCTGCCCTAACTCAACGTTGATCCCTTTTGGCAGAGTCTGCTGGACTCCATTTAGCGTTTGCACCAGGGGTGGGCAAACCTACAGCAAGTGGGCCATACACAAGTCGCGAGATTGCTTGCTTGATGCAGACCGCCACACAATTCTGAAAGCAAATAAAACCTCCAACTGAACTATTTTTAAATTTATGATGAAAACTACGATTGATCTCCAATCATTGAGTCATTTTCCCCACATGACTAATATAAGAACTAGAATGGCCCGACACTTTTTATTCTTCGGCACAATGTATTCCGAGTTACAACTCTTAAGGTCAATTTTAAAAAGCAAGAAAAATATATTTTTTTAAAACTGTGTATTTTTAAACTATACTTTAATTTGAATGATTACTTTATTGGTTTGTTCAAAATTTATTTTCAGGTTTTTATTCCTGGTCACGTGACACGTTTGCGACTTTGCGCTAGGTAGAACTCAGAGACCACGAGAAGCCAATTCACAAAAGAAATTGTCAATCCCACACCACAAAGAGATAAGTGTGGTTATTTGAAGGACTCCATCTTATAAAGGAGAACAACATAGTCCGTTTAAAGATAATAAAAAAACACGCCCAATTCACCACTTACTCGCTTCCATCATGGCCGTGTGAAGTTTATGTCACTTGGTCAGGTTATCCTTCATTGACTTGTTCCACTTTTCACAAAGTGTGTGCAGCCCAAGTCCAGATTCAGTATAAGATGTTTTCAAAAGCGATGCAGCCTCACAGACAAACAGGAAGCACTCGAGCCAATTTTCAAGTTGTTTCCCAGTACTTAAACGTGTTTGCTGCATTTAAAATAGGTGAAATGTCATCCATTTGGTGTCAGCTTTATTGGTTTGACGTCGCACATTCATTTACCTTGGAAAAAGTATCGATCCAGTCATTTGTAAAAGCACCTGGTCGTGCTGTCTCATTAACCACAATTGTGTGCGTCACTTACGGGGCGCTCCGATGTCGCCATCTACCGTCACATTCCGAAATTGCATGGTGACGTCACGAGGCGGCGACTGGAAAAATTCATGTACCAAATATCCCGTTTGTGTCGTTTGTATTTGATTGATCCCTTATTTTTCTAATATCACTACGCAATAATAATGAATGGATGGGAAAAAATGTATACAGTATACTATATCTATATCTATCTATCTATCTATCTAGCTAATATATTATAAAATATATATAATATATATATATATATATATATATATAGATATATATATATAGATTTGGAATAATTCAAAAATAAAAAATATATATATATATAAATGAAAAAATATTCAGAATTTTTCCCATTTACATTTAGCACTAATAATACCAATAAATGCACACACAAAATATTTTCAAAGTGTTTTTAAAATGCACCTATAATGTTGAGGAAAAAAATGAGAGCCTTAAAAAAAATTGAAATCAAAAATAGGTGCGAATATATACGTAGAGACACACTGCGGTTGACTGGTGAGAGCGCCTCTTGTCCGAAATGAGCTTCTATATGCTTCAGTTACTTGCAAACGAGAGCAAGGGCACTGTGGGAAATGGACGCATGGCTATTTGAAGACTTGATCCGCGTCTTCTCCCTGGGCTCCCGCCAGGTGCTCGCCGGCGAGGAGGCCGACATCACGTCCAGCATGCTGAAAAGTGACGATGCCGATACCCCCGCCGAGGATGTCTATTACAACGTGGAGTCGCCCACCAGCGGGATGGTGGCCTTCAAAGACTTCCCCGAGGAGGCCGCCGTCAACTTCACCCAGGCCCAAATTGACAACGGGGAGGTCATCTTCATTCACGAGGGTGACGACTTACACACACACGCCTGAGCAGGCGTCGGCCGTATGTGCTTCTGTATTTTTCCAAACTCAACTCTTGCACGTCTCCAGGTGAGGAGTCTGGCGGTTTCAACTTCACGGTGACAGACGGCGAACACACGTCTCCCCTCTACAGATTTGTGGTCACGGCCAGGCCCCTCACCATCACCATGGAAACGCAAGAGGAGCTCATGGTGTTTCCAGGTGAGACGGTGTTTCCGCTGAAATGGCTTTCGGTTGAAAGAGAATCAAGAAACTTTGCGGCGTGTCATTTTGATTGAGTCATTGCGTTACTTTTTTACTCTGCGCTTAAATCTATTTGTAGTCTTACAGTCCGTGTTCTTGATAGGAAAACGCCAACCATTACAGTTTACTGATCGCTGAAGTCATTTTATTTTCCAACACGTGCGATTCTACTGATGAGGAACATTAAAAAAAAAAAGTGATTTAATATTGTCAACCCTTGAGTATTTCATAACCTAATGAGCACATCACATGTGAAATTATATACAACATACCCTAAACGGACTCTGGAGTCTGCTTAACTACACTGCCTGCAAGTTCATTTTACACCGATTAACTCGTGTGTGTGGTGTGTGTGTGTGTGTGTGTGTGTGTGTGTGTGTGTGTGTGCGCGTGCGTGCATGCCCGCAGGAACCAGGCAACCTATCACGGCTGCCAATCTGGGTGCCGTGACTAACGAGGACGGAAACGAGATCAGCTACTCGCTGCTCCACCCTCCCCGTTTGGGGAGACTCATTCTGGCCAACGACAAGAACCAAATGGAGGAAATCAGCCAATTCTCCCAAACTCAGGTGACCACTTTGTACGCGCTTTGGTCAAAATACGTTTATTCTTGTTTGCGAGAGCAAAGCCAAGGAGGTGTCAAGGAGGCAGCGCCCCCTATACTACACTGTGTGTATGTGGCGCATGAACACGTCACCAAACAACAAATAGTCTCCCACCATCACGTCGGAAAATCATTTTTTTTAGGACCCGTGAGAGAAGTGAAATTTGACCACAAAAAAAAAACGCTTGCTCCAAAAATCGAAATCTCGGCTTTCACTTTCACTATGAGGCCAACATTGAACTGACGGTGGCCGGGTGTTGATGTAATGCGTGAAGATCACTCGTTTGGGAACGTTTTGCAAAATATCAAGCAGGCGACAGTCCGGAACTCCAACGTAACCCCATTTTGGCACCCTTTCGTTGGGTACCACTTACATTGGGAGAATAGCTCACGGCTGGAGCCTGATACTGTGCCATTAACTGGTGGACAGAGAATGGTCTCCCGCAGATAATAATGAGAAGTAAAAAAAAAAAGAGGAGTGAAGTGGTGTGAAGTGGCCATTTTTGGGTCATTTTGGCCATTTTCGGTGGTCTTTTGAAGACACAGCCTAATCTGGCTGTCCAAACACGAGCTCAGGACCGCCCAATTGAACGGATGTCATTAGCTGGTCACGAAAAGCCCATTTTTGTCCCATGTGTGGCAAAGACAAGTCATACTTGCGGTTTCAAAACATTGCACGATTTTTCGTGCAATTTTCGTTACGAATGGGCTCGCTGGCTGATTATGAGCTCCACGCCTTGGCTCTATTTCCCCCCCGAAAAAAGGACGGAGACAGACAAAAGGCATTCACATATTCATCCACACCAACTAAGCAAAACGTTTCTGCTTACAAATTACTGAGAACTAACGTCACGATTTGATTATTCAAGTTTTTCAGTGTGTTTGTGTGTGCACTCGTTTTATTTTACTTGAAAGTGTGTTTGAGTAAGAGGGCGGGCTGAGTGCAGGACATGGCGACCTCAGAAAATAAACACGAGCCGCCACATTCCGAGGCACGGTCCCGAGATGCGGGGTGCCAATTTCACTGTAGTTCTTTTCGACATCGAAGAGGAAGAAGACATTGGTCCAAAAACGTCGGCTGTGCTCTCCAGAATAACACAAATAATGAGCTCTGCTTGCAGATATGCCTTTGAGAACATTTTTAAGGGCATAAAAAAAATTTTAAATAAATAAATACAGGTTACTGTCTGTCCTAAAATCGTGTCTCTCCTTGTCCTCAGCTGGAGTCTGGAGCGGTCTTCTATGAGCACCAGATGCCCGAAAAGCCCTTCTGGGTGGTGCGGGACTCCGTGGAGCTCATTCTGTCCTCCCAACCTGCCCCGGACGTCCGTCACATGCTGCCCATCACCATCTCTTACTATGCGACGCATAGCAACATTTCCTCACAGATGTGGAGGAACAAAGGTGAATGTCTAGTTTTTTTCTGTTGTCATGCACAGTCAAAGCTGAAGACTTTGCCACTCCTCCACGTGTGTTGGTCCCTTCATTTGTTACCTGTGATTTTGCCGGAAATCACTTTCTTCAGGTTTTCTTAGAAGTGGCTTTGGCATGGGGCAGCCCGTTTTCACCGCCAGCCCAGTTAAAATGGATCTTTGACGTCTGTAGACGTCAACGGCAATGAATGACAATTGACCAGTGAATCGGAAACAATGCGCCATGGCACATAAGTGTGCCGTGAGAGATCATCGGGGTACCGTGGGAAATTAGAGACAAATGTCCCGCAATTGGCTGGCAAACAGTTCAGGGTGGACCGCGCCGCTCACCCACAGTCAGTTGGGATAGTCTCGAACTCACCCGCAATCCTAATGAGGACAAGCGCTGTAGAAACTGGAGGGATGGTTGAGTCCCCTGGCAACTAGTCCAGGGCATAGTCTGGCTTTGGTTTTGTTCTAAGTGCCCTCACGATGAGCCTGAACAGAACAAGTAGTCCAGAAAATGTCTGGATTGATTGGTTAAAAGATGTCTCTGTGTGTCACAAACAAGTCCTCTAGTGAAGGTTGTTTCACTTGGACTGTCTGCCAAATTTGCTCATATTGCAGACGAAAGAACGACTTAATCGTTGTTGAATCTTGTAAGCCCTTTGTAATGTGCTCCATGTTTCTCCTGCAGGTCTGGAAATCGTGCAAGGCCAGAGGAAAACGATCGATGACTCCATCTTTGACGCTTCCAACCTCCAAGCCAGCCTTCCTGAGCCGGAGAACGCAGATGTGGTCTTCGAGATCAAACGTTTCCCTGACCATGGACGTATCACTCTTGGGGGTCAGGACCTTCCCCGGGATTCGCCTTACTTCACGCAGGGGGATGTGACCCAAAGAGAGCTGGAATACCTCCATGATGATTCAGCAGCTTCCTTTGACAGCTTTTCCTTCAGGGCCCGTCCTGAGGTCTGGGGTTGATGGCGTGGCGTCCGACTCTGTAGTCCTGGAGGAGATCTTTAACATCTCCATCAAACGACGGGGATCTGAACCCCCGGAACTCGTCACCATTGACCAGCTACTGGAGGTTCTACAAGGATCAATGGTCCTTGTGACCCAGAAGCATCTGAACACCCATGATGAAGACAGCCCGCCAGATGAGGTCCATTTCAAGGTCACCAAAGCCCCCAAAAACGGACACCTGATTGACGCCCACACCATGGACACTCTCTCTGAGTTCACCCAAGAGATGATCAACAACGAGCAGGTGGGCTTTCACAGCGACGGCAGCCTTGCAGACGGCTTTGTGGAATTCATCGTGTCGGACGGGGAACATCAGACGGAGCCGCAAACGCTTCACATCGGAATCCTAGCTCGTACCCTCATTCTGGACAAAGCCCCGGAGATCAAAGTGAAGCAGGGAGATGACGAAACTCTGGTGACCGAGGAAATGCTGAGAGCGACCACCGGTGGCCCGGTGGAGGAAGACGTCATCTACAAGATCACAAATGTTCCCAAGTACGCGGCGGTCATGGTAGACCGGCAGCCCACTTCAGCTTTCACCCAGAAACAGATCAAGGAAGGAAGAGTCAGCGTTCGCTTTGTGAAGTCCACCTCGCCCCGCGACAGCGTTGCATTTGTTGCTCGAAGTCGGGCAGCGAATGTGTCGTCTGTCCTCAACATCACGGTCCAGCCCTTGGCCAAGATTGCTCAAGATCCTCTACTGCCCGAAGACTCACTTGTTCAACTCGACAGGAAGCTTTTGGATGCAACACCCCTGGAGAACAAAACCAGGTCCTCGCCGACATTCACGGTCATCCAGCAGCCACGGGGCGCTCGGTTCGTCAGATCTGGCGGTCCGGGTGCAGGCCAGCCTGTGGACTCTTTCAGCCAGCGGGACCTGGATGAAGGCCACGTTGCTCTAGAAATCCCCAAAAGCTCCTCCGGGTCCCAAGATGGGGTCACTCAGGATGAGGCCCGCTTCTTACTCAAGGCTCACGGAGTCCCCCCAGCAGAGTGTGTGCTTTCCTTTCAAACTGGCCCTTACAATGCCTCTGGTGTCTACCCCGCCACTCTACTGAGGGTCCCCTCAGAGGCCCCAACAAAGGACTGGAAAGACAAGCCCACTGTGAGTGTGTACCCCCTTGCAACCACCGAAAGCCCTCGTTGGAAAGCCAACCAGGACCAACCCCACGGGCACGCTCACACCACCGCAACCCCGTCTGACAGCGGCTCTCACAGGAACCCCGTGGTTTCTCGACGCGGCAACATCTGGTCGATTCTCATCCCCATCCTCGTCATCCTCATCCTCCTTCTCCTGGCAGCCCTCTTGGCATACTACCTGGTCCGTAAAAACAAGACAGGCAAGCACAACGTCCAGACGGCGGCGGCGGCCAAGCCGAAAAATGGCGAGGTGGCCGGCACGGAAACCTTTCGGAAAACCGACCCGGCCAATAACATCCCCATGTCTAACATGGATTCCAAAGAGGCTGACCCGGAGCTGGTGCAGGACTGTCGGACAACGACTCCGGTCTTGAAAAAGAACCAGTACTGGGTTTGAGACTTTGACCCCCCTGGCCCCCCACCGCCAGAGGTGGATCCTCAAGTGTTTGGAGCCTCCTCCGAGTCTTCTCAGTATTACAGACTTCTTGCCGCAGCAGTTTGATGGATTTTTGTTCTTTGACGCAAACGGTCGCATACTTCTCTCGACTCAACTGTGGACTGATTCTCAGGCAACGTAACACTGAATAGTTGTTTGGTAAGGCAAGAGGCAGTTTCTTATCTTCAAATGCCATGTATATTTATTTTAGCATTCCTCTCTGTCAAAGGGCACCAATGACATAAACATGATCGTGTTTGCAAAAAAATAGAAAAAGTATGCGATGCTCGATCATCTTCTATCAGAGGCCCGCATTTCTTATTCACAGTTTGCATCGTCGATCAGCTTTCAGCTCATGAGCGGAGCTGTTAAGTGTACATCCGGTCAATGATGACGTCAACACACTTAGGCCCAGATGAGGCGTATCTGGACAGTGACAGTTTGGATTATTTTTGACTTTATAAACCATCACAATGAGTTTTAAATAAGACAAGTAGACTGCCTCCATTTTCGAGAGCTCCTGGCTCAGCAGTCCCCCAACCTTTCTTGCCCCACGGACCGGTTTAATGTCAGACAATATTTTCAGGGACCTTTACAACAAAATATTATGATATGACCTGCATGAAAACGGTGGTATTTTCTAAACATAATAATAAACACGAATCTTGACAAGAGGAACGTCTTATCTGGCCGCAACACTCTCTGGCCGATATGGCAACGTTTAAACGTGCCTTCAAAATAAGATAAGGTGTGCATGAAAAATACGACTCACCATCGCCCGCGTAATATACAGAGTGGGCTTGGTGCGTGGGAATCTCCGGTTGAGGCAAATCCGTATTTTAAATCGGACTCCCGATACTGTCTATTAAATGTCGCCTTCTTTTTCTTGGAAGTCATCGGCTGCTCTTCTGTCTCCTGGCTGAGCCTTTTCCCCTTCCCAGAGATGTTTGTACTCATTTTGCTAGCTCCCAGGTTCCATTTTAGCAGTAACCTTATCACGTGACCGAGAACCCCGCCTTGACCTGCGCCAAGCGTAGCGTATTGTCGATGGATGTAACAGAGAGTCTGGTCATTTTTCAAAATAAAACCTATTTTTGGTTCAGAAATGAATGAAACGGAAGTCATGTTAGTTATTTTTCTTTCCGTGCGGCCCGTTACCAAATGACCCAGGCACCGGGGTTTGGAGACCGCTGTTCTAGAGGACTTTTTTTGGAAGGCCAAGAAATTGGATATTCGGGGCAAAGCATTTCCTGGGAGGGAATGTCCAATTTGGTGCTTTCCAATTGGCTCCAAAGCTATTGGCCGTGTTTCAAATCCATCTTGGTGGTGCATATTGTCCAAATACTCACCGAACTGTAAATGTATCGGTTGTGTTGTCCAGAGGATTTCAAACTGCCTTTTGCCTCTTCTGTGCTTTCTAGTTTATTTGTTTGGGGGGGTAGGGGGGGGGGGTTTCCTTACTGTTTCTCAGGGCTAAATTCAGTTTAACATCATCACTCGAAGCATTTCAGCAGCATATCTTTTTTTTGGGGGGGGGGGGGAGATGGTTCGGTAGTAAATATAACTCGTCTTTCAAACTTGAATTTAGCTCCGAGGACTGACTATTTGCGCTTCCAAAGTTTTGGTGAGCCTCCTTCACTCAGAGTGGACTGGCAGCACAAAGTGGCACAGGACGTTTGGTGCGAAACAGCTCCGGATAGACTTAGTTTGGAATTCCACAGGAGCTGCTTGGCACAGGAGGTGATGGGAATGGTTTTTTCAAAACATTCCATATTGTATGTAAGCTAAATATTATTATGAGGTTATGTGGATTTTTTTTTTTTTTTTTTAATTTGGTGACGATTGAAGACTTTATCTCCCTTCCCTGTTCCTCTCTGACTGGTGAATGAATTTGACCAGGGGTCCCTCTGGCTTGCGGACCAGATGCGGCACCTGCGAGGGCATTTGATTTGATTGTAGTCACAAATCAGATGGAATGTTATGAAATCCCGCAGATGCTCATAATGTGTTTCGATGAAAATGGGCTCGTCGTATTCGAAATGTGTCAGTTTACGACCCTTGGATGGGGGGAAATGGTTCCCCGCGGCTGAACTCGACTTTCGTTTCTCCACTAAACAAGGGGTCAAAGTTGTCGCTTTTGTTACTTTTGTCCTAGCGTTAAAAACGTCACTTTTTATGTTCACTATGTACTGAAATGTCTTGACATCTTAAATTGTAATGTGTTTTTTTTTTTTTTTTCCCAGTTGGCACAAAGCTCAGGAAGTGATGTGTTCAAGGACACTATGTATTTCCTGTGAAACATTTGGCTTTTCATATTTCTCACTTCCACCCCCCCCCCCACACACACACATATTTTATTCCTTTTTTTGTTTGAATAATGTGTCTCTGTGTGCCGCCGTATTCAAATTAAACGACACTCAACGAAGACTAACCGCCATCCTCTCTCGCTCGCCGCTCCCTTTTTTTTTTCCCTCCACAGTTTCATCTGCACGCCTCCTTTGTTCATTCATTATTTATTGTTTCTTTCATTGCCCTTACATCACCCCCCGTGGCTACAAGAGACCTTTTTTTTTTCCGAAAGATCAACTTCCAGAACATGACAAGCGTCCATCTAAGCCACCGAAAGGTTTCCATTTCACTAATTTCAATAAAAAACACTGACGCAACAAAGGCTCTGATCATTGATTTGCTCAGTCGCGCAACTTTAAAAGTATGACCCATGTAAGATTCGAACATGCACTCGTTTCATGAGTAGGAGGTCAAATCCATCACTTCAAATTATTTGAACTCATGGCAACATGGAAGATGAGTGGTTGGTACATGTGTGTATCGCATTTCAGAGGTGGTGGGTTCAAATCGGGGCTCGGGAGATGGATTTTCCACGTCATGATGGATTGTTTTTGTTTCTGCCAAATTTGACCTCACAATAACAAAAACAGGTGCGGAATGAATACCTTACTCACGGCATGAATGAAATCATCTTTGTAAGGGCAGAATTGTTGAAGCAACTTTTTGTATTGAATGTCAATTACGTGACAATTAACTGATGGGGGCACCTTCATAATGGGAGTCGGTTAAATTGCAAATGGTTAAGTAATAATAATTAGGATGATGACTGCACAAAATAAAAAATAATTAATAAGAGATATATTTACCTCTCTTGTTACAATTATGTTTTATGTTACTATTATAACAGTAAATCATTAATTTTTAAATCGTTACAATCTGTTAAAAAATTATTCTATTATTCTTATTTATTTGTGGTAGCAGTCGAAATTATAGTAGCTAATTGTAAGAGCAGTGGTCGATATTGTTGTTGTTACAGATGCAATACGCCGACTTGACCACCGGGTGGCAGTAAGGTACAATATTGCCACCGATGTGAAAAAGAATGAACAACATTCCAGTCGATTCGGTGCGCGCCCGCGTGCGCGCGTCTCGACTGACGCTTTTCCCAAACTGAGCCCAGCTGTGCCTGCGTGCTGACGTCATCACGTCCCCACTGTGATTATGTAAGTGACGTCGCTGCTGGATGGCTTGCAAGGGGGAATGGAATCCAGATCGTGTTGTTGTGATTGTGATTGTTGTTGTTTTTTTTACTGGTATATTTGTTTTGTTGCTCTCCGACGAAACGCCCGATTTTACATTTTCACGCCACAAAAAAAACACATTTAATTTGCGTTTTTAATACACATTCGAAAACGTGTTCATCATATCATACGATATAACCACTCACACTCACATTCTTACCTTAAGGACAACTTGGAATCGTTGATCCATTAATATATTCGTTAGGTTTTTGGAAAGTAGTAGCACCGGAGCCAAGAGTAGAGATTCAAACCGCAAACGTTAAGAAGTGCGTGGCAGACGGACGAGACACTCGGCCACCGTGCTGAGAAGCTTTAATTTGTTTTTAAAATGTCATCAAAGGGTCCGGCTTCTAGTAAACAGCCAGCGGGCCCTGAGTTTGCCTATCCTTGCTTGTAAACAGTAGAAAAAAAGCAAATGTTTCCCTTTATTTCTGAACACTGAGCAGACATGATGTTCCCTCCAGATGCCCCGATGCCGAAAGCAGCACGATTCTTTCATGTCGCTGGCCGACATCGTCTTGCGTAAGTTTGGAGCAAAAGGATTCTTCCAGCCTTTAAAATAAATAAATAAAAAACGGGAAAACAGCTCGAGACTGGGAAGAGGAGGAGTCATTCTTGTGATGCCAGGAGGATAAATTCTTGTTTCCTTAAAGTGGGGGGGAATTAAAGAAAGAAAACCGCGAGAAGTTGTTTTTAACTTCTTGGGGGGGGGAAAAAAAAAAAGAGGCCTGCTGGTAACCATGCTGTTCAAAAAAACTCCAGATTAAAAAAAAAAATCTAAACCAGGTTGCAATGAGGTTTGAGATGAATAAAATAGGAGCACTTCCTGTTGGGCTTGACTGAGCCCTTCTTATCTCTGCCCCAGTTGGAGTGCAGCACCGGCAGGAAATGATCATCACTTGCGGCTGCCAATTCTGAGGTGTGTGCGTTTGGATATTTAATTCCATGAGTCTTTATCATACCACTAGAGGGAGCCCGTGAGCCTCGAGTGCGACTGTAAATTAATTGAGGAAGGAACCTATCATGACGTCAGTTCATCAGAGCCACTGCAGGAGTTGTTCACACGCAGGCTTTCAAGACCGAGCCCATTTGTTGGCCATCGCTGACCAAAACAGCAGCACCTATCGAAGTACGTAAACGGCGACTTACTGTATATTTTGAGTTCCCTGCGCAGTATTAAAGATAATCTCATGCTATGGCGAGACGACAAATGGCTTAACGGCAGTATGTTGTGCATGTCCATGTTTATGTTCAGGCCGACGTAACCTCCGGTTGCTCTGCATTTCTCCATATCAGTCCTTTGAATGTTGTTTTAAACTCCACGAATGTAACGAACCACTAACAGTTGATTTTTTTTTTTAAATAGCCTAAAAAAAACCGAAATGAGCATTCACTTTCACATGCAGCTGTCAGACAGGGGTCCAATTGCAGGACCGCCCCGCCACCCCCCGAGGCCATATGTCGTGGTCAGAGGAAGTCAACATGACAACATGACACGCTTGTGCAGCCAACACGGAAGAAAAGCCCATTCGCAGCAAGCATACGCACGCACGCACGCACGCACTCAAGACAGCTGGAGGTGAGAGAAGCGATTGTGAATTGTTGACTGTTGCCCACTGGAACACGTGCGCGCATTTGTGTCACGCTTGTGAGTAACATTCAATCCGTCATTCTGTCTTGTGTCACTATTTCAGCGAATGATTTGAGTTCCAACCGGCATAACGTTTGAAAATTCCCATGGCACAAATGGTGCAGTCAAGCCTTGCCCATTTTGTGTCCGTACGTTGATTGTTCAAAGTGTGGTACAACTCCTGACTAGTAGTAGGTGTGCGCCCTCTTGTGGTACGTGAAAGAATCACAGCCAGTATGTTTCTGTATACAGTCAAACCTCGGTTTTCGTCCATAATCCGTTCCAGAAGGCTGTTCGAAAACCGAAATTGTTCGAAAACCGAAACCACGCTCGTTTTAAAATAATGTTTACCCAACACGTCTGCTCACAATGGAAAGCAACACGAGGAGGCGTCACTTCCTCGTGTAAGGAAGGCGAGAGGAGTCAAATGGTGCATTCAAGTGCGCTCAGTTTGTTCGAGAACCGAAATTTGTTCGTCATCCGAAGCAAAAAAAAATTTGGTTGAAAACCGAATTGGTCGAGAACCGAGACGTTCGAAAACCGAGGTTTGACTGTATTTAACTTTGAATAACAATTTGTTTTTCGTCATTCATGAAGGAAACTTTATTTTAATGTGCAAGACATAAATGATATATAAATGATATATAAATCAAAACGGCCTAAACAAAGATTTTAAAGATGACATTTTTTTTTTCTACACCCCTCTTCAACATGTCTTGATTGTATATAACTAATGACACACTGTACACAGCAGTGTTTAGAAATGTGTCCGCCCAGCAGATAACTGATAAGTATTGCAAACAGCAGAAGCTCGTGTCTGTTTTTGTTGAGGCCTTTTTTCGGTTTGCCTCAATGCGACACAGCACGCTGAACATGGAGTCGGTTGACGCCGATGACTTCCTACGACTTCCCTGTGTCTTGCTTCAACCGTCAAAACTTGGTCAAGTAAATAATTAGAAAATAGATTAAATGATAAGTGTATCATGAGTAATAATGATCAATCATTTAAAATCAATCCTACGATGAAATGATTAACTAGGTTCAATAAAATGACTAATGAAAAATGGCATTCCTTTTAGGACATTTGAGGTCATTATTCCCCATTTTGATTGATACATGATAGTCTATTTAATTGCCTTTATTTTAATTTAATGTTGACACAAACATCACTCCATAAACGTCCACTGTTATTTACTTTAAAAAATGTTTTCCAGAGTCACCCCACGAAAGGGTTTGGCTATTTGACTGAAACAACAACCAAAAAATCATGAAGTTGCCTTTGATGATTTCCCCTTTGCGGTACACACTACGTTCCACTCATAGCATTCTCCATGTGTACATTAACTCGTTCACTCCAAGCTAACAGCAATAGCCTCACGTCATATGGAAGGATTTGTCAGACACTTTTCCAGTCAAATTGCAGACTCATCCCGTATATTACCATACATCCTAATTCTGTCGCTTTAGCTGTTAGCATGAGCAGTCGTCCTCAACCAGGTTTTTTTGCATTTTCTACCCGCAGGGTACAAGTGAAGTGGAAAAATAAACTGTGACATCAACGCTCAGCGGCCAACAACCGCTAACATCTGGCTTTCGTCCACAAAAGCTTGATTGCCGGTGGCATTTTCTTCATAAAGGCCAAAAACAACACCGTCGCTGGTCGACCGCGGTCATGCTGACTAGCCGCTAGCCTCATCCGTGGCGCAAATCAAATTTGAAAGTTGGTCCGATTGGGGGTTCACCACTGTGCTCGAGCTTACTAAAGACATTTTAGTTGCATTAAAATAAAGAAATTTTTGGCTAATCTCGCTCAGTGGGACATGAGGAGGCACAGTAGCAATTGATGCTAGCCCTCGAGCCCCTTTATTAGCAAAAAGGCTGTTGCCCCAAAATGGAAGCTGGTATTTATTTTTATTTTTTTCGGATTTAGTGTGCGATATATACATTAGGATTTGTAGTTTAGTGGTGAAAACTGTGTTCAAACTTTAAGTGATATTGAGTCATAAAAAGGGTAGGTCGTGTGAACATTTTTACATACATTTTGTTGGTATGTGGATACAATTTTTAAAGATCAATTTAAGTGATTTTCATGAGACAATGAGTCAGCTCAAGTATAATTTTCCTGGGAAAAATATGAATAAAGTTGAATCTGAAAAAAAAACGGTTCACATGGACTAAATTTTGGCCAATGACAACGACAACATGGATCGAGAGTTTCGGAGTGACCTTTTCTGTTGAATCCAAGTTTCAAACTTTCTGAACTTTTATTCAATTTTCAAAAGGTTGATTTATTTGGAAAACTTGTTAAACACAGAAACAAACCACATACAAAAATTATAGAAAGTCAAGGGCCCGCGACTATGTGATAAATGTCTTTTCTTTTTGACCAAGAGCCCAAGACCTTCCATGGACCAAGACCCTTAGTTTAACAGAAGTGCCTTTATGCAAACTCCTGCATTCTCAAAGTCCCCAAAATTTCCCGACACATTTCAGCAAACTGTCAGGTTTGGAGCCTGAGCGGACTGCCGCCATTGTCCTGGAAATCTCGACGTGTGGGCGATGGCCTTCAGTGGTTAAGAACTTGGGGGTGACGGAGCGGTCCAAGAACAACGCAGGCACTCATGTACCTCGTCTCTGTTTTGGCCATTGTTTCTTCCACATACAGAAAGAGTGACATCACCCAGGGCGGACCCCCGTCACCTCTCTCTGAACATTCTTTGCGGGGTTGTCATAATCTTATGCATGCAGCTGATTAGTTGGATCTCTCCCTGTAGCAAACACAGAAAGATGTTGCGTCAGGAGAACATACGCGGCAGTTCTGCATGTTGATGTTGGACACGCAAACGTATCACGCACACAATATGATCCCTGGGAGTATCTGAGGTGGTCCTAGATGTCAAGCAGCGGGGCGAGACGGTGCTTTCATACCCACAAAGATGCCGACATGGCAAGTTATTTTAAGAGGGAGGGTCCTTGGGGAAATTCGCTCCGGAGCTGTCAGGCCTCCGCTGCTTTTCATCATGGCTGTTTCTCCATGCGATTTCCCGAGGGTACAATTTTCACCTTCTTTTAACCCTTTGAACTTGACCAAGGTGGTGGCCTGTCTCATGCGAGTGAGCCACCGCTCATTCAACCCTCCTTTCTGGTTGGCAGGAGCGGCCAACCATGACGACATCAAACACCAACAAAATTACAGTGGGACGGGGATCGCGCCCAGGGAACCAAGAAAGCCCAAGGCTGGTCCTCGAGAGGCCCTATCCAGCCATTTTTAGACGTCTCCCTCCTCCAACACACCTGATTCAAATGACCATGATCATTATCAGGCTATCTACAAAGCTTGCTGATGAGCTGATCATTTGAATCGGGTGTGTTGGAGAAGGGAGACCTCAAAAAGAGACTGGATAAAAACTCAGGTTCAACTTAGCTCCACCCCGAAAAACCAAAATGTTCGTCTCTCAACTGAGAGGGATCTTGACAACATACAGTACTGTACTTCCCTGGGGCCAATTCTTATTCAAAGAGGGCTTTGGCACTAGCTTGTGGCACACAAATAAGCGAAGAAGAGACCAAAAAAGTACCCACTTAGGAGCTCGCACGCTTGAGTCGGTCTTTACACTTGTGGTGCGATTCGTTGGGTAATTTAAACTTGACTGTGTTCCCAAACAAATTCCATTTGTCCTGAAACAGCCTGATGCTAACTACATGTAGCATGTAAACAGATGCGACAGTTGACTTGCCCAACACTTGCGCTGAGCCTGTCATCTGTTCACAGCATGTCTTCTTTGATTAAGCTGTCGATCCCAATGTTGCCTTCAGTAGCACCGTTTTGCTTGTCGGTCCATGTGTCCGACATCAGTCCTGGTTGACAGCCTGCCCTTGTGACCAGTCGGGGACGAGAACAAGGTTTGCGGCGATGTAATCGGTTGACTTGAAGTTTTGACATTCTTAGTAAGGAGGAAACCAGTGGATCGGGCGAAACAGAAAAGTTCATGTACCAATGAACAGATGTAGACCATCCTTAATAAACTGTGAAAGAAATACAAACACGCAAAAACATTGCCGCAATCACCAAATCCTCATGTTTGTGTGCTTTAAAGGTGATCCCAAGGTCATCCCGGGATTAAATTTATCACTGTTGTTAACCTGAGGGTTTTCCCAGTTTTGTTTGGCTGTTGTCCTTGCGGCCCTTTCGACTCACTCCGTGCGTTAGCCAACTAGCAGAATGCACGCTCGCCAAAAGCCTCTGTCTTTGTGTATCGGCTCAGACTCCGAGTGACCTCAAACTGAATCTTTGTCAATGCCAAAATAGTCAAAACAGGCAGAGTTGTTTTTATTGGTTTAGCCCAAAGGCAAAGTGCGCTTCCCTGCTGTTGCTGCTGCTGCTCAGGAAATTCTGTGTTGCTCTGATTCGCTTTCATGAATTTTGCCTACAGCGACAACCATAGCATGACGATAAAGTGGCATATGACATGACATGCATTTATACGACTGAAAAACTTGTTGTTGCCATGTTGCGTCACAATAAGCGCCGGACCTAGCAAAAGAAAGAGTAGCCTGATGTTCTTTTCACCACTCGAGAACGGGGGTTGGTTTCAACAAAAACAACAGATTCTAAACAAAGCACGTAGAAAATGAATTTTTGGGGGGTCTCATCATTCACAGCCGAACCTCGTTTTCAACGTATGGCGTTGACGAAGCTTTCACCGCTACAACGTCCACATTTCAAAGTCTGGATTTCACGTTATTCGTTTTCCATCTGCCGATTTTTGCTTTCAACGAACACAGAATTGTCTTTGTGGATTAGCTTCAAAGACGACAACGCTCATTTTCCCAGTGATGGATTTGCCGCCCCACGTCGAACTGATCTTGTCGTAGCCCGGCTCTTTGAGATACTGCAGGAAGAGAGCCCATCGCATCCCCCCAAAAGAGATAATAGTAGACGGTGGAATGTTGTTTACACCGTCCAGGAAATGCAGACTGTGTTTCCGAGGTAATGACCGCATGCTGGCAGACTACTCTGGCAGAAGTCTCGCAAATGAGCAAAAAAACGACAGAGCAAGCATAACTATTGAAAAAGGGAAGTCAAATCCAAAATTTTCTGGAACATAATATGTTCTATGCGCCTCCAAAAGTCTAAAGACGGCATTCTGATGAATATTTTGTTTGCGGAATAGGAGTTATGGAGCAAAATCCACCCGTTTTGTTTTTTTTTGCCATGTCAGGGGGCGGCCATTTTGCCACACGCTGTCGACTGAATATGACATCACAGGTAACGACCAATCACGGCTCACCTCTTCTCCGAAGTTTGTCTTTTTTTTTTTTTTTTTCACCCCGATAGACGTTGCTGTCAACAAGAGAGATCTTGTGAAATCCGAAGAGCTTCCAGATTAAGTGCTGAGTCACTACAGAGGTTGTTCAGAGGACAACATCCCACTTGGAATAACACCACCAGTCTGCCAGCACTATCAAATTGCCCTGACAGTACACACACACACACACACACACACACACACACACACACACACGAGTCACCCAATTCAGAAAAAAAGAAAAAAGAAAGGGGGGAAAAAGGTTAAGAAATAAAAATAGAAATTACTCCAAATAAATGACTCTCAATAAAAAAAGCATCAGCAAGAAAAACACTCGTGCAAAATTGATGATGAAAGATTATTTTGTAGTTACTCCGCATTTGGTTTTGAATTTAATTACTGCACTGGATTCAATGTACAAATAAAAGTTTTGGAAATACAGAAACGCTCCATTTGCTTTCTAATAATGTTGCCTAGATTGATGGAGGGTGTACAATAACATCAAATTGTGACATGTTATTTATTTATTTATTATTATGATGTATCTTTATATTTTTCGGGGGTTTTTTTTGTATTTCTTGTTTAGGTTTATGAAAAATCCATCCATCCATTTTCCAATCTTTATCAAAAAATAAAAATAATTCTCCCACTCTGCCATCTTATGGATGTGGTGGGGCACTGACCCACGTCTCCGTAACGCAACATTGATGATAGCCAAAATAGTACAAAATTTCGCACGACTCTGTTTCGAATACAAAATATATCGGGAGACTCATTCATATCATCGCTCACACCGCCACGTGTCCTACGATTGACTTTGTCATGATGGAAAAGGGGTCATAAAAAAGGCAAAGCGCTGTCTTTGTTTGGCTTAAAATTGACCTTTTCTTTTCCTCTGGTTACGGTGTCCATTTAAAGACATCTGGAAGGAGTCGGGAAAGTCAAAAAGTGCTTCAAGTTGTTTGCTCTCAGTGCGGAGGGCAGCGGGTCCATGAGGTCACCGAGGCTGCATTTGAAACTGCCCAATTGTTACCATTTGGCTGAATGCAGCAGAGGCACTCGCTTTACCAGGGCAAAGACATCAGAACATCTTTTTCTTGTCCTAAAGACTTGACACTGGCTGTCAGTCAGTAGAATTGATGATGCGACCGGTCGATAAATCAGTCGTTGAGTGGTTTGGGTTCTGAATACGTTCTGAAGAAATTCTGATTGACTCCCGACTCGATCTGGTGGGGGCATGATAGCACTTGCCCCCGAATGCAAAAATTCAATTTGCTGGAAAGGTCGATCATTTTTTTGTTGAATCGCTTTTTTTCTTTTTTTTTTTTTAATACAAATATGTGCTGCCACTTCTTTGCGCCGCTGTAATGATTTTACCAGGTGCCCTCGCTGCCAGGAGGCAATCCAACCTTTTTTTCCCCCTTCGGAAGGACTCGGTCAGACAAGGGAGCACTTGGTAAGAATGCAAAAAAGTCTGCGGACCACCTCAAGTGTCCAAAGGTATGCAGTAATATCCATCCATCGGGTTTTTCTTTTTTTTTTTTAATACAGTATATGATTCATCTCATTTGGGTCACGAAGACCAGCTGACTTAAAGCAAGTAAACATACAGACAGATGACCATTTACCCCGACGGGAGCTGGTGACCTCCCCACAGTTTTTTTGTTTTTTGCGTGAGTTTTCTCCGGGTACTGCGGTTTCCTCCCACATTCCAAAAAACAAGCATGGCAGGCTGATGGAACATTCCAAATTGTCCCAAGGTGTGAATGTGAGTGCGGATGGTTGTTCTAATCTGTGTGCCCCGCGATTGGCTGGCAAGTGGTTCAGGGTGTCCCCAAAGGCAGCTGGGAGAGGATCCAGCAGCCCCCCCCCCGCCCCGCCCACCGACCCTTGTGAGGATAAGCGGATCGGAAAAAGGATAAATAGATGGATATATGAGACCCTACACAGGCATATATTCTTTATCCTCTGCGAAAAACGACAAATATTACTGCAGCTTAGTTGCGACAGTCTTGCCTGAAAGCATGAACTCATGATGCAAGGACCGATGAATTATTTCCATCCATCCTTTGTCCAATCTGCTCTATCCTCACAAGGGTTGCGGGGGCGTGCTGGGGACCATCCCAGCTGCCTTCGAGACAATGCAAAAGCTGAGTTAAAAGAAGCCGGAACTTGAGAAGAGAGCAAATGACTTCATTTTCGATGGTTTCGTACGGGACAATGTGTCTGGGACGATACAAAGGTGGCTTTTACGAGCCCTTTGTTGGCTTTGCTCACGACGGGAATGAATTACCAGAAGGAACGAGCAACATTGCGGAGGCTTGTACTTGACATCGGCAGGTATATCCTATATTCAATCGAGTATTTCCTCCGCTTGATGACATTTCCTTCTGCGGGCAAAATGACGTCATTGCCACTCCTCATGTTACATTCCACAAAGGGAGAGAACCTGAAACAAGTAACTGGGGCTTAGGTCGAGTGTCTTGGAGTCCACATGATTTTTGAAAGAGGAAATCATGTTATGTCAAGGAGTTTGTCGCAGGTTCACAGTTTTTTTGTTGTTTTTTTTTTAATATCTTGAAGCAGTTTTCTTCATTTTGGAGTTACTGTCTGATGTCTTCCATTCAGTCTGGCCAGCAGTATTCATTAATTTCAGATTGGGCAAGCTCCTTCTGGTCTTACTTGTTTTATCTTAAAAAGAGATGTCGGATAATTGTTGGCTTCAAGCCTTGTCGTTGAGGTTCTTTTTTTTTTTTTTTGTCCCCATAAAGGCGTGCTTGGACAAGTTTGGTGTGAAGGGATAAATAGGCCCTTTCTCAGGTGCTCACAAAGGTTCGTCTGGATGAGATGTTGAGAAAACAATCGCGATGTGCTTTTTGTCTTCCATCCATCCATTTTTTTTAATCGGCTTATCCCCACGAGGGTCGCGGGTGTGCTGGAGCCTATCCCAACCGTCTTCGGAACTGGTTGCCAGCCAGTCACAGGACACACATTAACGAACAGCCAGAGTCACACCGAGGCGCAATTTAGAGTGTTCAATTAGCCTGCTATGCGTGTTTTTGGAATGTGGGGGAAACCCGCATCCATCAAATTAAAAATCTCTGCCAAACAAACTGGAGTGGAAACATGACAGTGCTACAGTATGCTACATTTGTTTTTTGTTGGGTTTTTTTGGGAGGGGGGTGGTTAATGATCAAATTTGATCATGATCTATAGCTAATTAAACCAGTTGATTCAACTCTGTATTACATATGAATTAAGTTTGAGGAAATATTTAAATTTTGGGAAGTACACAAAAGTAGGATTATTTTCCACCAAATTGTCATCTACCCTGACGAAGTGGGGCAATTTTCCACTTGCCCCTCATGCAAAATTGATCACGATCAATTTTGGCCACCGATGGAACGAAAGCAAGCTTGCTGACACAAAACGACAAATTCAGACCACCATTCTTATTTATTTATTATTTTTTTAATTTAAAGCTTTCTGTCGCCTTCCCTTGAACCAAGTGAGCAACGACTCAGCAATTTTTTTTTTTTTGGACATCCTGTAAAATCTCAAGGTCAACACATCTAAAATAATTTGTCAAGTTTCACCGCAGGCGTGAAACCGCATTTTATTTCGAAGGGGATTTTCACAAGCTAAACCTTTTCCGCTTTTCCTTTTTGCTCTTTGTCAGAGACTGCCTGCACATTTTCCTCACACGCAAGGACAGATTCAATTACAAAAGCAGAGAGAAAAATGAGCTCTGCAATAGAAAAAAAAAAAAAAGAAAGAAAAACGTCGGAAAATTCAGACTGCCAGATAGACATGATTAAAGAGTATGAAAAAAACCGAACAAGAATAAAACGTGTAGACAGCAACATTTGGACCCACGAACGGATCTGTTCATTTTTAGGATGCTGAATCGGTACTTTTAGGAATGTCGTGATGAGCACAGGGGAATGTCAATCCGACACGGGAAAATCTTCATTCACGTCACAGAGCTCGTCAAAAGCATTCATTCCATATCAGTTGTGCATGGAAAAAATACACATGCGTCACAAAATCTATTACTCCCCCTCCCACCCCCTGAAACAAAAAGTGCCATTTTTGGTCACATGTCCTTGAAAAAAAAATTCTGTTCAGATTCTTGCTTAGATTCCCTCAAACATTCCGCCTTTGTCTACATATTTCCCATTAGCAACGCAAAAATGCTAACTTAAGTCTACAGCGAGCCCGTTATTCCAAAGCTTTCCACTCGGGGTGTTTGATACCAGTTTTTCAGACCGATACCAATATGAGTACAGTAAAACTCCTCTAGAACGAAACCTACATGGGCGAAAATACCCCCTAATGTGAAAAAAATCTTCATGCATTAACACCCTTCCCATTCTCCTGCCCCCCATTCGACAAAAAAAAAAACCCTGTTGCGTTATACAAAATGATTTTCTCTGCTCTTGCCTCACGAGAGATTCACTACAACAAAGTTTAATCCAACTGCGACCTGTTCTGCTTCGTTCGGAAACGGCAAAAGCCGTGCAAACCACTGGTTTACACGGCTCCGACTTTTCTGAACGCAACATATTCATAGCTGCTCTTGCCATTGGCTTACCGAGCATCAACCTGGCCTCCGATTGGCCAAGAGGGACCTCGCTGTCTATGTGTGTTGATGCTTTAGCTCGATCCGTGGAAGATAGCGTGGAATGCATCCGATTAGCTGCTCAGAGTAAATTTGCTTCCGGCTCAACGGACATTCAAATAAACGAACGTTTCCTGGAACGCTTAACTATTTATCATGCTAAAACGCTTACGCTAACTGGAGCGCTAATTAGAGAGAAGGCGAGTTCCATCGCGCTAACTATGGCCATCGAGGACGACGAAGCGTCCCGTAGCTGGTTTAAAAAGTTCATTGCATGACATTAGCTGAGCAACGCTGTCTTGGGTGGCGATCGAGGGTTAGGGTCGAGACAGTGAGATAGTGGATAGAAAAGCCACCGGGTCCAGGAAGTACAGTATCTGTTATTGTTCGATTCAGACGCAGCATGAACGTTGCATTGCTAAAATGGCTACAAAACGGACCTTTGGATGTCAAGCAGCTAAGACAAGAAGCGCTCTGACGCTGGAAGAGAGGGTAAAAGTGATCCAAATGAAAGACAAGGAGGAAGCAAAATAAAAGACATTATCCAAGAAATTGATGTAAGTTAAAGTGAATGCTGATCGTAAATTTTGCGATTTTTTTCCCGTTTATTTCTTTCTACACTGACTATATCAAGTGTCAAATAAGTGTGTGCTCATACTGTACTTAATGCAGTATTGGAAAAAAATAAAGAGTACACATACGATTGTGTGTGCGTGTACACATACGTTTGTGTGTGTGTGTGTTTGTGTGTGTCTGTGTTTACATCTGAGATAAAATTTGCTACAGTGAAAAAACCCCTGTTGTGAAAAATGTCTTGCTGCAAACATGATTTCGTTGTAGAGGAGTTTCACTGTATTCAATCTTGGAGTACTCATCGATACCGGGTATCGATACCTGTAGTACTTGAGATATTACTTGTCATTGAACACAATGGCAAAACATTGTGAACGAAAGCTCTCTTTCCGATGATTCGCTGTTGCGTCAAAAACTGCCGCTGTGTAGCAGTGCAGTCAGGTCTTTAAAGGTTTGGGTTTGATGCATATGGTATCACTTATCAACACTACATTTGGGTAAATATCACAATTAAGCGTACTGAACTGAACTAGACCGCTTGTTGGAAATATGACTTTAAGGCACTTCAGCAGCATATGGATTGGTCACCGCTCCACAGATCGAGCCAAATCGTTTTTGTCGAACGTGAGACGACGAGGGGAATGTGACTGAACCCGTTTGATGGCTTTCGTGCAAACGATCCGCTACGGGAATTTAAAACCTACACGTAATGCGATAATAGTTTAAATTATGTAAAATAAACAATATGCTGCGACATCATCGTCCGTGATGTGATAGATGCGCAGTAAGTCTCAGGAAAATGCGCAATCCGGGGCGTCCTCCAGTTTGGCACGCGGCGTTCCTTAAAGACATTCGTACATGCGCACTGTGCGCTCCAGTTGCTGCACCACGCGCTGGTAGAAGGCGATCTGCTCCCTGAGGTACGCCTGCATCATGTCCTTAAAGTCCACCTCACGCTGACGGTGGAAGTGGTTCATCTCGGCCTGCAGCGCGAAGCCGACCGTCCGGCAGCGCTTCCGAATGCCGTCGGCCTCGCCCTGGTCCATCTTGCCCTCGTCGGTCATCCGCTGGCTTTCTTTCACCTTGGCAAAGGCACCTGGAGGATGACAACAACAACAAAGATTGATCTTATTTTTTTGGGATCGCCAAAATGCAAGAGACGTTTCGTTTGATCCACAACATTCAAAATGGTGAAAAATGAAACCAATGTCTGTGCTGGAAATGGCTGGCCATCCCAGCTGACTGACCGTGCCCGGCTGAAAAATGAATGCTACTTTAGCTAGCAGCATTCTTTCAGCTACACATCTTTCCCTTTTTGAGCCATGTAAATAATTCCCCTCGAAAGCCTCTGTTGTCTGGAATATATTGTATATTGTTGCGAGTCTTTCCACACCGCAACGAGAGGCGCTATCAACTAGCTAGCTCGGAAGCTAACAAGTCCGGGCTTCGTGTCCGCCAGTGGGTAAGCAGCAGCTAGCCTTCAAAACGAACCATCCAGTCACATTTGTTTACTTTGCTGTGACTTATCCTTTGTGAGCAGCATCGACTCATCAGCGACAGCAATCCATCGCTGATTATTTTCTTAAATTCGCCCCGACTGAGAAATGCGCTTGATGCTACTGCCCACCAGATTCAATCCGCTGGTTGAGCGACGAGTCTGGATTTCCAGGCAAGGCAGCAGCAGCCTCGTCCAAGGCATCACGTCCTCAGTTGGGGGAATTTAAATAATGACGCCAAAAGTGTTCCGTAAATTGCGGCAACTGAAGAAGATGTATTTTCGGAGTGGGCATAACTAGCTAGCGGAAATTGTCTTAACAATAATATCGAAGCACAGGGTGTTTCATGAGTCTGTTACACTTTATGTTACCTTATATCTCAGTCGATGCTGAAGATATGAAAACCAGGAGTATTACTTCTGAAAGCAATTGCTTGTAAGTTTTTATTGCAACATAAAAATCGGAGAAATTAGTCTTGTATTTTTTACAAATGTTCGCTCTGCGAGCCCCTGGTTGTATAGATGAATACAGAGTCTATGTTTAGCACTTAGACTAATAAAATATCCCCAATGTCTCCTTTTTTTTTTATTGCTCGGGTAGGCTGTACATTGGAGCACAATTACCTGTTGTGAATCTGCGGCGCAAGGGGGGCACCGAGCACAGGCTACTTTTTGCCCCGCCGCATACCAAACGTCTGAGGACAAGTTGTAACCACGTTGGCCCAGACGGCCGTGACGTCACTTTTCCACGGGCACGTCGCCACCTCGCACTTCCATCCGATTATTCCAGCCTGCCCAAACGACCCAGCATGAACGCCAAAAAAAAAAAAAAACCTAAACAAATTTTTAGATTTTCACATCGCCGACATCGTTGGCGAGCTGAGACGTGCCCGCAGTCGCCCGGGTAACGACATCTCGAGTCAACGTTGAGGCCCGGAATTTGAGCGGAATTCCTGGCAAGCGTGTGGGAAAGCACGGAGAGAGGCGACTGTGGAGATGACCTACATTCATCTGGCTCCCTTTTCCACATGAGGGGAGAATGTGCATCATGGCTGCCGGCATCAAGGAGCGTGCGTGGGGAGCAGGCTTAGAATACTGTAGTTTGGGATTTTTTTTAAAATTCAACTCAACTGTATTTCTAGAGCACTTTACCACAACCACCGCTGTCCACAAAGAGCTGTGCAAAAGCAAGCATAATTCATACAACAACAAACAATAAATTCATAACAAAGAGAGTAAAGCACAAAAACAGTCAAACTGAAAATCAAGTCTCGTGCGGAGTCAAAAGCCAAAGAATAGAAATGAGTTTTGAGATGAGTTTTAAAGATGGGCAGCGAGGGGGGGGGGGGGGGGCTTGGCGAACGTTCAGCAGGAGGTCATTCCAAAGAGAGGGCGACCAGCAACGGAAAAAAAAAAGCTCCATGGCCTCTGAGCCTCCGCTTAGTTCTTGGTACTTCTAATACAGTGAAACTCCTCTACAACGAAATCATATTTGCCGCAAGAAATTTTTCACAACAGGGGGTTTTTCACTGTAGCAAATTTGAAACAGGAAAGTGGGAATGGTGTTAATGCATGAAGATTTTTTTCACACTAGGGGGTATTTTCACCCATGTAGATTTCGTTGTAGAGGAGTTTCACCGTAATGTCTGGACAGGAAGAGCTCAGAGAGGTAAGGTGTAGCGAGGCCATTTGAAGATTTGAAAACAAATAATAGGATCTTAAAAAAAATGTAAAGGGAGCCATTGAGGGGATGCCAGGGTAGGAGTGATGTGCTAGTGATGTGCTCCCTCTTAAGAGTACCAGTCAAGAGGTGAGCAGCAGCATTTTGGACCAACTGGAGATGCTGAATGGAGGATTGGTTGACTCCAAAGTCAAGCACGTTACAGTAATCCATAGTTTACCATCGTGCTAATTCAAAGTGGAAAACAACAAAACGGCCAAAAGAGAGTAGTGCGCAGTGGAAAATCAGAAAGGAGACATGAGAACCATGCTAAACCAGAACGGATGACTTCTGCTTGACACGAACACCCTTTCAGTGGCTACCTCATAAAAACAATAACGGCAAAAATACGGAAAAAGTGAAACACACTTGCTTGCGGCAATGAAGGGTTTTTAAACGTCCTTAAGTTTTATTGTGAAGCAGATCTTTCCAGTTTTTGGTGACAACTCGCAACCTTCTTGCGGTGAGACCGTGACACTTGCTTCGAGATAAGGTCACCTGCTTGGTTTAGCTCACGCAGCAGACTGGATGTTTTACGGCAGCAGTGAGACGACTTAATGACCCTGTGGCGGCGAGATAGTCTGTGAGGGATTAGGAAAGAGGGGAGGGGGCGGTAGAGGGGGGGTGCAGAGCTGCTTGTCTAAACAGCGGCGAAGCGTACGGGCCGAGCTTTACAGGCTGGTACAGTCACGCATGCGCACGGCGGCAGTCGAAGACGAAGAAGAATGAGGACGGTCAGATTAACTGTGACCACAATCCTGCGGGCGGCTGAACTCTGGCGTCTGCTCAATTTTCTTTTCCCACAAGCCTCAGAGGGTAGGAGGAAATTCGGGGAGATTTGCTCTCATGATTTTCAAGCATCGATTAATTTTACAAATGTGATGTGACAGCCCTTAGAGTGCAGTAAGGGTTACTTGTGTTTACTCTACGAGGCGGGTTATAATGTATGGCCAGTGGGCGGGGTCCTGACATATGTCATCAGGGGGGGCTATTACTTTTGTTGACACGGCTGTAGTTGTGCCCGTTGTTTTCTCGTCCCTCCCGCAGCCCGTTTTTTTTTTCTTTTCTTCTACTCTGTCTCGCCACCTCAACCCACCTGGCTGAGACGGAGGCCCGGGTGCCTGTTCGAGGTTTAATTCTCCAAGGAATCGTTTCTTTGACGGGTAATTACTCACGCCAGGTGTGCTTTGTGACTTGCTAAAAATGTTAAGTGCCTTGAGAAAAAACAAGACTAAGAACCCGAGTCAAAATCACTCAAGCTCTGAGGTTGACTAATGCTTGAAAGTGATTTGTTTGAAAAAGAGCGCCGAATAATGACTGACGGCAGTTTTCTTGAGAATCGGATTGTCAATCAAAATCAAGGGACGACTGGACGTGGAATGATAATCGCAAAAACCTTTGACTTCGGTTACCCCGGCTAGCTTCGGTCGGATTCATTCATTCGCAACTAAGCTGCAGTAATATTAGTCATTTTTCACAGAGGATAAAGAATATATGCCTGTAAGTTAGGTTCTCATATATCCATCCATCCATTTTCTGATTCGCTTTATCCTCACAAGGGTCACGGGGGGTGCTGGAGCCTATCCCAGCTGTCTTCGGGCAGTAGGCGGGGGGACACCCTGAACTGGTTGCCAGCCAATCGCAGGGCACACAGAGACAAACAACAATCCACGCTCATGCTTACACGTTGGGACAATTTAGAGTGTTCAATCAGTTCTTGCCGTGCATGTTTTTGGAATGTCGGAGGAAACTGGAGTACCCGGAGAAAACCCACACAAGCCCGAGGAGAACATGCAAACTCTACACAGGGAGGCCGGAGCTGGAATTGACCTCTGCACTGTGAGGTCGACGCGCTAACCACTGGACCACCGGGCCGCCACAGCTTCGGTCGGATATCAAAACCAAAATCAACAGCGGTTTCTTTCGTTCGGGCTTTTGAAAACAGCTTCCACGGACGGACGGGAATCTTTGATCAGTTATGATAAAATCGTCTCGCAGAGGGGAAATCTGACGTTTGTTCGTTCAGTTCAACTGGAGGGGTGACGGGAACCAAAAACAGCGACAGCGTGCAAAAATCAAAACGACATACAGCATCCCACCATCTACTCCAGAAGAGCTCCAGACAAATTTGTCTTCATCCCGAAGATTAGCAATGTCGCTTGGATCGTAAATCAGCGGTTCTCCGACATAAAAATGTCTCTGTAAAAACCAACATAATAACCCAAATGAAAATATAGTAGTCTGTATGACTAAGTGTTAATCAAAACGAGACGGGGATTTCTTATCCTAAAAAGTCCCCGTCCCATTTTGAATCATGAGTCACTTCAAATGTATTCCCGTTAAAAGTAAAAACTTTTTTTTTTTTAAACAAAAAATTGGCTAAAAAAAAATGTCATAACAAATATTGGCAGTCGGAACGTCACCTGTGGACAACGCAGGAAAAAAACCCGAATGGAATCGTACATTTATTTGAGGTGCTTATTTCGAATGAATGATGAAGTGAACTGATGATTCGACAGATGAGGGAAGTAAAAAAAAAAAAAAAAAATTAATAGATCAATAAATAATAGCGTGGGAAGGAAATTCAAAAGTGTCTCGCACACGCAAAATATTGGCAGCAGCCACAGTGTTGCGCAAATTAGCTTTTAAATCGGAGGCGCTGTCACGGAACACTTGACCCCAAATAGTTGCAATTCTTGCGCTTTATTTATTTATTTTTTTTCACACCGCCACAAAAAGAGCAAAAAACGGAAAGCGCCTCGCTCATCTCAACACCGATCTCGAAGGGAAGTCCTTTCAGAGGGCTACAAAATCCAATCCTTGGATCATCCTTGGCTACGTACAACAACAAAATATGTTCATCATCAAAAGTTGAATTGAGTTGAGAGAAATTCTCGTGAGAATTCCAGCAGTGTTAATTTCCGAATGGGAATTGCAAAGTTGACCTCCCAAAAGGTCGGCCACCAGACAAAACCTTTCGTCATTCGGAAAAATCACATTCAAGTACGTGACAAGCATCCGAAATGTGTCATGGACGAGGACATCTCATCTGAGGAAGGACGTCGCCGTGCCAACCGCAAGCGTCACAGCCACCTCGCCAAGAGCACGACGGCCGTAAAATAAACAAGTACGCCAAGGACGAATATTTTACAGCAAACGAGCTACGGTGGGGCGCGCCATCACACGATCTTTCGTTATCATGACAACACAAGGGCGCAACTACTTGCCGAGCGTTGACGCACATTTCGCGAATGATAGAGAAATCGCTGAACAAAATGATATCATGTTTAAAGTTTCATTTAATTTGGGGCCCGTCTCGACGTTTGCATATTTAGCGCCCCCAAATGTCTGTGCGCAAGGGTGGCGGCCGTCTCGGGCGGAGGGCTCTGTGAAGTCCGCAGTAATCACTTTACCGCAAGAGTGCGAACATATAGAAGGAGGCGAGACTCGACTCGGGAGTCGGAGTAAACAGTTTATGAACAAAGTGTTTTAGAATATCAAAAGACGGTTCGGGAACTGGTAATAAGTGTCGCGGCCCAGGCGAACATTTGTCGTCTGCAACGTCGGCGACTTCTTTGTTCGTGGGAGACCAGGCATGAAGGTGTTACCGAGTATCTGTGGTTGAAAGTTTGCCAAAAGTTCATCAAATCTCCGACCTAAGGGGGCGTGGTATGCAAATATCGGGGGCGGTGTTTTTCTTGTATTTTGCATATGCAAACGATAAAAGTACGACGAGGAGCACGAGGAACTTTTTACTGCGATTGGCGGAGCAATTGTCGTTGATTGTTCTGGGAGATCGTGCTAACGTCGACTGCAAAGACAATCTTTCCCGGAGTTGAGTCCTTTGTTTAACCCCCCATGCAGTAATTATCCCAAAATTGGACATTTCGGACATTTCGGACACTTTGGACGATTTTGGACTGTTGGACAAATAGACACCGCAGACAAAACAGTGAAAAATAACCACGAAGCTGAAATTTTGCATAGGATGTATATCTATGTCTTGGCCAATTCCCACTGAACATTTTGAGGGGTTGGAAGTGAAAAAAAATTACAAGTGAAAAAAGTTCACATTTTCGGAAAGGGACATTTTTGGGACGTAATACCCTTCATGCAGCCGCTTAAAAATACTGCATGAGGGTTAAAGTTGTCGGGGTAAAAATCTCCGACAGCGAATTTCCATCAGCCCATCTATGGCGTTTCACGTGGTCTGTGAGCATTAAGCCAGACAACTTTTTATCATTCTCGGTTGAACAATTTGGGTTATTAATTCACAGAGTTGCAGTTTATTTTGTCTTTTGGGTCAGTTTCATGCTAAACTTAAACTGGGACCCGCTTGAAGCAAGCACACCGGGTCTCTTTTTGGAGAAGGGTCGTCAGTTTCCAATTTTTTATCCTCATGAGACAGTGCTTTAAAATTTAGTTTTCACCAGTTTAAACGTGATTAAAGTGTGTGCCCAGTGGATCTGGAAGGTATTCCCCACGTTTATATATTTCCAAGTATTTGTGGGTTTATTTTGTAAGATCGAACGGTTCTCCTTTCGGACTCCCACTGTACTGTCAAGGAACACAGGACAGAATGGGCTGAACGGGCCGACTGAAGGAAGCTATTTTATATTTCACACATGCCAACAAAGCAATGCGCTCCCTGCGCGGGATGCCAAACAGCCGACGGATCCAAACATAAACAAAGGCAGATGCTCTCAATTGCTACTTCCCACGTGTTCGTGACACGGCCAGCCTTTTCGACAGACATCAGCGAATTCAGCCAACCTTCTTCAAATCAAAGCTCATCCAGTTCACATGCCACGCTCCAAATTTGGACCCATGTTTTCCCTTCGAAGTCGAGGTGGGAAGCGTGGGGTCACAAATGGATTGCGAAAGCATTTCGTCTTGCTCCGCCTTGAAATGCTAAAAACAACAACAGCTACAGCAGCAACAACAACAACAGGTTATGTACCGGGTTCAAATGAGGTGGTGACCAGGTGGTGAATTTCTCTAGGGCAGTGGTTCTCAGGGACAGTTTCTGGACAGCAAGTGAGTAAGTAAATAATTAAATACCGTACTATAATACATGGCTGAGATCAAACAGTTCTAAAAGTTTAAACGCTAATGTATACTTAAAAGTTAAAATACAACTGAACTGTACTTAACAAGTGTCCCACAGGAGATTAAAACAAAAACTTTACGCCATTGTAACAGATGCACAATTTTAAGATTTAATTCAGTGATTCTTCACATACCTCTCAAACCACAAGAGACTCAACGCTGAATACGATTTTAAGGGAAATGGCGCATTTTCCAAACAATGTACCTTCAAACCTAAATGGCTAGCGACCTGTAGATACCCAGGACACAGTGCATGTGATTTCTTCAGTGTTATTGGTTTGTTTGATACAACACTTGCATCCCAAATCGTCTGTTCTCATTTACATGAATGGAAATTACATTAATCCGTTCCAGTGTGCTCCCGGCCAAAAACAGTTTTTTTTTTTTTTGTTTTATTTGTTTTGTTTTAAATAGCAGTTTTCAGTATTGTACTTTATAGAGAGAAAAAAACGTGAGGTATATTAGTCGTTTATCAGAGAGGATAAAGAATTTATGCCTGTGAGTGTTGTTGAAAGCACTGTCTGCGTGTGTTGCTACTACTCGTGTTCAAATAAAAGTGACTTAAAAGTCAACCTCAATGCTATTTCCTTAGCCCGTCTGTGACGTTTTTCCCCCGTGTGTTAGCATGAAGCTATCAGACTTTTTATAATGACAAAATGTCTCCGGATTGTTTTAAATACACAATGTGGAATTCTCTTTGTTGTATGTTGAGCTTTAAAAATAAACTCCAAGTGGGAGTAACGACAGACAGCTTGAAGCAAGCATTTGGCCTCAGTTTTGAACCATTGTTCACTGCCTGTGAAACGGTTGCTTGCTGTCATGTTTCATACCAAGATAAAAGGTTCTTGCTTTAACTTGGGTAACAAGAATGACGTTTCAAAGCTTCGCTGCCCAAGCACCGAAGAGAAAATATTGCCGATGAATCAACAAAGCCATTTCAAAAGGGCCGACGCGCGGCGTGCTCGGGGGGGCCACACCCGTCGTCACACACCAATCAAAATCAACAGGGTTCTGTCTTTGAAAAGAACAACATGACTGATAATGTTTTCTTTCTACTTAAGGGAGTATGAAAAACGGCAGGAACTAACAACCTGCCTGCTTTTAAAATATGAACTGAACATAAATCACTGCTGCCGCTGGGAGTGCCAAAACTCTCGGTGCCCAGCTTCAGCAAACTGCTGTTTTCCACTTCAATTAATTAAATAGCAAGTGCTGTCATGGTGGACATCAACAAAACAAAAGTAAACAAGAGTATTTACTGTACTTTTCCAGCCTGCATTGCCGTTCCATTAAAGTGCTCTGATTTAGTGATTTTTCCACCAAATTGTCAGCCGGATGTTTTATGCTGTGGTCGCCCACATGGATGCCGTGACTCACTTCCTGTTACTGTCCGCCATCTCTCGGCCAAATACGCCATGCCATGGCAAAAAAAATGCTTTGTTGTCACAGAAAAGAAAAAACTCACGGGTTTCTTCCTTGGACCTGCCGCAATTTCCAAACTGTTTTCAATTGTCGATTGCGACAGGTAGAGTGCACTGCCAAAGACTCGAAAACCACCGTAATTCCCAAATTTACCCTTGAATTGACACCAAAATGTGGAAATTGTCTACCCCTTTGTAAAACCTATTTGGGTCATGCGGCGTTTGTCTCGGTCAACACCCTTGGTTGAAACATCAAGATGTGCTCGTTTGAATGTAAAGTGTGAACGTGGTGGCGGAATCTTTTAGTCCTGAAAACATGGATTGGGGGCTTTTGCGTAGCCTTGGAAGCATAATCATATTGAAACATGGCTCAACAAATCTTAGTCAAGCTCTGAAGACAAAAAAAGTCAAACACGACACAACACAGCATGTCTACGATAGCCAACACAAGCTAACCCTGTTAGCGCATTGAGTTAGCCAGTTTGAACAGATTGTGAAGCGCCCGCAGGTGATCAAGGACGGACTTCCGGGCCGAAAAACCGGAGCTCACAATAGCCGACTCCCACGTCACTCACCAGGCCAGGTCCTGCCATTTAAAAGGCACAAACACACAAAAGACGCAGATACTAGCGTCGAGGTGACGCCAAATGGACTACAATTGTTTGTTGGTATTTACAAAGTCTTGCACCCATTTTGGTCCGATGACTCGACAAATTGATAGGATTAGCAATGTGGAAATGAAACTGTACAGAATGGCTTTTGATAATATTTCATTTTTACAAATGAAAGATCTGTCTGATTTTGGGGGCGGGAACCACAGCTTTGTGGGATAACTGGTGGACTGGATCTGAATGATGACAGACAACAACAATAGAGACACTGTTTGATTAATAATGGCTACGGCCTCCCATTACACAACGACTCGGGAGTGTTTGCGCAAAGATTGGTCTTGGAGTGCGATTAAAAACAAGCGATTCCTTATCACATGGAAGGCTTTTTGCACTCCAGTGCTCCAAGGGTATTTGGTTACGGTGAGGGAGGTGCGATACAAAACGTTCTGTTCGACATCTGTGGTCTGCGTTGGTGTGAATCAGCAGCGCAGTGGGCCAGCATGCGCAGGAATGCCGCAGCATGTGGACGGACAGTTCGTGTGAAGACAACAAGGCCTCGCCTGGGCTCAGATTTAGGAGTAAGCAAACAGCGCCGAGGAACAAAAAAAAACATTTGTTCTCCAAAGTCGCCACAAATAAGCACAACAATAAAAGACACGGGGAAAGCTACAGTCATCCAACGGGTCGATTATGTGACACACCACTAAACTTTGGTTCCGCTGAATGGAGATCTTTATGTACCGTACCCTCCTGCTTCATAACCCAGTGGAAGTGTCTCGAAAAGTGAAACATCACAGATGAGTTATTGGTGCTTGTAATTTTTGATGAGCAAAACAAAAGTCTTTTGTTGGCATACTGCTACGGTGCCAAAAAGAGGAATCATAGACGCTATTATTTTGGTGCGCCGCGCTCCTTTTACAAGAAATGTGATGAAAAGCTGACTTTTAGGAAACCTAACACGTCATTTTAGGAACTCAATGTAAGGCTAAATAAGACCTTACATTGGGTGACTAAAATCCCAGTTGGGTTGCTGAGATCCCAATTTTTGGTTTTGGATCTTTTGGCTTGGTCCCTGTCAGGCATAGCGAGCATTCAATTGCATGTGTGCTCACATGTGATGCGTGTGGAGGGCAAAATGATTCAGGAAAGCACACCTGAAAAACTACTCTGAGAGCAGCCGGCACCAAATTCATTTATGTCTGAATTTTGGGGCGCCTTGGAACGGATTAGGGCATTTACATGGAAAATGCGTCTTGACTTTTCTCGTTCAGAAATTTCTTCCAGAACCAATTACATTTCTTAAGTAGAGGTACGACTGTATTTAAAGATGCAAAATCGGCCATCGCGATCGGTTGAACGTGCTAATTTAAACTTTTTGCATCTGCTGACCTCAGAAGGGGCTCAGTTTTGCTCACTTGGTAGACGCAATCCTGCGTGCGCCCGGTTAGTTGGATCAACTTCCACATCAGACGGACACGCTATGCAGGTGGTTTGGAATGCGTTGCCTTAGAGAGGACCGCGTACTTCCCCAAATCCAGATGAAAAGGACTTGCGGGCATGCTTCAAGCCCGCCCGTGGAGCTAACGGGGTTCTGCCACCTTCAAGGCTGAGCTCTGGTGCGCATCAGCACTGCTTTTATCCCACTGTCAGCAACAACCGAAGCCAGGCAATTCAGACTTTGCCCCTTCCCAAGCCAAACGGCAACAACGCGGTGTCGCTGTAAATGACTCCGGCGTGTGGGATCTTAAAACAATTAGGAAGAGGAGATTTTGGGGTTGGTTCACTGTCACGCTGTAATGCCAAATATTTGCTCCGTGGAGATTTGGTTCAGGGAAACACTGCGGTCGCCTTGGATACAGTCATGACAGGAACTGATGGTGAGCCGGAGCCGCCCACTCAGCAGTCTTGTGTTTTGTTAAGAAACGAGCAACGTTCCAGCGAATAAGGTTGATTCTGCCGTTGGTCTTTAAGACCGTAAAGTCCATCATGAGCCTTTTTTAGCCACCTTAGGTACCTTTCGTCTTAAAAACAGCAGCGTTTCAAAGTCGTATTGGACATCTGTATTGCTACAAACAACAGACGTGACTCGAGGGTCAAGAATTAGCTTCCCGATGCATTCAGTGTCCGTATTTGCATTGATCAATCTACTGTGAAATCAAATGAAGAGATTTGGGGTGAAAGTGAACTCAAACGTAAACCTCAGTGGTGGTTTCAATCTGGTTAGTAACTCAGCGCCAAAAAGTGCTCAATTATTTTGGAATCCTACTCCAACTTTCGAGTGGCACCCGATCCCTGCAGTGAGTAACCAAACCAGATACGCTGCCAAAAAGCGGTATGAAAAAGATTAGCGCTGCAACTGCGAATCGAGTAACTGGAATCATTCATTTATAAAGAAGGTTGAAGGAAAATGTCTGCCCGTCAGCTTCGCAAGGGATCATTTTTCCACAAGGACTAATTTTACTGATGACGCACACCCTCGCACGCACCACTCTGTGAAGAAATAAGTTCCTGCAATGCCACCATGCTAGGTGGAAAGACTCCATCAAAGACAGATAATGACCACAATTTGGGAATATTTCATATTAAAAAGATGCTAATGATGCAGAAGACGTGTTCATCATAACAGCATGTCTACGACCATCGACAACAAAAGGTATCGATGTTAGCTAATTTGATGGAGGCTATCATAGCTAGCTAGAATGTGGACGTTCAATGGGTTTATTAAACAAACGGGGGGGGGGGGGGGAAACCAAACAAACACGTAATAAGCGCATTCATACACGAGCTTCCACAACTTGCACCGATGAACTCAACCCGCTGGCTCTTGCCAACGGGTCAGCCAGTTAACAGCCAGTTAACACAACACTCTCATCTGCTGACACCCATGTCACTCACCATGCCAGGCCCCACCTTTTAAAGCCATACACACACTCAAAGTCACATATACCCCAGTAGAACGTGGCGATGGTAATCCCGAGTGGACAAAAATCATGATACTGCATGATCGATGATGGCGACAATTTGTTTAGAATCGCAATTATTTCCCACTGGAAAAATCTGTTTCCAAAAGTGAGCGCTGGCGGTGCCGCTCGCATTACTGTCGGTACTTTTCCTCATGAGATCTGGTTCTGTTGTCATTCAGACGAGGAAGGGCCTCTTACATAACAAGGACACCTCATTCCCCCCCCTGATAGGGGGCGGATCCATTTCATCCTCTTTTGTGTTGTGTTATCGAAACTTTCAAGAGTTCCTTTTTGTCTCCGATCGGAACTCGGCGGTGCAAAAACAGAACTCGATGGTCGGGCCTCATCCCAGAGGCCATTAGGATTCACCCTCTCGGTCGCGATATAAGATCGCGTCACAGTGTCACACTGTCACAATTTGTTCTAGGGAGCGAGATGCTCCAACAATGAAGCAAGTGTGATACGGCGGGGCGGTGGCGGCGATCACATCTGCACAAACAAAACAAAAAAACCTCACGCGGGCCGTCACTCTGGAACAATGTGGTGCAATTAGCCCTCGCAATCCCATCGCGGCTCCTGCGCCAATTTCAGAGGGTTGGATGAGAAGAAGCAGATGGAAAGCACAATGAGTAGGGTTGTAAAATTCCAGGAATTTTTGGAAGCTGGAAACTTTGCATCGGAGCTAACACGTATTGAAGGAATTAATGGGAACGACCGGAATTTATTTATTTTATTTTTTTAAATTCAAGGTTATCGCTCAATAGGAAACTGAAATATCCAGCGGTGCCTTGAGATACAAGCCGTCCTGTGACTGTACCCGTCGGGCATGTCAAATCATCTTTCGCCACTGAAATTAATAGAAATGTCTCTCATCCATTTTTGCCGACCCAAAAAAAACAATACTAATATAGTATACTTAAAAAAATACAGTACTGACATTTTTAAATAGAATTTGGGGCTGTGTACAGCACACATAGAGACACACACACAAAGAAGATTCCCATACAATATTTGTTATATTGTCTGTCAACATGTGTTGTTCCACAGTTTGTGGTCAAATATCCGTTTATGGACAAAATTGAGCAGGGGTGTCCAAAAATATGGCATGTGGACCATTTGTGGCCCGCCGTCCATTATTTTCGAGGCCGACAGCATTAATAGGTGAAAGGGTGAGTTTTGAAACTGCTCATCTACTACGACTACGACTATCCATCCATCCATTTTCTGAACCGCTTGATCCTCACTAGGGTCGCGGGGGGGTGCCGGAGCCTATCCCAGCTGTCTTCGGGCAGTAGGCGGGGGACACCCTGAACCAGTTGCCAGCCAATCGCAGGGCACACAGAGACAAACAACCATCCACGCCCACACTCACACCTAGGGACAATTTAGAGTGTCCAATCAGCCTGCCATGCATGTTTTTGGAACGTGGGAGGAAACCGGAGCACCCGGAGAAAACCCACACAGGCCCGGGGAGAACGTGCAAACTCCACACAGGGAAGCCGGAGCTGGAATCGAACCCGGTACCTCTGCACTGTGAAGCCGACGTGCTAACCACTGGACTACCGGGCCGCCTCGACTACGACTCTTAATACAAATATAGAACACGGAAAACTCAACTCTCGCACAATGCCAGATTGTGCAAGCATTGAGGGCGCACCCAGAACATCGGAATTGTGAGACAGACAGGCGCATCACACCCTAAAAGACCCTCACTGTGAAAGTGAAAGTAAGGCAAAGGATGGATTGTGAAATTGCAAACTCGGATTACCTTTTTGTAGATGAATAATGTCTGGGAAGTTGGCTAGCAGGCCTTGGTAGAGCGACAGCGTGTCCAGCATATGGAAGAGGTCATACTTGGGCTGCTCCGCAAACAGCTCGCCAATGTTCTCGTAGGTGCGGCCAGTGTGGGATATGGCGTTGTTGAGGGCCTCGGAGCTGTGCGGAGGGTCCAGCGTGAACGACTGGCTGATGGACTGGAAAGAGTTGCCCAGTCGTTGGAACTCCTTCCGGAAGCCGCCCAAGTGCTTGCGAACCAGCTCCGAGGCCACGTGAGTGAGCTGCATGACGCTGTCGTCCATCTTCTTGGCAAAGTTCTTGAAGGTGTCGACGCGTTCTTCCACGTCTTGAAGGTCCTGGTGCTCGTTGGGGATCTGAAGGGTCAGCATGAAGTGCGCCCCGACCATCTCGTCCTTCTCGGCCCGCCTCTTGCCCAGCTTCCATTGCTTGTCGTCGGCGCACATCAGGAAGTGCTCAAAGCCTTCGTACTGGGAGAAGACCGGGTGGCTGGTCATGTGGTTCATCCACAGGATCAGCCGCCGCTTGCGCTTCTCGATGAAGTCCTCCTCGAAGCGCCCCGTGGCCTGCTTCTCCGGCAGGTGGGGCACCGAGATCACGGTGAACTTGTGCAGCAGGCGGTTGTAGAGCCAGTCAAAGTGCTTGTAGCGCCTGTACACGGGCCGGCCCGTGTGGCTCGGCGTCACGCGGTACGAAATGTACGTCTTGATGCCTTTAAACTTGGTCTGCTTGGTGGGGTCTTCGATGGAGCAGGAGAAAGGCTGAGGGCTCTCTTTCCATCTGGGCCCCTGGGGGCTCATCTCGATGGTGTAGGACTCGGCTATCTTCGCCATCATGGGCACGTCCCCCAGCACAAAGGCCTCCACGCCGGAACGGACGAAACTGGAGAAGCGGTTCAAATTGCGGCCCACCACGCTGCCTTTCCTCCCGCCGGAGATGCTGTCCTGCCTCTCCATGGGCGGCTTGGCCCGGTAGTGCACGTTGGGGTTGTTGGATGGCGGGCTCTGATGCGAGTGACCATTGGCCCCGGGGCTGCGCTCCATATCGGCGTCCTCCACCACGGTGGACCTGTCGTCCCAGTCGTCCCAGTCGTCGTCATCGTCGATATCGTAGTACGTCGGCTTGCGCGTTGAGGGCGGTGTTCGTCGTGGAGGGCAGGAAACAGGAGTCGTTGCCCAAAGAACCCGCCGGGCTGATGGAGCAGTCGGTCACGTTGGAGTTGGAACGCGTGCGAATGACTTCCACGTAGGACGCCGGGAAGAGACCTCTCTCCCCTCGGCTGTTCTCCCCTTGGAACCACCCGTCCACCGAGTTCTCGTCAAAGATGATCAGTTCCTCGTTCTCCCGGATGCTAATCTCCTCTTTGTTTTCACTTTGAAAGGTGTACAGGGCTTTGGCTTTCACCGACATCTTGACCTGATCCAGAGCCGGGTTACAAAACAATAATATCAATAGTTCCAAAACAATCTACACGCACATGGTGCTGAGCAGCTGTTATTGGAAAACGTCGACGACACTTGAATGAATATTTCAACTCATCTCACATGACGTGGGTCAGGTGTGCGACAGCACCGTCAGTCAATAACTGTTTACTACGCCTGATTTATTAATGACGAAGCCTGACCTGCACTCCAATGCTTATGAGAATATTACCAGACCATCGATGCATTCAATCTTTAGTCTAAGTCATTTGCATGCACCCAAATGCCCTCGTTAATGCCCAGAGTTCCACTTTCGTGTAACAAACGAGTCGGTTTTTAAAAAAAAACCGGTTTCACAAACTAGCTCCTGCAACGAGGCTTTTGATCATCCAAAAAAAAAAAGTGAACCGGAACCTTTCGTGTTTTTTTTTTCTCCCCCCACTTCTCGCACTTTCGTCACATTACGGATCCTGGAAACGGTCCCGGAGGCAAATAATTCCAAAAAAGTGCACTTTGGTTGATAACGATTGTATCCGTGTACATGGTGAGGCGGCAGCTCCACATTCCCCGTCCGTCCTTCCTTCCCCTCAGACACAAACTTGCTCCCCGAGTCTCGAAAGCAGGTTGCTGGGCATCTTCGCTCGATTCTTTTAAAATTCACAACAGCGCATCATCCCGCTTTAGGCGAGCCGGTATTGTTTGTGTGGCTCTATTTCCTTACAGCCCCGACACAAAGTAACTCTTTCCATGACGTTAGACTGAGACAATTGGAGGCGAGATCGACTGTTCTCTTTCAAGGAGTCTTTCCCCTGAGAAAGAAGTGGCGTTGCTACGGCTCAATGACGTCCTCTAGGCGGAAGCATGAAGTCATTGCAACAACACAGAGCTTTAAAAAAAAAAATGACGTCCATTCGCTATATTTAATATCATAAAATAATGACGCTATTACAAACAAATGCGATATTAAAACACGTGGCGTTCGGCTTTTCCCCGTTGATTGGCAAATCAATCAACCTTTAATGAAAAATCAAACGATCGTAACATGTGGAATTAAAAATGAAAAACGATTCAAAATGTCCAAATAAAATGTAAACCGGTGCCAACTCAAACTATTACTAATGTCCTCGTGATTGCCATTCAAGCCATCAAAAAATGTCATACCAAGCATTGAATTATGTCAAATTAAACACGGAAAATCTCTCACCTTAAATAAAAAAAACACATCAAATGTACCCATCTATAATGTCAAATTAAGCCATTTAAAAATATATAAGCTCCAGCAGCTAAGAAATATCGAAGTAAACAATAAAAAATCACAGATTTCTTAATACACCATTTTACAACGTTCAAATAGCCCATTTAAAGTGGCCACTCCCTCCAAAAATTCAATGGTAAATTAAACAATCATTCTGATCAATTAAAATATTACACTTGGTATCATTAAAACATGACAAAACATAAACATGAAATTAACATAAAAACAAAAGCACAGCCACATATAATCATGTAATTAAAAAAATCAAAATCAAATAAACATTAATATCCTCCATCCAAACCGCTTCAATAGGGTCGCGGGGGGTGCTGGAGCCTATCCCAGCAGTCTTCGGGCAGTAGGCGGGGGACACCCTGTTGGTTGCCAGCCAATCGCAGAAAGAGACGAACAACCATCCACGCTCACACTTTTTAGAGTGCCCAACGAGCCTGGCATGTTTTTGGAATGTGGGAGGAACCGGAGCACCCGGAGAAAACCCACGCAAGCCCGGGGAGAACATGCAAACTCCACACAGGGAGGCCGGAGCTGGGATCGAACCCGGTAAAAGCCGACGTGCTACACTCTAAAATTATATGTACACACATTTGATTGGATAACCATTTATAAACAGCTACACTCAAAATTATTAACTCATTCTTGAAGAAAAAAGTTTATGTCAATTCAATTCAAATTTTTTTTTAACTTAATACAATATGTAGGCAAAAGTTAAGTAGTTATAGAAACTGCATCGGGTAAAGAAACCCCGCGAGTTAATTAGTTTGTTTATGTAATTATTGGTTTGTTTGTAAGACGACCAACAAGTTGAAAAGCACTGACTCGGACATGAGATAACGCAACCACTTCATTTGGGTCACAATTTGCTCTTTGAAAACTCCGGAAGAGTTTCCTCCTCGCTAGAAAGGCGGATGTGAGGTCACGACTTCGGCTTGCTCCCTCCACGTCCACTGTAAGCTTGATTTTTTAATCCTATTTATCTGTCTTAGCTGCACCGCTGGTGCTGAGAATGCACTTTATAATAACTGGCGTTTAGCTAGTAGATGTATCAACAACCATGTAGAATGGCCAATGTGGCTTGTTACCGGTTGGCTCCAAAGCATGCTAGCATATGTTAGCCACACTGCTAACATCAACCGGCCGGCTAGCTAGCGCGGCATACACAGAATGAAGTGATTTACGTCAGCGACCACGTGAGGATAAGCGGGTCAGATAATGAATGGATGGATGGATGTACGTGAGAAAGTTTTTTTTTCCAAACCCATCTCCTTGACTCCTCTCACGTTCCTGTAATTTCATTTCTTCCCTTCACCTTATTATTTTTTTTCCTCTCCTTTTTTACCCTTCTCTCTTCGTCTTCTCATCTCCTTGCTGTCTCCTCCTCAATTCTATATCTGCTCAGCTCTTATCACTTATTTGCCGTTTCCTGTTTTGACTTCACACAAGTCGGTGCCAATTCAGACGTTAAAAAAAAATCCAGATAAGTCGGTTTTTAAAAAAAATCCTCAAGTGTTTAAAATATATTATTAAACTATGCTTGACGGTATATGACGGTTGGCTGGCGCACAACACGTTGACTCAGCGCTTCCTGCAACAGCGCAAACAGATCATGTAGAAATCGTGACAGCACTGCTATCTGTATTTGTTTTGACCACGCCTCCAGAGTCCCCATGGATGACCTGACCCGAGCCCTCTCGGCCAGCTTTGCTGTGTCCAAGGAGCCCAACAATACGGCCGCGCCGCACCCTCGGCTGTCCCAGTACAAGAGCAAGTACAGCGTGCTGGACCAGAGCGAGCGTCGCCGGCGCTTCCTTGAGCTGCAGAAGATGTACGGCGCTCTATAGACCTTTTCAGAATATTTGGAGAAAATAGACACCGGGGTACTTCCGCGTGGCAGAATAGCGAGCGACTACTGCATAGCCAGAGATAAACCAAGGTATTTTCTGACCCCCCTCCCCCCCCCCCCCCAAAAAAAACAAAAATCATGATTAATTCTGTGCATCTCCATCAAAAGTATTTATGTGGCATTAATCTGAGCAGTAGAAAAGTCGGTTCAAGTTGTGCTATTGGAGATCGCTTGCGCTTTTGCCACCCGGACGTACGAGTGTATCAAAAATGAACAGACACGGTTCACATCTCACCCGGTGTTTTATTTTTTTTTCCATCTCAGTAAAAGGTTAAACTACGTCGACCACGTGCGGCGTCTGGCCAATGGCGACTGGGCAGGGGCGGGCGGCGATGAGGAGCAGGACATGGACAAGCAGGAGGAGGAGGACGAAGAGGAGAAGGAGAAACAGCAGCCAGATGGCAAAGCCGAAGAAGAGGAGATGGAGATTGAGAGAAGAAAGCTACCAAAGCATTACGCCAACCAGGTAAGTGTTGCATGAGGCCATGGAAACTCGTTTGGTCCTCAATTTAGGGCTTTTAAAAAAAGCTGTAAGGCCATTTAACCCAATCAGATCCATAAATTCTGTCATTTCCAGGAAATGTTTTTAGAAAATATTAAGAGAAATGTCATCTTCTGCGCTACAGTGTTCCATATGGTCCAGAAGGGGGCGCCTGTGTCAAACAAAAGTAGCTCTGAAAAAAAAAAACACTTCTGTATGTTCACCCCCTCAGCTCATGCTGTCAGAATGGTTGGTGGACGTCCCAGCAGAGCTGGACTCGGATTGGCTGATGGTGGTCTGTCCTGTGGGCAAAAGATCCCTCATTATTGCCTCCAAGGTAGGATACTTTGGGCGAGTCTCATCGAAAGCCAAACTGTCTAGCGATTTCCATGTCGGCTTGAGGGAACGTGTGTTAAATGTAAAAAGGGCTTCCTGGAAACGGATACTTAGAAACTTAGGCCACACACAAAAATAATCACTTGTCGACAACACTCCGAACTGAAACGTTGTATCGATTTGTTGTTTTGCAGGGGTCGACTGCGGCGTACACAAAAAGTGGCTACTGCGTGAACCGGTTCCCCTCCCTGCTGCCCGGCGGGAACCGCCACAACTCGGCCGTGGGAAAAGGTAGCCGCAGGGCCCCGCCGCCCCCACTTTTCTGCAAACGAGTGCTTCGCAGCAAAGACGAATCATTAACCGCCGCCGTGCGCCTAGATTACACCATCCTGGACTGCATTTACAGCGAGGTGGATCGGACCTTCTACATCTTGGACGTCATGTGCTGGAGAGGCCACCCGGTCTACGACTGCCCGGTGAGACACGGACCCATTCCCGCAAATCCGGGAATGTTTTGTCCTTCCTCATGGCTTCAAAGTAGCGCGAGTCTGGAGCGCAGATGTTCTCCATTTGCTCTTTTTTTTTTGACGCCGCTGCGCCGTTCTCTCCTCCGCAGACCGATTTCCGTTTCTACTGGCTCCAGTCCAAAGTGCAGGAGACGGACGGCCTGACCGAGATTGCCAAACGCAACCCCGTGAGTGACAAGAGATTTGAACCTTTTGAACATTTGAGACATAAGAGGAAAAAGGTCCGGCGAATGAGGTCAAGTGGCTTCCATAATTAGGGGCACCCTTGGCTAAAATGTGGCCTTCAAATTAATTGGAAACTTGTGGAGTCAGCTGGAGAGGATGAGATCGGGGGTTGCGCAATGGTCCAAGACCCCTCTTTTCCGAATTCTTCCATCTTGTGAAAACATCATGGAGGATTAAGTGCAGTTTTGTTGGCAAACTTCATTGACATCGGGGCTGCTGTTAATCGTGACGCACATGATTTGACATCAAAGAATGACTTCTGAACTCATTTAGTACCAGTCCGTTTTCTCAAATTGGCGGTCTTTTTTTGGGGGGGAGCAATTGACTCATTTTTGACGGCCTCCAGAAATGTGCCAAATAACAGTTTAACGTTATAATAACGTATGTTACACATACGTACAGCACATTTGACAATAAAGTTGTATTCAATTCAATTCAATTCAAACCTCTGATTAAAGCCACTGCTGCCATCTGGTGGTGATTAATCACACTGAAATCATTCCCAAATCATTGATACTAATTGAGGAGCTGCGCAAAGCCCTTTATTTTATTTTATTTTTTTTCATTAAAAAACACACACACATTTTTTTTTTTTTTACATTTTGGCACTAAATGGTAGGGGTTTTGCAAACGTAATTTTACGTTTTGACATTAAATGAGTTCATGTGGGATTTTTTTCCCGTCACTTGATACATGTATTTGAATTATTATTTTTTCTATTTATTTTTCTTGACTTGATTTTATTGACGTCTTCTTTTTTTTTTTTTTTTACTTTGTCCCTGTATTAATTTGAATTAATTTGAAGCTGAAGAACACATCTTAACCAGGGCTGCCAATAATTCTGGTCGAAACACACTTGTGGGTTTTGTTTGCTTTGCCAGTTCCGTTTCGTGAGCCTCCAGAGCAACGAGTGCACGGCGGAGTCCATCCATAAAGCCCTGGCAGCCGACTACAGCTTCAGCGTGAGAAACTCTTTTTCGTTCTTCCTGACGAGACCTTTTCGTCCAGTTTGTAAACCCCAGACGTGAGGTTATTTCCCAAGGTGGCAGAACGCAAGTGACTACCGCTGACCTGATTTGAAAATGATGACAAAATACAACGCCACAAGATATACCCCAAAAGGGCTTTTTTTTTTCCGATTTCCCTAAAAAAAAAATAATAATCAAATGAATATTTTAATACATCCGAGAAAAATACTTTTCACTTTTACTCTCCAGGTACATTTCAGTGCCTCTATTTTTTTTTACCTTTCCTTGAGTAATGATTTGAATGATTACTTTTGTTTTTAACTCTTCTCAAGGACAGAATGCGAGTATTTTAATTTTAGCTCAATATGACGGCGAGCTTAGTTGTGAACTTTTGCCACCTTCAAGCGCGAGTGATGTCATTTGGACCCGATTTGTCGACTTTGCCGGCAGGTGGACGGTCTTCTGTTCTACCACCGGCAGACCCACTACACGCCCGGCAGCACCCCGCTGGTGGGCTGGCTGCGCCCCTACATGGTGGCCGACATCCTGGGCGTGGAGGTGCCCCACGGACCCCTGACCGCCAAGCCCGAATACGCCAGCCACCAGCTGCAGCAGATCCGGGAGCACAAAAAGACCTCCGGCGAGGTGCGGCCGGCCAGCCGGGATGGCGGCTACGAGCTGGAGCACCTGTCCACGCCCGCCCAAGACGACGGCCACAACCACAGACACATCCAGGAAGCGCAAATGGAGGACTTGATGTGATTGCTAGATAATCGCTGACTCACCCGCGCTCCACTCCTTTTATTTAGAAACCTCTTCCTGAAAACCTTTCCTACAAATCCAGGCTAATTTTAATCAGGCACCACCCAGGACGACCTCTGGTTGTGCAGAAGTGTTCGATTCGTCTCCCTTGATCGTCCGGGTTGAACGTGATGGGGGGGGAATTTCTGGGAATATCCTCGATTGTAAACAAGTTGTACAGTCATAAGACTGCCGTGCAAAAGAATCCAATTTCAAAGAATGACATTTCAACAGATGTATCAGCGAGTAGGAGTTTTACGTGTTTTATCGGGCAGTCAGTTCCTTCATTAAACGACAAAGATGTGGATGGTGAGCTAAACATTACTCATCGCCCCGAGCCAACCCATTTCAAAGAGAATTTAAAAAAAACACCACCATCCCGAAATGTCCCACAGAAAATGTTCGATGAAAGTAGCCCCTCTCTTCGGTGGCCCTGAGGTACAAAAAAACAAACTAAGCAACAAATATTACATGTAAACGGAAAATTTTTAACTGACAAACGGCGAAACACCCAAAAAATAAACACAAGAGCAAATGAAAACTTAAAGAGCCAAACTTCAATTCGATGAATTCCTGGTTACTGAGTAATTCATTTCGCTTAATTTCCAAAACACGACTTGAAAAATCCTGGAATTTCAAAATCCTGTTTGCCGGGTTATTTTGATCAAAGTAAAAAAAAAAAAAAAAAAAAACTCTTCCAATGCAGACTCTATTTCATCTGTATCAACAATAACGCGTTTAGAACCCGTTCTAGTTTTTACAATGTTTAATTTCCCTACTGAAATTTTTTTGTTTGTTTTTTTGTACAAAGTGCATTTTCAAATAAATGTTTGTTTTTAACGGTTCCCATTGTGCTCGCGCTCTCACGTCCAATAGAACCGATACAATCGTTTCATTTACTTTGCGGTTTTAATGTCTGGCGAAACGGAAAACTGTCAGGACTTGGAAATACGAGCTTACAACACAAATCGACCACATCGTATTGTTCAACACTTTTTTTCTGAGAAGCCTGACCCAGCATGCGCTTCAGTGCAGGAATGCAGGTATTAGTCAGCGACACTTGTCGCTTTCCAGGAAATGCTGCACTCATTTGTACTTTACTACTGACAGCTCTCCCACGCTTTCTTATGCGCGCACACACACACGCAGAAAATGAAAGCCTGCTCAGAACTCGACCTCACAGGATGGACACCGACATATGATGTAATAATAAAAATATCAAATGTGGGAAACGTGTGTGTGTGTGTGACTGATACGGTGAGCTAAGCAGAAAGGCTGGTGGAGAATATGAAAATCAATATATTGTGCTGCTTTTACATGATCAATCTTTTACACGCGCGTGTGCGTGTGTCTATGGTGAGCATCTCTCCCAAGTAAGAGACGATTCGATATCGCGATACAGTACACGGGGCCAAATACGATTCAAGCACGATACATTTTCTAGTGGAACGATTCCTCACCATTCGATTCAACATGATGACGCGGTCATGTTTGGGACGTCAAAACATCTAAAAGCTCTCCAAAGTCCAAACCATTCAAGGTCATTCATTTGGAAGCATGATAAAAGAACAACAAATCGATTATTATGACCTGGTGTGCATCGCTCATAAAAGATAAATCGATACGTATCTCGGGGGGGTGCACTATAAAATTTGACGATTCCATTCGGTTCGGTCAAATCTGAACCGAGTTTCAGATTCAAATCGGTTTTCCTTACAACCCTAATATATTTACATACTGTTAGGTGCATAAAATGAGGTGTGGGAAAGTGCACCAAAAGGGAGTGGGCCACGGTGGACTTCTTGTCAAGGACAATAATCAGGTCCAAAAAAAAAAAATTTATATCGACTCAGCCATGTGTGATTATACAAATATTATAGTGTCAAAATAATGTAATACTGCAGTTAACATGTACTCAATTGTCACGTAATGATTTTTTTTTTTAAATTCAAATAATGCTGAATCCGTTGCCAATATGACGACGTCACACTTCAGCTTTCCATCATACATGTTAGAATGCCAACAAACGAAGTCTCACATGTTAGCTTTTAAACAAAACACGTTTCTTGTTGACCGGCCTAAAAGCAAAATAGCCCATGTGAGCACAACCCCCACCCCAACCCCCCCAAACTGTAAATGTTTTATTTATTGTTTAAAGTGAGATCTCCCAGGCTATTCCTTCCTGGGGTCTCCTGGTCGCGCACAGAAATGACAGACACATGAAATATATATATTTTTTAAATCTAAATCAAAATAAATATAACACACTATAGTATGGCTGAAAACATTGGGGGGGGGAAAGTGAAAAATAGAGAAGTCTTAACTTAGGTCTACGCAGTTAGCTTGATGATGTCGTTTCTGCTGAGTCATGTAGCTCACTCTTTTTTTTCTTTTCCTCCAGATGGCTAAAAATATTTTAGTCGGATTACTTACTCGGTAAAACGCGACTGTGATTAAACAAAATGTTTCCACAATGATAGGAAATCCATTGAAAAAGCCCCCACACACACACACACACACAAAAGAAAATCATAATAATTCAGGCTCACTTGATCTGCTATATTTGACTTGTAAATTGATCCTCAATGGGGAAGTAGAACATCGGGGGGGGGGGGGGGTGCTCAAGAGCTAAGTATTTGAAATAATAATTAGTTGTCATTCTTACTATAGATACAGTTACAGTTTCTCTCAGGACACCTATAATGTATACAACAAATGCATGTGGTGATATTTTCATGCTCAATGCGTCTGTTTTTGCTTTGCTTGATTTATGAATGAATGCATGTGACCCTGTGGTTGTAGTTCCGCTGACGACCACCAGGATGCAGAGCCGCGCGCAGGAAGCGGCTGACTGGCTGGCCTCATTGGAGGCAGCATAAAGGAGACGTTCAATGCTCTCCGGCGAAACAAAAATTCTTCATGGCAGCAAGAAGTCGACGGTGATCCGCGCGGCGAGGCTAGGCTAAAGCTAGGCTAAGGCTGGGCTGGGCTTGGCGGAGGGGGACGGTTCCGAAAGCGGCCGAACCTCCAAAAGCGGGCCTTGTTTTGTGTGCGAGCTCGCTAAAAACTAATACAAGAACCAGTTGGTCGTCTCGTCTTTTGCTATTTTTTTTAATGGAACGTTCGAGTTAATTAGCCTGAGAGAAAACTCTTCAGCGGGACCGAACAGCCAACGACCCCCAGAAGCCTGCTGCTTCCTCTTCTTCTTCCTCCTCTTCCTCCACCTCCTCCTCCTGTGTGGCGGTGACCGAATCGGTACCATGGCAGCTACTTTGTCGGCCGAGGAAGAACAGGTAGGCCCTTTCTGTGCGTCTATGTGTTCAATTCGAGGCAATGGGACCGTGTCAGTTGCTCGAATGCGGACTGAAATGTTGCCCGAAAGCAGAGCGGAACTGCTGTTATCGATTTGTGGCGCATTATTGCATCACCGACAGTTCCAGTCTGTGTTTGAGTCGCTGTGCAGAGCAATAACCCCTCCTTGTCTCTCCGCGGATGTGAAATAGCCACCCCAAGCCCCCCCATCTCGAGTGGGTGGAGGGCACAGCAGCTGTGGAAAATATGCGCATTTTACGACAAGAATCGCCTTTTAATACATCTGTTTTTCCCCATGTCTTTGGTGTGGTCTTTAAACGCACCATTATCGCATTGCGTTCACTGAACAGCACAAGCTTTGTTTTTACTAACAGAAAACATTTTTTTGCATTGCTAATTATGTCACAAGACCGATATTAAAAATCCGTGCATCTATTTTGTATAATGAGAGAGGTGGTTTTACACATTGATTGGTCGCCAGACAGCACTAGTCACGTTCACAGCGAAGGACAATTATATATTGTTTTTATATCATTGAGCTTTGGGTAAAATTGTTACATCACAGCTTTTTGTTTTAAAGTGATAAAAACAAATCGTTTTTTTAGGGGTTTATGGTGGTCCTGTCTTCACGAGAGTTGATCTGCCCCTGCACTGAGCAGCAACCAAATCTCATCTCCACATTCAGAACCAAACTATTAAAAAACAAAAACAACTGTTGCTCTGTTATTTTATTTGATTTTTTTAGGATATGCTCCGGTCTACAAAAAAATAGACCGTGGACCGCAGTTTGGATATACCTGATTTAAAGCCTTCAGTGAAGCTAAGGTGTGTTTTTATTTTAAAAAAACAACAACAAAAAAAGCATTTATTGGCAAACACATTAGGTACACCTAAACCAGTCATTCCCAAGAACTGAGCACATTAGTTTGTTGTGAAATATCAACAGGTGAGCTGTGGGAAATTACCCAATTTCACTTGGTCTGAAAATTGTTTTTCTTAAATTTAGGTGCCAGTCGCAGATTCGCTGTTGGTCTGTTGCAAATTCACCCTTATGTGGATTTTTTTTTTTTTTTTTTTTTCCGGAACCGAACCTGCTGAATCCGCAAAACTCCCTGCTTACTTGTGATTTATTATGACATGACAAAAAAAAAAAGTCTGCATTATTTTTGATATTATCTTGGCCAAACACTGGATTTGCATATGCTTTAGGTGGCGTGACATTGAGACTATTTTTCCAATGTACGACGTGTGGTTTTTAAGCTCACTAAAGGCTGCAAAACACTGAACTAGCCAAACGGTTCCTATTCATAAGCTTGCTTAGTTCACACTTTGGATTACGTACACCGCTCGGGGTCACGGGTGAGCTCGAAAGGACAATAATGCACGTTTTGGAGTTGTCCATTGACGACGCTTTGTATTCATTTATTTGTGGAACTGCACGGTCTCACACTGAGAGCTGTTCCTAATAGTTTGATCGTCTCTTGCAGTCTTGAGTTCCGCATACAAAATAATTACACGGTTACGAAGTGGTACGCACATTGCTGTGTCTTGAACAATGACCTGAGATGAATAACACGTATGAAACGATGAAGCAAACGCCCTGTCAAATGCAGCAATTAGAGTTGGCAGGAGGACGCATTTGCATGTTTAACCACTCGGATTATACAACCAAAGCAAAGTCGGAATTAAAATTTTCCATCGGTGGTACGAGCCTCCCCTATTTATTTATTTTTTTTAAATTAAGTGACATCAGCCCCTCCCAATATTGGTTAGAGCACTCTATATGCCCGACCACTCCCCCCCCCCCCCCTCTTAGGTAGAGCGGATATGCAAAACAACTGGCTGCGACAGAAGGCAATCTTTCCAATCCAATGTCACAATGACAAGAGCACGACGCATCACTCTCAGACCAATTCCAAGTCACGTTAATATGTCACTGTGAAACGGTCTTAAAATGGACCTTTGGACTCGGCGATGAGCGTTGGCGTGCCTCCAATTACTGAAATAAATAATATGGAATTGCCTCAACGTTGCCATGCCGTCCGAATCGGATTCCGGCAAGCTATTCTAACATGATTAACAGTTTTAACGAGGGATATTCAATACCACGATGAGAATTCATTACTGAGTACCCACTGATACCGATACAAAGTATCGATACCACTAGTATTTATCCATCCATGCGTTTTCTAATCCGCGTATCCTCACGAGGGTCACGGGCGTGCTAGAGGCTATCCCAGCTGTCTTCGGACAGTAGGCAGGGTGTACCATTGAAATGGTTGGCAGCCAATCGTCGGGAACACCGAGACAAACGACCTTTTCGTGCTCACAATCACACCTCGGGACAATTTAGAGTGTTGCCTTAGCCTGCCATGCATGGTTTTTTTTGGGGGGAATGTGGGAGGAAATCTGAGTACCCGGAGAAAAGCCACGGAGGCATGGGTAGAAAAAGCAAACTCCACACACACACAGGAATCGAACCCTGTACCTCTGCACTGGGAGGCGGTCGTGCCAATCAGTCGTCCATGTCGCCGCCACGAGTATTTATGTTGCATAACATTTCAATGGATACCGTGACAGATAATTGAAGGCCTTTGTCTTTCTGTCGTGCGCAGTGCTGGGCTGACGTTTCAAATGGCCACAGTGCGGCGCCAACTACTGGCAAGGAAGGCTTACTCGATGGCTGATATTTTTTTCCTGTTTATTTTTTTTAAAATTTAAGCCGGAATCGGCCCATCCCGACTTTTACCCTCGCCGCAGACGCGTATGACGTCAATCATGTCATTCGTCTCTGATCCTCTTGGCGCAAGGAGAATTTGATTTCCTTCCAGCAACAAGGTGTTCCCATTACATCGGGGTCAATGTGTTCTCTTGTGAAAGCGCCGTACACATCGAGATGTACCGTCTGCACGCTGTGCCTTTTAAATATGGGAAAAGAAAGAGTTGCCCGGCCGGCACTCTGGCTTCCGCTTTCCGCCACATTCCAAAGACCTGCTTAAGCTTCTTCACTTAATTGTCTCGATTGCCTGTCGGTGTGATGAGTATGAACATGTGCCCTACAAATGGCTGCCGACCAGCCCAAGGTACTTCGCAGTATGCCGCGATTCTTTCTTTGGGAAAACGCTGCGCCGCTTAGCCGTAGCATCCCAGGGTTTAGCCCGGACCGCTCATCCGGTGGCCACGTGCTCTCAGTTTGCGTTAGCATGTTTTCCTTCGTAAGTTGCTTACCGCCTGGCGAATCCTCGCCTCATCGTCATCGTTTTGGCCAGTAGAACGAAAGCATAATCTGGCTACTTCATTTCCTGTGTGAGCTAGGGCCTTTTTTTTTTACTATGGTGTACTTTTGTGTCTCCGGGAACACACACACACACACATACAGGATCGTGGAACTTCGTTCAGGCAGCTGTTAAAAGCATTTCCACGAGACTCTCGGTGAGGGGGCGGGGTTAGCTGCAGAGTGCACGTGCGTGTCCGTCATGTGCTAATGTGCGCGATCGCGTTTGTGCTCCCAGGAAGCAGAGAAAGTGGGAAGAGAGCGCCTCGAGTGATGTTATCGAGTTCCTGTTTTGGGATATCGACCGCCATCGTGCCAAATGGAAGCGAGCCTCAGCCGCTATTTGATTCTCTGGCGGCCGTGTTAGCAAACGCAACCGTCACAAATGCTTTTTTTTTTTTAGGGTGCTGTGCATTCATGGAAGCGTCCTCGGGACCCTGCTTTGGTCGTTTTTTTTTGTGGACCGTTTTCATGGTTTCTTCAAATCTAATGAAAAGGGTGAAACTAGTGGCCGACCTCACACAGTTCTGAGGTTGCAGGTTTGAATCTCTGCCCCATAGCTGTGAGGAGAAGTGTGAATGCTTGTTTTCAATGCAGTGAACCCCAATTCTTTGTTCGGGACACATTCCAGGCACCCCCCCACAAGTGGTGAAAACCAGTAATATAGAAAGTGCATATAAAAACTTTAAAAAAAAATATTAACCTGCCCACAAATTTATTTGAACACAATTTTTCAACACAAACTTAATTTTTTTTAAAAAAGGAGCGAATGCATCTAATCCAACCCACAGATGTGTTCATCCCACACCTGGACGTGTTTTACAAACATGGCACCGATGACTACATTTACATGCAGCCAAGAACCCGTCCGTTTAAGACCAGAATATTGGCTGTATTCAGGTTTTTAAAGGCCACAAAAACCCCAAAAGGCCCCGAATAAGAGCCCTGGGTTACCCCTTTTCTTTTCTAACCAGACTATTGGGTCACGTAGGCGGAAATCCGGTTACCTCTTTGGAACGAGACATTGCTTCGTGTTCTGTGCATGCTGTCACGCTCGCCAAAGGAATCTTTGGGCTTTGTAGTACAGGAAGTACTTGTGACGGTCGTTCTCCTCGCCGTGGCAAAACCGAACTTGAATGCGTTGGATTTCTCTGCAGCCTTTTTCCATGTTCTTTTCTTTACCCGCGATCAAAATGGCACCGTTTGTATACAGACGCACATTTGCTTGTATAAGCGGAGGTAAACAATCATGACGCAGCGCAAAAGCACACTTTTGGAGGGCGGAGGCTTTATTCCTGTGGCGAGCGACATGAATGTTTTATTGATGGTCGAAAGTAACGCGCGGAAATGCACAATGCGATTTAACGCCCGCCCGGCTAGACTTCAAAGTTTAAAGTCCCTCGTGTGGATTTAGGTTTTTTGTGTGCGTGTATATGGTTGTTTGCTTAAGCGCTAGCATCGCTCGGGCATCATGACGGCTTTCGGCATAAACGACATTCTGAAGTGTCGGAAAAGATATCCGGTCCTCATCGTGTCTTTTTCAAATCCTGCCGTCAAAGAGAGAGGTTGACGAGAACAGCCAAGGTCACAAAAGCCGGAGAGCAATTTTATTTATTTTTATTTTTTTGTCGAGCACAGTTGCGGCGCGCAAGAGATCAGACGTCATTCATCAAGCCGACATGCTAAGGAGCCTGCAAAGATGAGACGGAGGAAGTTGCGGCGCTCCAAAAAAAGCAGACGTCATTACTCAAGTGGACATGCTGAGGCAGGGGTGGGCAATTATTTTTATTTTTTTCCTCCCCCCCCCCCCCCCCCCCCACCCCCCGGGGGCCAAATGAGAAGCAGAACATATCGCGGAGGGCCGGGCCAAAAGTTTGACATCGGTTGCTGCTTCTCGGGCGGGGGCATGGACAAACATTTTCAAGGGTTAGCACGACAATGTCTGGTTGCTAATCACTCGGACAGAGTACCTGCGCGTTTAGCGACGCACGCGCACCGTAAACAGCTGTCAAAGTAAGGTTCCTCTGAAGGATCGCTCAACAAATGTGCGGTGTGGAAAGTTGCAAACCGAAAACCTTGATCGTTCCGAAACGGCGGAACGCTGAGGGGAAACATCTGCTTGCCGTCAGGTAAACATTTATGCATCCTCAAGGAAACCAATAAGTGACCCTTATGCTGCTAGCGCGCCAACACCACATAAGAACGGACCTACGTGCATCCCCCCCCCCCCGTCAGTGGAACCAAACAAGAGCGTCTCCACAGGAAGGCCGGATCGCAGCCTGCGGGCGAAGAAAGGCCGCTAACTTCAGAGTCCTGAAGCTGAAGCGTACCTACTTGACCGGAAGTTGTCTTTGGCGCAAAGATCTATGAGGCTGTACCCGACTTGAAGCTTACCCGTGATGTCGTCGTACTCCCGAGTGGACGTTAAAAAAAGGTGACGTCAGTTTCCTGCAGAACGCTTTTTAGCATCGAGCACGTCAAACCTGGCTGGGACTCAGCCATCTCGTTACCTCTGCGTCCCGCGTCCTAGACGCATAATTTTCCCGCCAGACGCAGTTCCACCATAATGTGCGTTTTTGGGGCGCAAGGAATTTTCTCAGTCAAAAAAAAACAACTAGGGTAAATCTTTTTTTCCCAGCAACGATCGCAGTTTGACAATCGCCGCCATTGTTGTTTTGATCTCGCGTGACGAGATTTCCGTTCTCGCGAGACGAGATCGGCCTTCACCTCGTGGAAAGCAGACGATTGGCAAGTTGTAACGTTAAAATAAGCGTTGCGAATGTTAATTGCGGGGATATCGCAGAGGAAGCAGCTAAAGTTGGATCGTTTTTTTTTGCAATGATGAATGAAGTTGACTTTGAGAAAGCCGTGCATCATTGGAAGCAGGGTAAAGAAAGGAGAATTTATGAACTCAAAAGACTGAACCATGGGATGAAATAAGAACCTATTTCTCAGCAAATCTTGTATGCCTGAATTCTTGAAAATTTTGCCGCATTTGTTCATAAGAAATAAACCAATTGTCGATGTATATTGTTGTTGTTGGTGTTATTATCATCTGCAATTCAATAAGTCGACCATTTCAGAATTCCAAATTTGGGACTCTCTAGATGCATCACGGGACTCGTATTTTTCTGATCAGCGAGTCCCTGGGACTCGAACTGTCAAATGATCACTGGGGACTCGGCCGTTGTTCAAAGCATGTCCCTGTGTGCTTCATTTCGTTTGGAGGGTGGAGTTTAGGTGCACCTAAAGGAGTGTCCGGCGGATCCAAGTGTCCGGTGCGTGGGGGTGCATTTTAAGGTCTGAGAACAGAGCGGCAGCTTTATGTCTCGTCGTCTCTTCTGAGGAAGGGGGGGGGGGGGGGGGAGCGAGGAGCAGACACAGCGGCATCCTGTCTTCAGGCCTCGCCGCCCCCTCACTGAGCGTTTTGTACTCCCAAAGAGAATCCCATAAGTGGACTTCCTGCTCCTCGCTCCCCCCCCCCCCCCCGACTTGACTGCACGCTTGTGGGTTCCCGCCTGAGCAGAAAAAGCAGAAGGCGGCGTTGTTGGGGGGGGGGGGGTTAGGCCGAGATGGCGACGACGAGAAGCACAGGAAGCCCCCGCCCCCCCCACCTCCCATAGCTAAATACTTAAGTTGTAGTTTCGGGGAAGCCTTTTCAAAGTCAATTTGAGTTACTTTTGTATTGACGGTGGTCTTGTTTTATTTACTCAACTGCAGATGGGGTGCGGCCTTTTTTTGGAATTCAGTGAGATGATATTTGTGGTGCACAGAAATCCCTTTTGCTATTTTCCCAACTGTGAATAGCTCAAAAACATTTCATATGCCCCCCCCCCCACAACTGTTTTTGTACTAGGAAAGATTTCTTTACTTTTAAACCATCAGTGCCACCCCCCCCCCCCCCCCACTCTTTCGGATTGCTGTGGTTGCTGCCAGACTCCACAAGGAGCTCATTAACATCTCCTGACACAGCTGGCGGAAGCTCATTTATAAGCTGGAGCGGCACACTTTGGTGTCTGAGGAGCAGGATGAAGGGGGCCGGAGGGGGGGGCGGGGGGCAGCTCATTCCGAAAGGCGTGTGAAATGAAACAATCGGGTTTGCGTCCAATTCTAGCGCGCGCATGCGCCTGCCTACGCGAGGGAACAGTTTAGGCTGTTAGTACAGTCGCGAAGATGAACTTCACGTAAAGGCGGTTGTTGTTTTTTTGTTTTTTTTGTCATTGTAATAAATTTCAATTACGGAATACGGTCGTCCATGTTACACCAATGGATGATTGTGTAAATGCTAGACAGATGGCGTGCGCTTCATTTGAAGTATTTTGTCACTTTCTTGTGGCATCTGTTTGCAATTACAAAGCACTTTTGGGGTGGGGTGGGGTGGGGGGGGGGGGCTTGTCATTGCTGGCTTTTATCTATCCATACATTTTCTGATCCGACATGGCGGACACCCTGAGCCGGTTGCCAGCCAATCGCAGGGCACACAGAGACAAACAACCCTCCGCGCTCACACTCACACCTCGGGACAATTTTTGAGTGTTCAAATCAGCCTGCCGTGCATGTTTTCGGAATGTGGGAGGAAACCGGACTACCCGGAGAAAACCCACGCAGGCACAAGGAGAACATGCCAAAGTCGGGATCGAACCCACGACCTCTGCACTGTGAGGTCGCCGCGCTAACCACTGGCACACCGGGGCCCGCCTTGCTGGCTTTTACATTTCCGGTATTTGTGCGGGTGTTGTGAGGGTGACGTTTTGCCGGCCTCTCTTTCAGGCCATCAGACAGTTCCTGGAGGAAATCACTAAGTGGACCAGTCAGCATGGAGTCTCGCCGCTCTCCAGGGAACTGGCCGTCAAGTTCCTCATGGCGCGCAAGTTTGACGTGCTCCGAGCCATCCAGCTGTTCCACAGTTACAGGGTAGGCAAGGTTCCCATATTTTTGTTGGGGGGGGGGCATCTTCTGTACTTGCGCTTGCTCAAACCGTCTGCCTGCCTGCCTGTCTCTCTCTCTCGCTCCAGGAAACGCGTCTCAAAGAAGGAATCGTCAGACTTCAGCCTCAGGAAGAACCTCTGCGGTCCGAGCTGCTCAGCGGAAAGTTCACAGTGCTGGTAAGTTCGTGCGCGTATTGTTCACACGTCGACATTGATCACCCCGTGCCAACTTGGTCGTGAACTGAAAAAAAAAAAACAAAACAAAGCAGCGCGTGCTGAAAGGTGGAGAATTCCGCAAAAATTCCCGGCACAATATCCACGACCTTGCGACAAAACTCTGTGCCTGGTTGTTGCTGCTCTCCTTTTATTTGTCACTTTAGTCCAAGGCCGAAATAAGCAGATTCGCATTGTAATTTACATGTCATTTTGCCCCCATTTAGCAGTCACGTTTCTCCCCATATTTAATTATTGCTGTGAGCTTCTTACCTTACTATTGTCGCACCCCAAGAAATCCCACAAAAGTAACCGGGGCAAAAGGAATCAATGTTATCTTGATAAAAGCAGTATTTGGGGATAATGGTTTGTCATCTCATGATTTTAAACTATTCATTCAGGTGATTATAAACATTTTTGGGGGCGTGGAATTACACTTGGTTTTTCATTTGTTCGGTGTTCCCAAAATGTATTTGTGCCAAAACTAAGGCCTTCCACCCCACCCCCCCCCCCCCCCCCACCGCCGTCTGCAGCTGAACCAAGCAATAATGCCCCCCCCTCGCCGCTATTGGTGGAAATACGGTATTGACGTTTTTAACGAGCGCTTTCACCTGGCAATTTTGAGGGATGACTGGAACATGTTCTCATTCGGAATGAGAAGTTTCCAAGTGAACTGGGAGTAGCACATTAGGATATATTTAGCCTTTTGTAATAGAAATCCCGCTCGTAAAAAAAAAAAAAAAAAGACTCCCCGTTTCCCTCCGTCCTTCCCCGCTGACGCGGCGGTTTGACGTGAATGCTACACGCGGCGTTCATATCCCGTCTGCGGTATTTTTAGCCGTATTCCTGTATTGGCTGCTGTTCAATCGTCTTCCTCCACAACGTCATTTACCGAATGCAGAGTTGCTCCTCCTGCCACAGACCCCCCCCCCCCCCCCCCCACCCAAAAAATCAATTTGGTACATTTGAGTGCCCCCTTGTGGCCAATTCCTATAACGTCGCATTTGCATGACCCCTCAATAAGGAATAGTGGCTCATTCATGAGAAACACAAAATACAAGGAAACGGATCCTGTTTTGGCAATGGAGTGTAAATAACTTGAAATGGCGATACAAAACTATGCTTTTATTTATTTTTTTTGGTGGGGTCGGGGGGGGGGGGGTGCATCGCAGAGTGCACGCGATCCGTCGGGAGCCTCCATCGCCTTGTACACTGCCAAACTTCATCACCCAAACAAGACGGGCAACCACGTCGTTCTGCAGGCACTCTTCTACCTCCTGGATCGCGCCGTGGAGAGGTGAGCATCCCGACTCGCTCCATGTAAAAGCAAGATCAGGCCTCCCCCCACCCGCGTTTGCTACCTGGGAGACTTGGCCTCCTTCATCCGACTCGTAATACCACCGCTCTCGCATCACGGTCGGAGGAAGCGTCCATGTTGTACACAATACCACAATATACCCGCTTGCCAGAGTGCCACGTCCATCTTGAGCGATTCCGCAATCGAAATTAAGACGGCTAGCGTGAAAAACAATTGAAAGTCTACGCTCACCAGAGATGCTGATTGAAATGGTAAATGTAATGATGCAGGGGGGTGAGGGGGCGGGGCTTTGATTATTACAGACATCAACCTCTCGCAACAACAGTCGAAAAAAAACAAACACTTTACACAACACAAAACGATCGATAATACAAATGCGCAGACACACAGAAACATACACAAGATTGTCAACGCAATATTTTTTTTTGTGTGACTGCCAAATAGATAAAAAAAACCTCCCATATGTTTGGCGTATTAGTCATCGTGTTCCGTACGCATTTGTCGCCAACAGCTTTGAGACCCAGAGGAACGGCTTGGTGTTCATATACGACATGGCCGGGTCCAATTACACAAACTTCGAGCTGGACCTGAGCAAGAAGATTCTCAACTTACTGAAGGTTCCGTTTTTTTATTGTTCCCTTCATCAACATATCCGGACCGAGCGTCCCAGGCCGGATTCCTTCCGCGGGTCCAAGCGCCCGTACTTTTCCCGTGTTCAACTTTTTTGCTTGTCTTTTTTAATATTAGGGGGCGTTTCCCGCCAGGCTGAAGAAGGTGTTGATTGTCGGGGCCCCCGTGTGGTTTCGGGTGCCCTACAACCTGCTCAGTCTGCTGCTGAAGGAGAAACTTCGGGAGCGGGTAAATGACGGGAAAGCTTCCTGATTTTTGTGCGTTCTCTCAGAGGCCGGAGCTTTTTTTTTTTTTTTATGACTTGACTACAGACAAATGCGCCTCTGTTTGGGGGTGGAAGTAAATGATAGATGTTTTGCCGTCATGGTATGGTAATTCCTTCACACGAGGGCAAGGAAAGCCACCGTTCGCCGATACACTTCAAGATGCTAATTGAAAAGGACAAAGGCCAAAACGCATCAAAGATGAAACACTTCTTCAAACGTACCTTCCAGGTCCAGATGGTGAAGATGGCCGAGCTGCGCCAGCACCTCCCCAGGGACTGCCTTCCCCAACACCTCGGCGGCTTGCTTCCCCTGGAAGCCTTCAGCTGGAACCAGCAGCTTCTGGCGGGCCAGAACGGCCGCGTGGACCCCGTGGACGAGCTGGTGGGCATCCCCCTGGAGGACTCTTCCATTCACGTCCCAGGACCCGAGTCCATGCGCCCGCAGGAGCTGCTGGTGCACCTGGGCAGGCTTCAACGCTCCGGCATCCACCTGGAGTACGAGGAGCTCCGGAAAGAACCGCCGCCCGGAACTTTCCACTGTGCACAGTGAGCGCATTAAAATATGAATCAATCGCTTTAGTTGACTCCGAGAAAACTTTGGGAAGAACCTCGAGATCGATGGTGATTTTTATTTATTTATTTATTTGTATTTTTTTTTTTTTCATGAACAGAGCAGTCTACAATCTGGAGAGGAACCGATATGGAGACGTTCTCTGTCTTGACCAAACAAGAGTCTGCCTGAAGCCCAGAAGGAACGAGGTTTGGCACCGGTCGTCTTGAGCGTGACGCGGTCATCAAAGTGCCTAATTGAGAAACGTGTGCCAACAGAGATCAGACTACATTAACGCCAGCTTCATGGATGGCTACAAACAGAAGAACGCATACATCGGTACTCAAGGTACGGCGGCGGTAAAATACATATTCGCTGCATTAAAAAATCTCTTCGAAATGAATCGTAACCGGTATGATGGAAGTCAAATAACACTCACCCGTAACACTACGTGCACGTTGTGTAACTGTGTAGATCGTAGCTGCAAGCGCTCTAACTGCTGTTCAATGTGTTTATAGAAAATGCATGTGTATCAAGAATCGACCTGTGCGGTACACCAATTTGGAGTAGAACTGTGAATGTTTGGCTGTTACAATGAATATTGCTCGTGTCACACTCTTTAGGTCCACTGGAAAAGACCTACGGTGACTTTTGGAGAATGGTTTGGGAACAAAATGTGCTTGTCATCGTCATGACAACCAGGTAAATTTTCTGAAAAAAATAATATGGTATGTTTTGGTCGCACTCCCCAAGTCAGACCACTTTTTTTTTAGTTGTAAAGGTTGCGGGATTGGTGCCTACTGGGTCTGGGGGAAAAAAAATATGTCAAGTTCCTCTCGGTTTCAGGACAGAGGAGGGCAGTCGAAGGAAGTGCGGACAGTACTGGCCTCTGGACGAAGGTGGGCAGGAGGTCTACGGCCACATAGCAGTGGTGAATCAAAGGGTGGACCACCACACCCACTACAACCACACCACCCTCGAGCTGCACAACACCGAGGTAAGGCCACGAGATCCTTTTTTTGCAACACGCGGCACGCTTGACTGGTGACATCCGACAGATGTAGCTAAGATATGCCGATGGTCCAAACAGACGTGCGAGCAGAGGCAAGTGAGTCATTTCCAGTACCTCAGCTGGCCCGACTACGGCGTCCCCACCTCGGCGGTGACTCTCATCGACTTCCTTGCAGCCGTGAAGAGAGAGCATGGCAATATGATCAAGGCTTTGGGATCTCAATGGACGGGACACCCGCAAGGACCCCCCACGGTGGTTCACTGTAGCGCGGGAATCGGGAGGACAGGTCAGGAGGCTCTCGGCACTCGCGTGGACAATTTGCGGTTGTATCGGAGCTGTCACGGCGGCAAAAAAAAGGACTCATGATACAGTAAATAGCTCTAGGATTAGCCCCCCCCCCAAAAAAAAATTAAATCCATGAAAACAGCACAAATTAAAGGGGGTTGTACTTGGGCAAAAGCAATAAAAGTAGTGATAAGAAATCTTTATTGGTGGAGAAATTCCAATTCACAGCAGCAAAGCTATGAAAGGAAGTAGGAAGAACAAAATCTGCTGGAAAGGCAGCCACTCTCGCGGCGCCAATCAAAATCAAAAAAGTAAACCCATTATCGTAATTGATTGTCGCTATTTGTCAATAGTGGGGTGACACTGTATGATGCCCTTTTTAGAAGTGTAAAAATTGAAGCGCCGTTGCAAGACAAAACATGAAAGTTTGGAACTAACATAGCCACTCAAAATCTGCCGACAGAGAATTTTGGCGGAACCAGATAACGCTCACTTCTGTCACCGGATTTTTTTATTTTTTTTTAAAGTGAGGGAGCTGGAGAGGTACGAGGGGAAACAAAGTGAAGCTTTAAAACTGTTTAATTGTTAAGTCTCATTTGAGGAAACTAAACAATGTTGCCAACTGAAAACTTCACATCGAGCCAAGATTGGTAAACCAGAATCTCCAGAACTGCAGAGCAGACGTGTCAACCGCTCGTTCACAAATGAACCGCGTTATTTGATTTGATTTTTTTTTTTTTCCAGGTACCTTCTGTGCCTTGGACATCTGTCTGTCGCAACTCCAAGACGTGGGCTCGCTGAACGTGTGCCAGACGGTGCGACGCATGAGAACGCAGAGGGCCTTCAGTATCCAAACTCCGGACCAGTACTACTTTTGCTACAACGCTATTTTGGAGCACGCCCAAAGGCAAGGCCTGCTCCCGGCCAATCAGTGAGCTCTGGTTCATTCCGCATCCCCCACCCCCCCATACCCACTTTGTTCACAAAATTCTGCTGTTCGCCCCCAAGACGCGCGTCTCGGTAAATGCTGTCCTTTTCTTTCCCTGGGACCATTCGTCAGCATGTGACAACGCGTGTGCGTGTATGTGCGTGTGTGTGTGTGAAGTCCAGCAAACGGGTAGTCCAAGCAGTAAATAGACAACAACAAAAAAATTTTGATCTCAGCTGCGTTTTTTTTGGTTTTTTTTTAATAACCGTTCCCGGCCGAAGACCACCGTTTGAGGAAAAACATGCGTGATCTAAAGCAACTTTAAAAAAAATATATATATATATATATATATCATCGTTTTTAACTTACTACAGAATAAGCACCAACTATTTTCAGGTGTTATGAATATTATAATCCTATAAGAGTTTAAAATCACTAATAAGCCAACAACTAAAATCCTGAAACCGTTTCAAATTCAAACCCTTCAAATGACTCGTCCCTTAGAAATGACAATAAATGGCTGAGACAAACCGGTGAAGACTCTCCGCTAACAACCCTGGTGAAAGTTAGCCTCTCCTCTCCATGCAAAGATGTCACTCGCTTACACAAACATCCTTGACGCTCGTTACTACTTTCCTAATAGGCTTTGGGAACATCTTGAAGCCCGTTGCAGAGAGCACAAAAATATGCAGAGATGCTTGTACGTGAGTTTTTCAGGAAATATTTGGAAAAAAAGGTCAAAACAAAATATGTGAAGTTGTAAATAGGCTTTAAAAAAAAACACGAAAGACCTTCTTATTTGGCGGGGGGGCGTTTTGTTTGCGTTTTTTTCATGGGGGGTGAAAAAACCCTTCAAATAGATGCACAATCTTCCTAAAAGGGAGGAAACGTGGCCACCAAGTTTTTTGTTTTTTTAAAAACACACCCATGGGTCCAAGTTGTTATTTAGCACAAGTTGGATGTCGCAGTAGCCGAAGCAAGCGGCGAAAGATGGCGTGCGCCACTTCACTACATGAAGCAAACACAATCTGACACGCCACCAATTCACTCGCAAATTTCCATCCATTTTCTTGACACATCGACCACGCACTCAGATTTACACCTCAAGGACAATTCCGACTCGTTGGGGGAACCGGCATGTTACCTGGGAATAACTCGACATTCGAACCCCCGAAACCGAGACCTGTGAAGCGAACGTGCACACGACTTGATTACCGCGCTGCCCGGTTCCTCTAAAAAGGACATCGCAAGCGTTTGTGACCAGCGAAGCTTTGCTCATTTGTCAAATGAGACCTCTTGAGTAGTGCAATATTTTCCCCCTGACGCGCACAAAGAAATATCAGGATCACACTGAAAAGAAAATAGGTGCACTTTGAGGATAAAACTTGTTGTAAAATGATTTTTTGGGGGGGGGGTGTAATATTACAGATGTAGTCAAAAATAGTTTGCACAATAATTTGCTCTCGTAAAATGTATATTTTGCCCCTCGATACATCCTGTTAGTTGGGTAAAATTGTGGTTTTTGTAGCTTCATGTGCTATTTTGATCAAGACAAAAAAAAATGCTACCAATTTATATTTGATTTGATTGTCAACCCTCAAAAAAAGACTCCTAAAATGATGATTGAATGAAATTCCCACACTAACCTAAATGCAACACTTTATGGTCTCTTAAACGTTGTTCTTCCTAATATTCTCAATTCTCATAAAATGACAAAATTGTCTTTTTCTTTTTTTTTTAATTCAGACTTACGTTTCAGAAAACATTACAAAATTGTTCTCGGAAAACTACAACACAAACATTCTCCTCAAATTTAAACTTCACACCAGTTTTTTTTTTTGTGGGTCTTTTCTAATAGGAATGTTTCTGCAATTTCAGTGTGACCCTAATTTTGTGCCTCACGCATGCACACACGCCACGTCACCTCACATCTTAGCACTTTTCACCAAGAGCCCTAATATACTTGGAAATGTCAGCAGTGATGTATGTAGAGATAATATAAATATAAACCATTTATTGACCTCAAGGGTCTCCCGAACGCATACATGTGCCTACCTTAAGTCCCAAGTGATGTGTGTGTGTGTGTGTGTGTTACTTTTAAGTTCCAGGCTGTCGTTGTAAAATGTGCGCTTTCATCTGGCCACATTGTTTGAAAGCATCCAAGTATGTATAATATCAGAGTATAGTGTATTACTGTATGTGAGTCATGCGCCGTGTCGTTGTCGGGTCAAGTTTTGTGGGTTTTTTTTATGTTAACTACAGAATTCATATTGAATTTATTTGTAGTGAAGCATTTTTAGGTCGACCGTTGTCCTATATCTTTTTTTCCTTCCTTCAAAGCCGAAATGTGGCCTATTTTTATTTTTCTATGCTATTCAACAGCTGTTTTTCATACGGGAACTATACAGTTATCGACATTAATTTTATATTTGTTTTGTTATAACCAATGACTGTACCTTATTCTTGTGAATACTGAATCAAGCTATACTGTAATAAATACAAATCATGTCAGTGTGTTTCGTTTGTATCATTCTTTATTCGTGAATGACTACAAGTTCAGTCTCATAAGGTTTAATGTTCTTGCGTATACTATTAAATTCTATTCTCATAATTGTTTTCCCACACATAATTATGACTTTTTGGCTTTTTTTTTTCTTTTAAAATTAAGACTTTTTCGAAATTGTGATTTAGTTCATGCAAATGTATCTTTTTGGGTTAGAAAATACTGTACAGTATTTCTATTTTATTTGTGGATGTTTTTGGTGTGTTTTCGTCAATGTTTTTGTTGGAATGTTACTCATCAAATGCGGGTTTTGGTTTTGACTATTTTGACTTGCTTCTCAAAATGTTTTCACAAAATGACAATTGTTTGAAAAAATGCATTTTTTAAATGAAATATACTGTAGTTGCGCACTCCCAACTGTTTTCCGATCCTGTGTTGATACTTTCGTACTTCATCGACCCATTAAAACGTGATATTATTTGACACTCTGATGAAAGGACAAGGTAAAAGTCTCAAGATTTTTAGTTGAAATATCGCCTAATATTTTGTTTCGTGTGTGCATTTTCGCGGCTGCTCTTCAAACCCGGTGACGTGCGTTGTGACGCGGGCCAATGCCACCGCTGGGGGAGGGGGGGCGGTCAAAGAGGAAGGGGGGCGTGCCCCAACTATTTGTTCCAAACACGAATAACATCAGGAGTACGGAGTCCCTTCTTCTTTATCCGTGCGGGGTATGTAACCCAAAAGTGAACCATTTTTAAAAACCCACCAGAACACTTTGCATGGCTTGTTGATGATGAAGACGCGAACGGCATTTGGAGCGCTTGTGTTGGGCAGACCATCGCATGCTTGGGTGCTTTTTGTGTGTGCGTGGACAAACAACGAATAGCGTACTACATAGTACCGTAATGGCGTTTTCTTTAATATAATAGCAGATCAACAAACACAACGCGAGGCGACCTGCTCTGTTTTGGCGATCAATCGGAGCATGTTTGCAAATGGGAGGAGGGGACGTGTGCGTAGAGGGGAGGAGAATGTGTTGTTGCATTTTTTTGACGATACGCGGTGAGAGAAAATGATCCCCCAAAATGAGCTTGTTGTTGTTTTGAATGCGCCACCGACGTCGTGTAGCCGCCGTATGACTTTCGCATTGTTCCGGAAGGGAGCCCCTTTTGTTCGACGCTTCGACCGAGCACCGTCGAACAACAAAAGGCGACATGCGACACCAAACGGCTAGAAAATACCCTTTTTCTTCGACAGTGCCTATGTGTTTTCTGACGAATGGACATTTGTCGCGCCCTCTCCCGCTCTTAGCTTTGAGAGAGCAAGAAAAAAAGACAGAAGAAACCCGAGGAGAGAGGTGGAATCCCGGGCTGGCGTTTAAAGCTCCGCCTATCGTGGGCGAAGCTTTAACAGAAAGCGAGCGACATGATTGGCTGGGGCTTTTCCCAAAAGAGGGCGGGGTTTAATCAGGAAAAGGTTGACCAAAAAGCGAGTCAAGTGTTTTGTCAAGGCAATTTCGGTTTGAAATAGTATTCGTTCGTAATATTACAATGATAGATAAGATTTTGGTTTCTCGTAAAATGAAGACGTTCACCATAAAATTATGTATTTATACTTGAAAAATTACACCCCTATGGCTCCAACAGTGTCAAGTTATTTCTTGTAATATTACAACTATATTCTCTTAACGTTTGTATTTTTTCTTTTCACATGACAACTTTGTGTCATTAACTATCTATCCATCCATTTTGAACACCACTTTATGCTGAACAGGGTTTCCGGGGTGCTGGCGCTTATGCCGGCTGACTACGGGAGAAAGGCGGACTGCACCCGGAACTGGTCACCAATCAGCCACCACTCGCACCCTTATCCCACGCTGCCCGCACACAACTCAGGCGAGTGTAACATTACACCATTAGCGACCCATCCATTCATCATTAGGATGTTATACATTCCATGAACATTTTTTTCCCTCAAAATATGATTTTACTAAAATCCTTGGGATTTTTCTTTCGTACTTTTCAAGCTTTTCTTGAAGCATAGTTATGCAGTAATATTACAGTTTTTCTACAAAATATCACAGTTTTACCATTACATTTTGCATTTTCATTTCTCCTAACATTTTTGGGTTTTTTCTTGTAATGTCACAACCTTATTATCATAGTATTAGGTTTTTAAACATTTACATTTATTTTTTCTATCATAATTTTACTACTAAACTTGGAACATTCGTTTCTCACGTTACAGGTTTTGATCTTGTAATCAATAATACAACTTTATTATTCCGTTGTATTAAGATGTTTAGACAAGAAACGTACATTTTTCTCTTTAAATATAATCATATAGTCGAATTTAGCAAGTTTTTCTGATATTACAGCTTTATTCTCATAATGGTCGGACTTTTTCTTCAGTAAAAACTGCCTTTACAACAGAGAAAGGAGCAGTTCAATTAAAAATCAATACTCCCCTTCCACATATACAAAATCAAGAAGACTTAATCCCTCACCCCCCCCCCCCAAAAAAGAAAAAAACAAATAAAGCGTTTAGTGGTGAAACAACTGACAGCAAACTACTGTTTTCCTCAGCCATTGTCGCGCTTCCAGTCAAAATGGGAGCGCTGCCTCGTCGGCGAGCTTCACAGTCGATTGACAGTTTGAGCAGCCAATCCGCAGGAGTCAACCCGCCCCTGAGCCGCAACCTCTCTCCGAATAACCCAATAGCAAAATAGCAAGGAGGCGTGGTTCCACCAGCCGACACGCCCCCGACCACAAGCTAACCTAACGGAGATTGTTTTCCCCCCTACTTTTTGCAGCTCCGCATCCACTCTTGTTTTTGTTTTTGTTTTACCATACACACCGCGGAATAGGTCGCGTTTAACACATCGCTCGCTTCAGGCTGCACCCCAGCTGGAGGCATCGTGGTTAAACCCTGCCGAACGGATTACCGTAGCACCGTCGGTGAACTTAAAGGAGAGGGGTGAGTTCATCTTGGAAATTCATTCAGCGAGCTAACGCGGCTAGCCACGAAGCTCCCATAAGTCTGCCGCAAAAAAAGAAACAAATAATACGCTAAACACAAAATTCATGCCCATTGTGCTTCGAACCGGGATCAATCACTCGATTGAAGCGCCAGTGGATGCTTTAGCAACGCTACTGGTTAGCCGCATGTGCCTGCCTCCCTGTTCGCCCCCTTCGGACGTCCCTCCGAGTCTGAGCTCCTCATGTTGTTTACATTAGCTAGCAGCTAACACCGCGAACCCCCCCCCCCCCCCAACTCCCGCGGCAAAGCAAGTTGCGGGGTGAAGTAGACACAAATAAAGAACCCCTTCCCACCTACCTCGCTGATGAAGCGACGAGTCGGTGACTTTTTTCGTGTGTTTGGGTCGCGCTTACCTCTGTCGATATGGGAGCGCGTCCGCGGGGTCCCTCCTGCCGCACATGCTCCGCCAAATGGCGACCACATATGGAACTCTAGCTCGGTGCTCATGGGGCAAGGCCTCACGTAAAATTGGGGGGGCGGGGTGATAGAGCGAGGGGCTCAGGGCTTCCAGGGACCTCACAAATAAGACTCTGATATATTTTTTTAACTCTTTGGGAGATAAACTATATTTTTTGTCCATAATTCAGCCTCCTCATCGTAGCGAGGGTTTGTGGTCGAGTGACGCTAGGCTAAGTTAGCTACTAGTTGGTAGTTGACGTGTTGGCGCGTGCAGGTCTTTTAAATGAAGTTGCACTTTTACGATTGAAACCACTTAAATAAGGGGCTTGTTTTTTTGGGGGGGGGTAGTTTGGGGAAGTTGTAAATGGCAGAGCGACTCCCACAAGATTGTTGCTTCGGTGACGTAGCTAGTCGGTAGCTGTGATTGGCCACAGCCATTGTGTGTTTGTACTCAACTCGCGTTACAAAAGTAGACACAAAAGTCCTCAAAATGTCGTCTCGTGGGCGATAAAGCCGCGAAACACAACTTTCGCCGACTTTAGTTTCTTTTCATTCATTGTTAGCTACGCTTCTGCAACGTCACAAAATGGGGTTTAGCTTCACCTGGAAGAAAAAGTACTCACTGTACTTTTGTAAAAGTACAGATTCTTTTGTAAGAAAAAAAAACAGAGTATAGTAATATTGATTGATGTACGGAATCTATTCATTTACAAAAAATGACTGTAGAAAAAGATTCGCACATCAAGTGTTGGGTTACAAATGGGTGAAACAGTTCGCCAAGAAACATGTCAATTAATGGAAAGTTGTATCGTGTTGTTAAATTTTTAAGGTAATAAATAAAAAAAATCCTGAGGTACCTGTATACCGCTAAACGAACTAGCAACAGTTTACGTTTCTACTATAAAATGCAACATTACAAGTTAGGGGGGTAACATGGGGGAGGGGGGTATCAAGTGTCAATTGTCATGTTGTCAAAAGGAGACCTCCATGCAAAATGTATATTCTACCTCGCTGCATTGAAGTTCCCTTAGAGCCAACCTTTAATTTTGTGAGTGTGTATGCATGTTTGTCAATACCCAAAGTCACCTGTGACCTGAAGGAACACCCAGAGTCTCAACTCGTGGTTTCCCTCCCACGTCCCTTGCAGGTCTCTCAGCTCAGTCGAGTATGAGTTCATGATGAAGCGGCGACTGGAGGATCAGGAAACGTTTTTTGCGTCCCAGCAGCGGCGCCTCCCAGGCAACGCTGAGACCTTCCAGCACCGCGCCCTGGCCCCGGCCCCGGCCCCGGCAGCGGTGTATGAGGCCGTGTCCGACAACATGCAGCCCACCTCAGGCATCCAGTACTCGGTCCCACAGGGATACCAGGTATACAAAAAAACAAGCACTTAAGGACCGCTTATATGTTAAGCATGGATGTCATCTCATGACAAAACAAAATGCTTAAATCTGTGCTTCAAATTGAGACCTGTCCATTAAGTTAAATTCATTCCCATGGAAAATGACCCATTTGCCATTGCTTCAAACCTCTTCAGGTTAACTTCCTGTGGCATTATCACTTGTTTGCTATAAGAGGCGCATGTTTTTTGTTTGAAGAAAGACTAAGTCACATGTGTCGCTCTTTTATACAGGTTCCCACGGTGGCTCAGAACAGCAGTGGTCACGGGCACGCGCCGAGCCCGGCCGTCCACGGGGGTTCCCACCACCACAGCCCTGCCGCCGTCCAATCGCACGGGCCACCGGTGATGCCGGCGCATAGCCACGCGGCTGCGCCTCAGGCCTCGGCCCAGGGCCAGCAGCAGTTTCAGCGGCTTAAGGTCAGTCTGCTCCACTTTATCGAGCCAAGTGGGTGAGTGTGACGGTGAGAGTGGGCAAAGTAAGAAATTCAGTATGAATAGAAAATGTCATTCTTTAAATCAAGAAAAACAGCGTTTTTGCAGACGACTCAAAATGCTAAATTCAGACCCGAAACTCGCCAGCCGTGCTTCCCACTAGTCCACTCATGCAGTAAATTTCGTGATTCTGTCCGCCCTTTCATTTCCTTCATTCTTGCCGCCCATAGGTGGAGGATGCCTTGTCGTACTTGGACCAAGTGAAGTTGCAATTTGGCAACCAGCCTCAGGTTTACAACGACTTCCTAGACATCATGAAAGAGTTCAAGTCTCAAAGGTGAGCTTGCTTGAAACGTGGTATACATCAGGGATGGGCAACTTCAATGCTAGAGGGGGGGCAGCAATTTCATCAGTGCTACTCAGGGGGCCAGATAGGACCACGCACTTCCTAACCAGACATGAGACAGAAATTCTATTTGAAATACAGACAAGATAACTGCTCTGAATGTATTCCCATATTGATAAAACGTTTTATTGATGCGTGTATAAAAAGATGCACATTCTGTGATTTTTTCCCCCCCTGAGTGCAAAGGGGTCTTTTGCATAAAATTTTCATTCACGGATGGCACAAAACTGCTGAACAAAAAAAACAACAACATTAAGTGCAAAACACATTTTGTAAATTTTTCCCCTCACAAAAACAGTCCACCGAAAATTGCAATATCTTTGAGGTACTGCTTTTGTCCTGCATATTATTCCAAATCTGCAAAAAATTATTAGACCTAACTCACATGGCGCAGTACGGCCATGTGAGACCGAGTGAAAGCGCAACTATGAACTGTCTGCCATCAAGTGGTGATTGGTGATATTACAACTTGAAACGACAGTTGACCTTGCATATTTGCAGTTCAGCACCCGCAAATTTTCTGGAACCAATGTATTGACGGTTTCTCAGTGTTTTTGGGAAGAGTTTTAAGGTTTAAAAAAAAACTTTAAAAAAATTGGGATGGAGTGGGCGGTGTTAATTCAGGAAACCACACAGAGTGTGGTCACATTCGGCTTGAAGGCCACCAGTTGCCCATCTCTGGTATACATTCCCTGTATTACATTTACTACATCGATAGCAATAATCTCCCGACGTGTGACCCCGCGCTTGTGTTTGCGTCACCAGCATCGACACCCCGGGTGTCATCAGCCGGGTGTCGCAGCTCTTCAAGGGACACCCCGACCTCATCATGGGCTTCAACACCTTCCTTCCACCCGGCTACAAGATCGAGGTGCAGACCAACGACTTGGTCAACGTGACGACGCCCGGCCAGATCCACCACATCACCCCGCACGGCATTTCGGTGCAGAACATCCCCATCACAGGCGCACCCGGCACCCAGCACCCTGCCCAGGCGCCACCCACCGCTGCCACCAGCACGCCCACCCTCCTCACGCAGCCCGTCCCGGCCAAGATGAGCAAAGTGAGGTTCCAATGCGTTTCCCAGTATTGGGCTGAAATGATTAACTGGATCACTTTGAATAATTCGATGATAAGAAAAGCCAAAGCAAAATCTCTGTGATCATCTTTCCACTCCGGACTCAGAAAGTTCAGAAGGAGGAAAAAGTCCATTAAAGACAGACTCCCTGATGTTTGGGATCGTTTCACACTTTAAAAAAAAAAATCACAATTCTTTTTGTGACACATAAACTACGATATGCTGTAAATTAGGCGCGTTCTGTGAATTTTAGGGAACTGCTATAAACGTAATCCGTTCAGTGACGCTTTTCTGTTGGTTCTCGTTTCCAAAACCAGTTTTCCAATAGAAATGCACGCAAAAAGAAATAATCCGTTCCAAGGCCCAAACTGTTGCCAACACAAACCTCTGCGAAATGCACAGGTGGTGTTTTTAAAAGAGCAATTTCTCGAGCGACAAGCACTTAGCCTTTGATGCCGCGAAAAAGATGTGGGAGGGTGGATGAAAGCCACCTCACCTAAAGACCAAAACGCAGCTCACTTTGCAGTGTACATTCTGTTCTTCTTTGATTCATTTATTTATTAATTTATTTAGAAGTTATTGTCACTTACTGTCCCGGTTACTTGTGTGGCTGAGGCGGGATACACAGACGCGCGCAGTTTCTGGATGATTGCGTAATGGCACATTATGTGTTTCCACCGAATATGCAGACCAGCAAATATGCGCCACTGCTGCGGTTTGCCGTCGAAATTTCCCAATTGACCGTCATGCCGTGTCGTCGTCCCCCCCCCCCCCCGCCGCAGGCGCCGACGCCGGGCAGCCTGAGCAACCCGTCCATCCCGGCCTGCGCCGCGCCGCGCTCCCCGCCCGTGCCACTCCACCCGCCGCTCGGCGGGATGCCCGCCGGCCTGCCGGCGCAGAACAACCAGCCGGTGGAGTTCAACCACGCCATCAACTACGTCAACAAGATCAAGAACCGCTTCCAGGGTCAGCCCAACATCTACAAAGCCTTCTTAGAGATCCTGCACACGTACCAGGTCAGCGGGAGGAACTCGCCGTGAGGATTTCAAGGAAATTCAGCTTTTATTAACACGTGATTGTGTTTGCATTGTCTCATGCAGAAGGAGCAACGCAACGCGAAGGAGGCCGGAGGAAACTACACGCCGGCCCTGACGGAGCAAGAGGTCTACGCTCAGGTTGCTCGGCTCTTCAAGAACCAAGAGGACCTGCTCTCCGAGTTTGGGCAGTTTCTTCCAGACGCCAACAGTTCAGCGGTGAGTGATTTTTATTTATTTTATTTTTTTGGTCACGGTCTCACCATATCACAGATTTGTAAATTGTACACTTTTCTGTCACTGATTATTCACTATTATGCGGCGACCATTTTTCTACCATGACTAATGTTACTGCAGATTCATTTAGCAATTAAGCCTGAGCCAAAATGAAAAGGTTGCGCAAGATCCTACAATACAAACACCCATAATCTCTTCTAGGCTCTTCATACAAGTATGCTCCATTCCAAAATGTAATCAATGTGTCATTTAAATAAAGTGAAATTGGAAAGCCCGGTGAAAGCTAACGTCGCAGTCTACACGTTTGACTCAGTGGTCTTTCGTGTCCAACAGCATAGGCAGAGATGGTCTCCCAATGCGTGACAGCACTTACAGAAGATTCCAATCAAAGCCACTCATTCATTAAAAGCTGGTCGGCATCAACTTAAAGAGTCCTGTCAAGTCAATCACAATTGGAACAAAAGCAGGAAGTAGAAACCTGGCCATGGTGTGAAGCAGTCTGGTATTCACAGCTTTAGCGAGCCCCCCGTTTATTGAAGGGGACGCATTGCTCTCCACTCCGTCCCACGTCTAAAACGTTTCCATTCCACTCAGCTGTTGAGCAAGACGACAGCCGAGAAGGCCGAGTCGGTACGGAACGATCACGGCGGCACCACCAAGAAGCTGCAGCTCAACAACAAGCAGAGGCCCAACCAGAACGGCTGCCAGATCCGCCGGCATTCCGCTCCCGGGGCCGCGCCCCCCATCAAGGTACGCTAAAACCTCAACTCGTTCTCTCCCGTTTCACCCGTCGGACGGTTTTGTCATTCCCATCGCCTCTTTTTGTATGTGACCAAAAACAGAAGAAGCCCAAGTTACTGAACTTGAAAGATTCGTCCATGGCAGGGGCCAGCAAGCACGGAGTCGGAACCGAGTCGCTGTTCTTTGAGAAGGTACGCCGCCATTTTGTCTCCGACGTTGCTTGATATTGATGCACTGCAAAGAAATACGAAACCCATTTACTTTAGAGCCATCCATCGATCTTCTACAGTCAGGGGTGCAAACAAATTTTGTCCTGGTTCTCAAAGGGTCTGCGGATTTGGTTTTTCTTCCCACCCCACAGACCTCACTGGCACTGCTGAATATCGGATTTATTATCATTTATTCTACAGTTAGATGCCGAATGTTCGCCAAAGACCAAAAGCGGAATTTTCTTGGGCAACCTGATGCACGTGACGTCATAAATGTGCCAATGTGTTTTCTCATGGCAGGTGCGCAAAGCCTTGCGGAGTGCGGAGGCGTACGATAGCTTCTTGCGATGTCTGGTCATCTTCAATCAGGAGATGATCTCCCGGGCCGAGCTGGTGCAGCTGGTGCTGCCCTTCCTCGGGTGAGCGCTCGGCATTTTTTTTTTTTTTTTTTTTTCCTAGTGGGTCACCTTATGCGCGCGCGCGCCTCTCACCCGCCCATTCCGCCCGTCACTCCAGGAAATTCCCGGAGCTCTTCGCCTGGTTCAAAAACTTCCTGGGGTACCGGGAAATGTTCCACATGGAGGCGTACCCCAAGGAGCGGGCCACCGAGGGCATCGCCATGGAGATTGACTACGCTTCGTGCAAAAGGCTGGGCTCCAGTTACAGAGCGCTGCCCAAAAGCTACCAGCAGCCCAAATGCACCGGGAGAACGCCACTTTGTAAAGAGGTGAGAGCAGCCGCCGTGCAAAGGAGACACAACCGCCGTCCCCTTAAATGCTGCGATATCGCGCAGGTTCACCGCATTTTGCTTGGCCACCTTGAGAGTCCACTTCCCCTCATAAAACCTACAGACATGAAGCTCTGACGCCTTTACCATGTTTGTTGCGGGCGATTTCAGGTATTAAACGACACCTGGGTGTCCTTGCCATCCTGGTCCGAGGACTCCACCTTTGTCAGCTCCAAAAAGACGCAGTACGAGGAGCACATCTACAGGTGTGAGGACGAGCGCTTCGAGGTGAGTGTTTGGGATCACCCGTAGCGTGGGGAGGACGAAGCGAGGCCAAACAAAATGTTCCTTTGCCTCCTTACTTACAGTTAGACGTGGTGCTGGAAACCAACCTGGCGACCATCCGAGTTTTGGAGTCGGTGCAGCGGAAGATCTCGCGGATGTCTGCGGAGGAGCAGGCCAAATTCCGCTTGGACAACACGTTGGGCGGCTCCTCCGAGGTGGTGCACCGAAAAGCCATCCAGATGATATACAGCGATAAAGCCCCGGACATTATCGACGGCCTGAGGAAGAACCCGGCCGTTTCCGTCCCCATTGTTTTAAAGAGGTGCGTGCCGGACCAGGCGGGCGGCGAGCGCTTTTCATCAAACCGATTTTCTCATCCAGTCACGTGTCCTCCCGCCACCCAGGTTAAAGACCAAGGAGGAGGAGTGGCGGGAAGCCCAGCGAGGTTTTAATAAGATCTGGCGGGAGCAGAATGAGAAGTATTACCTCAAGTCTCTGGACCATCAGGGCATTAACTTCAAGCAGAACGACACCAAAGTGCTGCGCTCCAAGTCCCTGCTCAACGAAATCGAAAGCATCTACGATGAAGTGAGCACTCGCTGCCTTTTTCTCCTCCGTCACTGTTGGAATAGCAAGCGGTGAAAACAGGCTCGTTTCTCTCGAATTCAACTTTTGGTACAAATAAACAATAAATCACACGACGGGTATAATGCGTTACTAAAAAAAAAAAAAAGTGACGCGTGCGATTGCGGCTGTATGTAAATGACTGACAGAGGAGACCGCATTTATCAGTAACTTTTTTAAAAAAGGCGGCGTTTACTTTTGAAATGTCTGAATCCCAACGCGAGTTGTCAACACTCAACTGCCATAGATTTTGGACGACAGTGAAACCCTGCGAGTCGCACAGCAAAAGGGACAAAGCCCTGCTCGGAGTAGCGATAACCCGCAAATAACCGACGCCGCATAAAAGCCACCTGTTAATTGCGTATTATTGCCAAGAGATGGTGGCAAATATGTAAAACATAGAAGCTCATAAAGCATCAACTCTCGTGTTACATAACCAATTGTAATTACAAAATTCCAATTAAGACAAAAAAAAAAACCTTGAACATTAACAACACAACGCCCCAACTTTATTGGAATCACGTTTAATTTTTCACCTCAAAGAATTCATTTTCACGTGTGGCTCATCCATCGTAGCAGCTAACATATTAGCTTATAGAACACGCTAGCGCAAAGTGAACGCACTTGCGGCCATTTTCATACCGAGACAAGTGTTATCGCGATTGGTCGGTTCTAAACTCTACTGCAGGCCGAATTTATTCCACCTACCACATTCGCCCCGCATCCCATTTTCTGGTGTGCATTTCAGATAACAAAGTTGAATGTTTTTGCCCCTGCAGCGCCAAGAGCAGGCTTCCGAGGAGAACGCCAGCCCGCCGCCGGGCCCCCACCTGACCCGGGCATATGAGGACCGGCAGATCCTGGAGGATGCGGCGGCCCTCATTATCCACCACGTCAAACGCCAGACTGGCATTCAGAAAGAAGAGAAGTACAAGATCAAGCAGATCGTGTACCACTTTGTCCCCGACTTGCTGTTTGCCCAGCGCGGCGAGCTCTCCGATGTGGAGGAGGAAGAAGAAGAAGAAGAAGAAGAAGAGGAGGAGGATGTGGAGATGGATATCGAGGAGGGTGTCCCCTCCAAGAAGCATAACGGCATCCCCGGTGGCGGCGGCGCCAGCCCCACTAAATCCAAGCTGCTGTTCAGTAACACGGCGGCCCACAAGCTGCGCGGCTGCGACGACGCCTACAACCTCTTCTACGTCAACAACAACTGGTTTATCTTCCTGCGGTTGCACCACACGCTATGCTCGCGACTCCTCCGCCTCTACTGGCAGGCCGAGCGACAGATTGAGGAGGATGTGCGTGAGCGGGAATGGGAGCGGGAGGTCCTGGGACTCAAGAAGGAGAAGAACGACAACCCGGCCACCCAGCTGCGACTCAAGGAGCCCAGTGAGTAACGGCAACGTTGCGGTTGTCACGTCTCAAGAGTTCTCAGGTGCTGCAGAAGGAGAAGCGGCAATAAAACAGGCTGAAATTCTGATGTCGACTGGACTTTGGGCTTTAAAGCGGAAGTACCGTTTTGGCCCGAATATAAGACGGCCCTGATTATAAGACTCTTTTTCAAGACTCAAGTTTGGAAAAAAAGACTTTTTGAACAGCAAATTAATTTTTATACAGAAAATAATGACAGTACATCTGAAACAAATGATTCTAACAATATATTTGAGAGAAAAAGCACGTCATTTTGCCTCATTCAAATCTAAAGTGCAATCACATTGGTAAATGAACGGCTTCTGGTTTTTGAAACGTAAAGTACATCATAACTTCTCCTCAGCTGCCGGTTAATTAACCTGGCCGATCTTCGACCCACTTTTCTCCATATTGTCACTACGTTTCTTCATTTTCTGTTATCGCTTCTATTATTTTCTTCTCTTTTCCTTCTTACCGCTATGTTTTTATTTTTCTTCTTCGTGGCAGGGGTTCACTTTGGCTTGGGGAGTCAAGTTCAGCATTCGCTTCAATGATATCTGGCGCCACCTAGCGTCGTGAATGGGCATTATGTCTAGACCCCGAATATAAGACGACCCCCACTTTTTCAGTCTTATTTCAGTGCAAAATACACCGTCTTATATTCAGGCCAATACGGTAACAGTGGCGTGTCATTCATCTCGCCACTAGTGGACATCGACGTGGAGGCCTACTACTCGGCCTTCTTGGAGATGGTTCGCAACCTGCTTGACGGCAACATGGAGGCGTCGCAGTACGAGGACTCGCTGAGGGAAATGTTCACCATTCACGCGTACATCGCCTTCACCATGGACAAGCTCATCCAGAGCATCGTCCGGCAGGTTAGCCTTTGCTCCTCCTGCCGTGAAAACCCGTCCTGGCTTTTCTCTGTCCAAATTCCATTACTTATACTTCCGCATCCCGTCGTAGCTCCAGCACATCGTGAGCGACGAGATCTGCGTCCAGGTGACGGACCTCTACTTGGCCGAGAGCGCAAACGGTGCCTGCGGGGGGTCCATGGCCACGCTGTCTTCCCGGAGCTCCTCGGAGAGCACCTACCAGCGCAAAGCGGAACAGCTCATGTTGGATGAGAACTGCTTCAAGGTGAGAACAGAAATGGGAAGGCACTATTTGGCGTCCGGAGAAGCAGAATCGCCGTCAACCAGTCCAGCCTTTCCCAACATAGTTTACGTTCGGGGGGAAAAAAAAAATCTTCGGGTAACCGTCACAAAAAACGTTGACACACCGATTCATTATTTAACATTCACCAATGTCACGTCTGCAAATAAACATCTTCCCCTCAATAGCCCCTTGGGTACTCCCTGCAGTTAAACGCCCGTGTGGGAGCAGTCACCCGGCATCACCTTTGCCTTTGTTTCCTCGCAGGTGATGTTTGTAAGGAACAGAGGCCTGGTGCAGCTGACGTTGGAGCTGCTCGACACTGAGGACGAGCACCTCGAGGCAGAGGTGAGAAACACGGCCGGCGGAAAAAAGCCTTTGACTTTGACCAAATCTCGTCATCCAATTTACTCATGTGTCAAATTCATTTTCCCCATTGAAATGAATTGGGACACCCCAATAAAAAAAATTAATAATAATTAAGATAAAACCTTTATTTGTCTCACGATGGAGAAATTCCCAATTTACAGCAGCAAAATTACAAAAGAGAGAAAGTGGAAGACAAAACGTAAACAAATCAATATAAATATAAGCATATTAAAAAGGGTGAGTGGGGGTCTGAGGAGGGTTTCCAGGACCATCCCTTCAATAGCCTAACCCTAACAGAAGAGAATGTGAACGAATAAACCGATTTCATCAAGTGTAATTGATGTACCCACCCTAATGGCTTCATTCCCTTTTGTTACATTTTTCACTTTTGCAAAGCTTTGCAGCCCCCCCAACCCCCCCCCCCCCCCCTTCGCCACATTGTCTTGACTTGACTTAAACTGCGATCAATTGCTAGTTCCAGCCTTCCAAAACTTTCCGCAATAAATTTTTTGAATGATTTAATTCAATGGACACCGTTCCCTCCTTTCTCAGGACTTAGTTTCCTATGACCGATGGTTAGAAGAAAAAAAAAGAATTTGAAGCAAAATGCAAAAAGCATATGGAATAAATGAGGTACCTACCAAAAATTTTAGCCGGAAACTCAAAGCAAACAATTGGATGAGTGACGGGCTTGTGGTGTCAAAGTGCCACCGTGTTGAGTCAGTGTTAAATTCATGACTAACCTTTGCATCCTGTGTCTGCAGCGGTGGTCCGATTACGTCGAACGTTACTTGAACCCGGACACCACCGCGCCCGAGTTGAGGGAACATTTGGCCCAGAAGCCCGTCTTTCTCCCCAGGTGAGGATTTTTTTTTTTTTTTTTTTTTTCCCCATTTTGGATTTTCAGGGCACCATGCGCCACCTCTGCCTCTTAAAGTTGCTCTTATTATTATTATTATTATTGGTATTTTATTTTTCTGGCGAATGATTGGCCTCTTTGCGGGCCAAAACGTCCTCATTTATGCACGCTACAACTGTAGTAAAGATAAATAAATAACAATGATCGGTTTCAAAATACTAATCTAGGGAAAAAAATGTTTCTCGATACATTTTAATCCAAAAGAAATTTTTATTAGATTAATCTGAGTAGTAGTCGATTTAAAAAAAAAAAAAAAAAAAAAAATCCCGCAAAGACGCATTTGTGACTTGCGTTGTCGCCAGGAATCTGCGGCGGATCCGCAAGCACCAGAAGTGTCGCGAGCAGCTGGACAAAGAGGCCGGCGAGGGAGGCAAGAAGCCGCTGGACAAGGAGAAGATGGAGTGCATGTTCAAGCTCAACTCCTACAAAATGGTCTACGTCTTCAAGTCGGAGGACTACATGTACCGGCGCACCGCGCTGATGCGAGCGCACCAGGTACGGCTGAGCGAGCGAGGCGGTGCGATGTGTGTGAGTGAGTGAGCACACGAGATGCAAGATCACAGAGGTCGAACAAGGTCGCAAAGTCACATTCGCAGAGCCTAAACGAATCGTGTGTGTGTGTGTGCGCCAAGTCGGTCTCAATGCGTGTGTCAGTGCAACCCGTCATTCCGCGTTTGTGCGAGAGCGATAACAACTCCGACTTCTCCCTCTCCCGGCCCACAGTCCCACGAGCGAGTGAGCACCCGCCTCCACGATCGCTTCCAGGCGTGGTTGGCGGCATGGGCCGAGGAGCACGTCGGCGCCGACCTGGCCGCCGACACCGACAAGTGGCTCCTGGGCGAGGGCCGCGACGGACTTTTGCCCTGCAGCACCGCGCGCCAACCCGAGGTCCTCCACTTCCGCAACGTCAGCAAATACCGCGTCAAGTACGGCCCCGAGCGACCGGTCGCTGCGGGGGGTCAGGAAGCAATTTGTTTTTAAAGGCGAAATGTGTGTGCGCGCGCGTGTGGGTGTTGCTCCAGTGGTGGCGGGGTCACCGCTTTTTACCAGCGTTTTTAGCTGGGGAACACACAACCCCCTCCCCCCTCGCCACCTCCTTCAAGGGTGCCAAAACTCGGGAATGGTCTCGTCCCGCTCACCAGCACTCACCAAGTGAACCTCGCTTTTTTTGTCTACAGTAAATGCCGCTTTATCATTCCACCGTCCACACAATCCCATCACGGAGGGGGGGTGGGTTGTGATTTATTTAAGCCAGCCTGGACATGCTCGACAAGTGCACTTATTCAGGGGGAGGAAAAAAAAAAAAACAGCAACAGTTTCCCAGATTGGGAGACAAACGCCCAATCGCGACTCGCTTCCTGTTCCGGGCATGAGCCTCCCGAAGAATGTCGTCAGGCGCCAGTTTTAGCACGTCGCCTCACCACATTGTTTGGACTCAAGAGTGCACCATTGTAAAGCTATGTTTTGTACATATATACATATATAATATATATTATATATAGTTCTATTAACATACATCATCCTCGCCACCCTGGGAGATAATACCTAGAAGAAGAAAAAAGCCCGCCACCAATCTTCACACACCTTGTAAATACAATGTAAATAGTCTGAGACTTTTTAAGACCACGGCGTGTTGTTGTGTTAGTAGAACTTTCCGAGCTAACTGTTAGAATGTAAAGGACGAGGGGAGGGGGGGGAGAAAAAAAAACAAGCCAAGAAAGAGAGACAAGAACGACAACATTTCTTACAGTTTTTACCAAAGGGACTCGACGATACAATTGAGCTGATTTTGTCCCACCTTACCTTGGACCGCAACCCCAAGGAGGACCCTTTCTCTCTCTTTGTGTGTTCTTTTATGTCTTTTCTTCTTTTTAATTTACATAGTTAAAAAAAAAAAAAGGAAACGTAGAAATGTATCCAGGTTTTTCTGTTTTTATAAAGGACAAATATATTTTCTTCTCAATTCACCAGAAAACAAAAAGACAAAAACACTGCAACCCCCCCCCCCAACAGTATCCACTCTCTCCAACCTGGATAGGTTTTTGCTGCCCCCTCCCCACCCCTCGCCTCCAAGTTGTATTTTTGATATTGGAAAAATGAAATGAGCATGTCTTTCGTCTGTTTATTTAGACGTTATTTAAAGTAATAATAAACACATTTGTAGCCTACAGTGATTAAATGTCTATGGACTTTTATTCATGTCTTTCTTTTTTTTTCTTTTTTTTTTTTTTTTTCCTTCTCTCACATTTTGAACCTAACACGCGTGTACCCCCCCCCCCCCCCTCCTATGTCTATGAAGACAAAGTTTGATGACGACCTGAGAACTAGAAATGAAGCTCTGAAATAGACCAAGTAAATGAACGGAAATGACATTTAGAAATTCCAGCACACAAAAAAAATCACTGTGCTTAACTTTATGAAAACATAAAGTTACATTTAAATAGAATGCATAGGAATGATCATCTTCCTGCACAATGATTCATTGTGCTGCTCATTCTGGTGTGTGTGTGGGCGGTTTCAAATGTTTTGCTGGAAAGTTGAAGCACATGAATTGCGTCCATAAATTTCTGTCAGATCCCAGAAGAGTGTCTTCAAAGAGGTGCGTCATTTTGCTTCATCCATCCGCCTTGAATGTACTTGAACCTAACACGAATGTTTTGGGAACGTGAGAAGAACATGTGTGACGAGTGACGGGACGAACATTTCCACTTAACTCATTCACTCCCAAAGACGTTTTTAAACGTCTTTTCAGACTTGGTCCAGAATTGGCTGGTATTGAATGAGTTAAGGGGATCGTCGCTGAGATCTGAAGCCCGATCCTCTATCCCAGTGAGAGTCCCATCATTTGCGAATGTTGCCTTCTCTTTCAAGGATTTCACATGGAGGATCATAAAGCATTAACATCAACAACACCATGCACCCCCGCATGTGCACAATCATGAACCCATGTTACATAGAGGACTTTTCAGTATGTAGTTCCAACGATCACGTGAGGCTCAATAGAATTAGCTAGCATCGTAGCTTAAATAGCACAAGGAGCACAAAATGAAATGACACACCCAAATGTGCGGGTTAGGGTTATTTATTCCTTTGTTGGGTGTTCACAAATACCCCCATAGAATTTATTTTGTGATTTCTCGGCTCGATTTTCTGTTTTGGTGCATTATTTTCGATTTTCTTAGCGTCGTTGAAGTTACCGTTAATTTACGTTTTCGGAGGCGGTCTTTGAACGCCTCTCGAGTCGAACCGGGGAGGAGAAGGCACGTAGTCGGACGGAGACGTGTTTGTTTTTGTTCAAAGTGTTAAAAGCATTAATAAAGTGCACGGTTTAAAAAAAAAAACAACAACAACAACACTACAGCGCTCCTTGTTTCGGAGCTGCAACAAATGTTAACGTCTGACTTTTGACAGGTCGTATTCGAGGACTGTCCACAAAAATGCGATCACTGAGATTCCATTAGATGGCGCCAGAGTAATGATTGTATCGTTTGGGGTTTTTTTTAGTTTTTGTTTTCGCCTGAGCATAAACAGACATCCATCCATCCATTTTCCGAACCGCTTCATCCTCACTAGGGTCGCGGGGGGTGCTGGAGCCTATCCCAGCAGTTTATTTTGGTTGCCAGCCAATCACAGGGGAGACGAACAACCATCCACGTCATACCTAGGGACAATTCAGAGTGCACAATCAGCCTGCCATGCTGTTTTAATGTGGGAGGAAACCGGAGCACCCGGAGAAACCCACGCAAGCCCGGGGAGAACATGCAAACTTGGGATCGAACCCGGTACCTCTGCACTGTGAAGCCGACGTGCTAACCACTGGGCTACCGGGCCGCCATAAACAGACATCACAGTTTGATATTTTATTTTTGGGGGGGATGTTACCTTCATAATGTGTCTTTTTAATTTTTCTGAGGAAAATATTTTACTATGAAAAATGATGACTTTATTCGCTTTATATACAACTTTCCACACAAAAAAAAAAAACTCCATCCATCCTGAGCCGCCTTGTGTGCTTCTGTCAAAGGCTTTTGGGCCTTTTCTGTTTCCCAACATCAGAGCCCAACCGGGAGGAGCAAAAATGGGACAGCGAGCCGATGTCGCACTGTACCCACAGAGCCCCCTCCCGCCTCCCTGTTCGATGCCCTACTCAAAAGATGGCAAGCGGCGGGGAGGGAGGGCGGCGGGGGCCCTTTGGCCTAAGCCACAAAACAAAAGCCCTCATTGAGCTGTTGTGAGCTACCATCCCGACCGCAGGCTCGCCCTTCAATTAACTCGGCGGCGGGCGGTGCGCCCCAGGGCGCCTCGCCGAGCCCCGGCCTCTTTGCTTCCCACAGGAACGGCAGTGCACTGAGGAGGAAAATCTTTCTGTATGGGGATAAGCGGGTGAAACGTCAGCGGCGGAACCCATTTATTTGTCCTAGGGGCTGCTGGGACCCCCGCGTGTCAGCCAAAGCTGTGAAAAGAAAAAGTTGGCTGCAAAAGAGACACATTTGCTCTTGGGCTTTTGATGGCGTGCCCCTTTCTTCTGGCTGTTGGCTCGACTTTTGTGGGGTGCACCTGCGAGTGGAGTAGGGGGGGTCATGTCCCCCAAAAGAATAATTTATTTACTACTGCAGGCAGGCTTCTGAAGGCGGCTAGGAACTATTTGTAAGGAAGCTTACTTGGTGGTCCAACCTGTGTGAGAAGAACCCAATGTAGTGTTTCTCAAACCATCGCAGGTGAAGGAAACTAGAAAAACTCATCGAAAAAGTGCAAGAAACTAAATTTGTGTTTTGAGACAAAAAAAATTGTCATTTCATAAGAATAAAAGTTGGCTTTTAGAGATTCAAATTCTATTCTTTTAATTAACAGTTTTTCTCCAGAAAGAAACACCTCGTTGAATAAATAGCTTTCGCATTTTTTTTTTCATTCCTTTCAATAACAATGCAATTTATTTTCTCAAAACTATACACCTCTTGTTCTTGAAGAATATTACTCTTCTTTTTGGGAATTACTTATTACTTACTTTTTTTGAGTAGGGGGTGACTCACGTCACCATTGTTAGCTTTGACGCTAAAGCTAATTAGCGGCAAAAAGGCGCTGACGTTTTTGGGGGTTTTTTTACGATCAAAGTTTTATTGTTTCTTGTGATTGAACAATAGTGCGATAAAAAAAAAAAATGAGAGAGAGAGAGAGAGTTATTAGCGTGTGTGGAAGCTACTTGTGTGGAATTCTGTAAAACTTAGCAGGTTAACATTTGAACTGTGGTCCCGTATGAGTCGTCTGCTCCATTCCGCAGCCTCATTCGCGCACGTAAATGCGAGTGCACAACACGTCGTCAGCACCGAAAACCTGCAAAACACATGAAATCGACATGTGAAAAAAAGTGCCTGGTGCAACGCCAATGCTAATGTCTTGACGTTTTTTTTTTTTTCCCAGAGAGAGATTCCACTGTAAAACTAATCACAAGCATTATGCAAATTGTATGCAAATGTGTCCCACTTAACTGCGCTCACACAATCAGCTTGTTGTGTGTGCACTGATTCCTAACCTGTCGTCCCTTTTTGTTTGTTTGTTTTGGGGAACAAAAAAATGCCCCCGCCCCCCCTTCCTTCACGTTTATATAAAAAAACAGTTTTATTTATTCACAAAATGTTAGACAGTGATGTATTTTTTTGTTTCCTATAGTACTTCAGTTCTATTGTAAAATAATGTTTTAATGATCAGATCATTTTGGTTTTGGTTTTTGCTTTGTCTTAAAATGTAAAAAAAATGGTAGCATTTTGATTTCTGGTCATATTTTAGCTTTATGTTTTGGAAGAATACATCCAGGTTATTGGATTTTTTTCACCACAAGTTTCTTGTAAGAGTTTTTTTTTAAATTTATTTTTTAACAAATGTAGCACCCCCAAATTAAAATTCTCTTCAAAGTTCTTTATTCATCACTGCCTTGTTACTTCCTCTTGAGCGCTCACGTCTTTCCACTGCGGATGAGAAACCTTCCACTTTTGAGGAGCGAATCTCTCGGGAATCTTTCAGAAAGACCAGAAAATCCCATTTTTCATCCGACGGTGCCAATCAATGAAAACGGATTGACTTCAGCGCTCTGGTGTTCCTTCGACTTGCAATCTGATGATTACCTCCCCCAAGGCTCAAAAGTGTGCAACTTCCTTGCCATTCCACGCACGTCCATCGCCGTGAACTCACCAGCGTCAGCTCATCGCCGTTGAGTTCTCGGGTCCAAAAGGTTTTTGGTCCGTCCCTGTCCACCAGAGTCTGCTGACAGCTGATCTTGGTCTCCGATTCCCAGGTGGCGAGACTCTACGGGGGCAAAAAGAGAAGACTGTCATCACGACGCCAACACACAAGAACCAGACCAGATATCTGAAAGGAGAGCTAATGCGCTATTGGTGTTTTCGGAATTTTTGTTAGTGTTGGCCACCCACTTATTGTGCCACCATTCCCCCCCCCCCCCCCCCCCCCCCGGGATGTACGTGTAACGTCACGGTGAAAATATCTACGTTTGGTTTTGTCAGCAAGACTCGAGTGGATCGCTTTTATCGAGTTTGCTTAGTGGGACGAGAGAGCTAAATCTTAAAGCATCTCATTTCCTGCCTGCTTAGGTTGGATTTTTCTCGAACATTTCCCCGAAAGCCTCATGTAATACTTTCTCACACGGCCTCCCACAGTTTGGCTGCGTGGCCTCGCATGCGGCAGTCTGAAAACTGAAGGCTGAAGTTGCTCTTAAGCTCTCAAAAAAATAAAGAAATAAACATGGTGAGAACTACCAAGCAACTCTCAAGGCTCTTTTCATTGCTTTCTGTGGAGAAATCGACCATCTCCCTGTCACACAGACTTATTAATATATATATATATATATACAGTCAAACCTCGGTTTTCGAACGTCTCGGTTATCTCGGATTTCGAACAAAAATTTTTAGTTTTTTATGCCTCGGATGACGAACAAATTTCGGTTCTCGAACTAACTGAGCGCACTTGAATGCAGTTCGGGATGCCGAAATGCCCCGCCTACTGCCTGATGACAGCTGGGATAGGCGCACGCCCCACGACAGATAGAGAGAGAGAGAGAGAGGTTCCTTTAATTTTTATGTTACTATGTTAATGTTAAAATTGGTGAAAATAAAACATATTACAGTTTGTTTGTACAGTATTTTACATATTACCTGCTCTCCTATTACATGTGTACAGTTTATGTTGTGAAATTGTAAGAAAAAAAAGTGGTTTAAAAAAGTTGTTTACTTGACTTGGAACGGATTAAAAACTTTTACATTGATTCCAATGGGAAACATGGTTTCGGTTTTTGAACAATTTGGTTTTCGAACAGTCTTCTGGAACGGATTAAGTACGAAAACCAAGGTTTGACTGTATACAGTATATATATATACAGTATATATATTTCATATGCATAGAAATTATACTCCCTCACGAAAATCACGGAGCAAAATGGTCTCCAAAAAATTTTATAGTGATCAAAATTGTGACTGTGACTTTATATGGATGATGGTGAGCTGGAACTGAAATAAAAAATAAAAACACGGCAACCATCAAACACAACAGGGTAGGATCAGTGATTTAAAAACTTTTTTTTTATCCATCCATCTAATGCCCGATTGTCTCTGGAATTATTTTTATTTTTTTTGCTTTCACCTCCTCAGAGTGAGAAGAGCTCACGCAGATTAAATGAGACTTTTGAACCTTGCAGTGTTGTTGGGGCAAAGGATCACCGCGTTAATCCCATCTGCCCTTGACTACTAAAGGCTGCCAAATGCTGACAGCTGAGGGACCACCAAGAACTACACCAACAAAACTATCCATATCACGGTATGTCGACAAAATATATCAGCGCACGTTCTACTTGTAAAAAAAGGGAAGACAAACAGAGCTGTTCCGACCAGATTCTCAGCAGTGTATTTGTGGGAATTTTTGTCCATTTGTGGGGTTTTCATTTTTTTTCGTCAGTCAACGAGGCTTTAAACATGATAGAAAATGAAAGGACCTCATTAGACCTCAAAAGTCGAATTCGTTATTAGTTTAGATGGATGTTGTCACTCTGCAAAGTCTTATTCAGGTGACCTACGCTAATATACAAAATATGGGCAAAAATGTTTGTTCATTCCACCTATGCAAAGTGAACAGTGAAGACAATCGGGAATTGTTCCTCCCTGTGACAGCGTCCATACTTCTACAAGATATTTGGACTAGATATGTGGCAACTTTATTTTCGACAAAGGGATGCCATCCGTATAAAATCAATGGACCTAAAACGCTTCCCTGAGGAATTAAAATCCAAAGTATGTGGTAAAACATTTTTTTTGCTGCATTTGTCACAATCTCCGTTATTTGTGCGTATCACTGGAGCGCTTGAGGGCTTTTCTGTTCCACAGCAAACTCCAAGCGGCCCTTATGGACCTTGGGAACGACCAACGGAACTTAACCGAAACTGTCAAAAGCCTACAAATGATGCACTTGTGACATGATAAATTTGCCTGACGTTTTCAGACAAATTCAAGCGTTGGCCCCTGCAGAGGATTCCGTAAAGGAGCAAAGTAATCCCGCCTGACTCGCTGGGGAATGCTGAGCGGTTGAGGTCTCCGCCAAATTCAATTACCTTTTTTGCCGCGTCAAACAAAATCCTTCTTGAGCGCTCCCCGAGTGTATCCAAACAAGCCAAATCAGCGCGCCGTCCCGTTGATTCGCCGAGTGCGCCTCGCACCAGAACAATAACAAAAACGTGACGAATGAGCGATGACACTCGCTCCTCTGATCCGTCAGGGACGTCACGCAGCTTGGGGCTGGCAGGTCGGGTACCCGGCATGCCGCGGGGCGCCGCGCAAAGGGCACCACGCTGTCTCCGAAATAGGTCATATCTGCCCTCCCTGCCCTAAAACAGCACTCGGCAACAACTGTGAAAAATACTGCATGGATTGGATGTCCCTGAACAGAGCTTCCTAACAGTTGCGGCGCCCCGCCGGGATCAGATCAGAAAATCAGTCAGTGTCAAGCGCGACCACCATTTCCCTCACACGGTAGAGGCAAACCAGTGTCAGTCGATATGTTTCCCTGAGTGGCTTTTGACAACTTTGTTCCAGAAAGAGCACCAAAAATGTGAATGGGTGAATCTTGAATAGCAACGCTTCTGGCATGTAGCCTCCCAAAGTGCTTTTTGTGTCCCCCATTTGTCCCATATCGCAGCGGTCTCCACCCATTTTTGCCCCACAGACGGGTTTAGTGTCAGACCGTATTTTCAGCTGTGGCGGATAAATACAACAATAACGTAATCTGATCTGACCTGCATGAAAACTGTGGTATTTTCTAAAAATAATCATAAACACAAATCATGACACTTCAAAATAAGATACACCGCAAATACAAAGTGCATGAAAAATACGACTCACCTTCGCCGCATATTTTGCAGAGTGGGCTCGGTGCACGGGAATCTCTCGTTGAGATAAATCCATATTTTAAGTAGGAAATCCTGATACTGTCTATTAAATGTAGCCTTGTCGTAGGCCGGCCGGGCCTTTTCCCCTTCCCAAAGAAATTTTCCAAAGATTTTTGTTTTGTTTTTTACTCATTTCGCTAGCTCCTGGATATCATTTTAACTGTAACCTATCACATGATTGAGAAGCGCGCCTTGAACCGCCTCGAGAGTAACATACTGTAGACGGATGTCACAGAGAATCCGATTTTTCAAAATAAAACATCTTCCAGATTCCGAAATGAATAGAAGTGGACTTAATGGAAGTTATTTATTCTTTCCGCGCGGCCCGGTACCAAATGGCACACGGACCGGTACCGGCCCGCGGCCCGTGGGTTGGGGATCATTACCGTAACAGGTGAATGAACCGCCATGTTGCCCATTTGAACGTGAGATGCATTTTGTTCATTGGTGAGAGGGAAAGAAAAGAATTGAGTTGGAGAGCTCATCGCAATCCGCCCTCGGGGCCTGCAGAAAAAAATTCCCATCCATCTCAAGGATCACGACGCCCCTTCTTGATCCACGCGCACCAGACGTGAGGATGATACCAACAGCATGCGGCTGCCAGGAGCTTTCCATCCCTCAAAAAGCAGCGAGTGGCCTTCAAGTCTTGAACGTGGATGTCCACAACTTTTTTTTTTTTTTTTGCATCACACGGATGTCAGACTCCTCATTGCGAGCATGCGGGGGCCCTCTTGAAATGGCCTTTTTGTTATTCTTAGCCTAATCGCGTCAGCATTTTGAAGGCTTTCCTGTGCTCAAAAACCCACCGTTTTGCAAATGTCTTGCGGATGAATTGAATTGAATTGAATACAACTTTATTGTCAAATGTGCTGTACGTATGTGTAACATACAGCACAGATGTAATTTCTTCCCCCTCAACATAAAACAAGAGGAGCCGCTGCGGGTGTCCGCGCCGCCATCAAAAGAAAAGTTGACCAAAAAAAAAAGACAAAATAATACAAGACAACACATGAAACACAGACAATTGTGCAATCTCAACCACTTTCCTGCATACACTTTGTTGTTTGAAGCCGTAATAGATGAAAGAGGAGCGAATCAAAGTGTCCTTTTCACCAGTGGATCAAAGACGTCATGCGGCAATGTGCACACGTCTGCTACAAGCTAAGCTGTAGCAACAAGAAGCTGTAGCATCCATTAACGAAAAAGAGAGATTGGCTCTCTTCTCCTGTCCCATGTAAATCCGCTTCAATTCCAAGCCGCGACTCCCAGTTCCACATATGCATCGGCGCTCTGCGCTGACGCTCCTTTGACTCAACAACCCTAACCTACACTCAACAGCAAACCCTAATTCCATAACCCCAAACCAAAAACCAACATTCAACTCCCACCATAATCCCCCAACACTAACTCTAATCCCATGACCCCGAAGCCAACTACAAACCCAAACGCCAGCCACAACTAACCTTAACTCGCTAACACCCCTCACCCAGCTCCACAAATCACAGTCTTAGCAAACATTTTGTGGCCTAAACCTAAACCCAACCCCAAATTCAATCTCCAACCTAATCAAATAACTGTAACCCCAACCTCCAACTCTAACCCCATTGCAAAACCCAGCCCAAGCTCTGCTAACATATCTGTATCAAATACAATTTCTCTGCTCCGGGCGCATTGATTTCCCCTCACACCTCACCACTTCCCACTTTTGCCAGACACAAGGGAGAATATCACACTCCATCCCCGTCAACGTCGTTCTAAATCTCACCTTGCACTTTTTTCCGTCCACCGTCTCCTCATCAAACTCCTCGCCGATGCGGAAGTTGATCTCGGTGGTGCGCACGGTGGTGGACGTCTTGATGTAGAACTGCTCGCCGTCCTGCCGGATCTCCACGTGGGGATTTGATGCGGCCGCCACCGCCACCTTCCTCAGCATGGCGTTCACGCCTGAGGGCACGGCGGAGGGTGGGGGGGGGGGGGAGAAAAGTGCTCTGTCGGTCAAGGTGTGAACCTGGCGGCAAATGGATGTCGGAGGACTCGTGTCTAACGTTATGAGGATGATGAGGTGGTCCCTGTGCGAATTTGTCGGTTATGGGTGCGGGTTAGCATGAGTCCGCGATCACTTTCGTTGAACTCGGATCATGGGAAAAAAAAAAAAAAAAAAAGATGTGGAAAACAGTGAGCAACGACAGATAAACAGAGTGAGAGAATTGAGATTTTCATCATGGGGACAGCGCCCATGGACCACCACCACCACCACCACCACCACCCTGTCGTCATAGCAACAGGTGTGTTGTGCTGCTCCAAGCAAATCGACCCGTCAACCGACATCTGCTGGAGCGCATCACTCTTTTGCTTGTTGCAAAAACAAAGTGGCGAGGGGAGGTTGTGAGGGGAGGGGGGGGTGGGGGGGGTCACAAAAATGGATTCCAGTGCAGAGGGAGCCGCCACTTCCCATCAGCATCTTCTAATGGTGCGCCCACAGGGAGGTTACTCAGGGTGCGATCCAGTACCGGGGGCAAAAGGGACACGTTGGGGTCAAAATAATCACGTGCTGTAGGCTACTTGGAACGTGTGGGAATAAATAGTGCTCAAACTAACATTACAGATCCATCTATCGGCTGGATGACTGTCACGCACGTGACTTTGCAGTCAGCCAATCCTCCATGAAGCGTCTCCAGTTGGCCCAAAACGCCGCTGCGTGACTCCTGACTGGTACTCGTGAGAGGGAGCACATGACTACGACTCTGGCATCCCTTCACTGACTCATTTGAGAATTTTTTTTTTTTTTTTTTTTTGGAACATCCTATGATTTGTTTTCACCTGAGCTCTCGGTACGTCACCAAAAAAAAACATCGTCATCGAGCTTGCCACTCCGATACTTTTACAAAGGGGGGGGGGGGGCCCGTACATGAACACAAATGGCTCGTGTCCGACTTTGGAGGTTCCCCCAAATTTTTGGTTCACCCCATCCATTCCTCTGCCCCATCCCTGCGCCACCGTCATCCCCCCCCCCCCCCCCCCCACCTCCTTCGGCGCCGCAACGCAAACACAATTGAATGACCCACTTAATGTGTCCCAAAGCGCAGACAGCGGAGTCGTCTGTTCAGACTATTAAAGGGCGAAGACGACACACACATGCGCGGCCTACTTAAAAGGCTCCGACGTCAACAATATCGCGCTTAACAATGACACACTTGGCCGAAATTCGGCATCTGGTCTTTTTACATCCATCGGCAGCAGCAGCGTCATCTTCCTCCTCATCTATCATCTCGCCGTCCTTTCCCACGGAGCCGCTCCAAACAATGTCGTGTTGTTCGGAAGTCCGCCGTGCGTCCCCAAAAGAACAACAGTGCGCTGCTTTGTGTATTTGTTTTGCGTGATGGATGTGAGGCTGGCGCAGCGATGTGGCTAACGGAGGAGGAGGAGGATGGGGAAGCCGTACTTACCCAAAGCTTTGAGAAGTTCGTCGAAATTCTCGCTCCTCTTCATCTTCCAGGTACCGGCAAAGTTGGCCATGTCTGCTGACTGAGGCGGAGTGAATGCCGGGGAGAACCTGTTCCACTAACGCTGCCTTTCTCTCTCTCCTCTCCTCCTCCTCCTCCTCCTCCTCCTCTTCTGTCACTCTTTCGCACCCTCCTCTTCTTCCTCCTCCTCCTCCTCCTCCTCTGCAGGGGCTCGCCGCCACTGTAGCGCTCCATCTCGAGGAAGCTTCATTTAAATCGCGAAAGGTCATTGAGGGCATGTACTCATTTTCAACACGAGAAGACAAATGGATAAAAAGCGAAACGACTGTCTATTGTAAGAACCGTGTTAAGTCCGAGTGTCCGTGTTGGCGCTCGTGGATCAGAAAAACTCAATAAGCGGTTTGACTGATTTCTCTTTTAATCTGGGGAACTTTGAGCAGTAAACGGTCACTGGAACCTGTTGAGTGGTTATCTTGCGACCAGATTAGGAATCAGAATCAGAATCAGAATCGCCTTTATTGTCATTGTATAAACTTACAACGAAATGTGGGTGCCACTCCTTAGTGCATTTCGTAAAAAAAAAAAAAAAGATAAAAAAAATAAAATAGGATCAAATAACAGTTTGATAAATACAAAACATAACACACAACAGCAGGAAAGTGACATCAGAAGCTTTTCTCGACCCCCACAACGCACCGGGGCAACAAGGAAAGGACCTCACCTTCACCACCCCTTTAATCATTCACATGTGAAATAATCAACACATTACAAACCCGAGACAAAACAAGAATATGTATTTGGTTAGCTTGCTTTAATATGCTCTTGCAAGTAAAGGGCTGCGTTCCCAAACGGGCAACATTTGAGATCTATATCGGATAGTAATAATAATAATAATAATACATTTTATTTATAAGCGCCTTTCAAGACACCCAAGGACACTTTACAATCAGGAACAAGAACAATAAAACACAATACGTCTTGAGCCAAACGCGCCAGCGTTCACTCAACCCGGAAGTCAGAACCACGCTCGTTAACGAATACGTAACAGGGACCACAATGTTTCATATCAACATTTCGTTTCAGTTCAATGTAATGTCATGCCACAGCACAACATTTAAGGAGAAATATCATCCCCCTCTTAAAACAATGGCCCCAGTCATGTTTTGGGGGAGGAAAATCAATCGATATTTGCCTTAAACATCCCGTTGTACAAACATTCCCCTATACTGCCTATAAGAGCACAAAAGAGCAAGCAGACTTACTCGCCAAGCGCCAAAAGACGCGAAGAAGAAAATGCGGAAGTTCCCCAGGGCGTAAGTTGTCATGGCGCCTCGCGTGTAAACCAACTTGAGCTCCTGCGAATTCATTCAAGACGTTTGTGAGGGTTTTTTAAGGTATGTGGACCCCAGTTATACTCCGCATTTTATACCGAATATTAGACGGAGATTTTCCGCTCGTGAAGACGTCGTAAACGACGTCTTGAAGCAACAAAAGTGGCTTCTATCGATCTGGAGTTAGCATTAGTATCAAGTGTCGATCAACAACAGTTATCGTTTATTTATTTCGACCGATATAATTGCGCACTCTAAATCACAGCGTTACATTTCAGTGTTTGTTTTGTGTTTAGGTTGCTGTGGTCAGGCAAGCTGTACCACTGCGAAAATGAGCACTCAGGTAAGAAAAACAATTGCACTCAACATTTTCACAACCCCCCCCCCTCAACAAAAACAAATCCTAATAACTAAAAACTTGCATCTTTCCATTTTAGTACAGCATCCTTTTTAAACAGGAACATGGTGAGTACCTACCAAACTATTTGCACAAAATGTAGTACTATATTAGAGCACCAATTTTGAAACATTCATTAGAAGGGTGGTTCGTAATTATTCTGCTCTTATCCTAAATTCGATTGGGTTAGACTTGGGTAAATCCCATCTACGCAAACTCCTTCGCTCTCTTAAAAATCATTCATTAGCCCAAGATAAAGGGAGACTACTTTGTGAGAAAGCTTTTGTGTTGGATCTCATTAAATATGCTTCATTTTTGCAACTGGTGGGAGTCTTATACAGTATTCCTCCAGTTAATTCAAACATTTTTTTTTTTCTCCCTTCAGCACACGATGATGCAATCTGGACTGCAGCCTGGGGTAAAAGTGAGGCAGATGGTTCAGAAACAATCATCACGGGCTCCCTTGATGATATGGTCAAAGTGTGGAAATGGTAAGTGTGTGTGTGTGTGTGCGCGCCCAGATAATAATAATAATACATTTTATTTATAAGCGCCTTTCAAGACACCCAAGAACACTTTACAATCAGGAACAAAACACCAAACGGGTTGAGCGGCGGCAGCCAAACGCGCCAGCGTTCACTCAGCCCGGAAGTCGGAAGAAACCACAAGGGAGGAGGGAGAAGAAAAAAACACGCTCGAACTATCCTCATTTTGAGGATAGTTTGAGTTAGGCAACAAAAAAAAAAAACTCCAGCACAAGCATATGACAATTACAACCGGTCACAAGACATAAACAATGAAGGCGGTGATACAAGGGGAGTGTATGCGAATGTGATTGTCTGGTTGTGTGGTGCATGTCAGACCACAGTTGCTACGTCGAGGTCACCTCATGGATGATTATTTTAAGTCAACTTTTAACATTAACTGGCATGTAAGTTCATCACTATGTAATAAAAAAGAAAAGTGAAATTGCGCACCCCTTCAAGACGTATGACGGTCTTTCAATGGAGAGGCAACAGAAAGTTGTTTATGGCACGATACTGCCATCTAGTGGCGTGTAGTGGTATTTCTGCAATCACTAAATGCGGCCATGCGGATTGACATTGATTGAATTGATCATATGTAATACATTTTGCATTTCACACACACACACACACACACACACACACACACAAAAGCCAAAGAAAAAGTCAAATAAACAGGAATTCATATTCAAATTCACAATTCTGGACAATTTTCTGACGTGGACCTAACGTGCATGTTTTCGACCTACGCAGAGGGAGTCAAACTCACTGGACATTTTTAGAGATGGACAATCAACTTGCATATAAAGCAGACTTGAAGATTTCGTCGGACAAAAAGACACCGTGAGCTAACGGCCAGGTTACCCCACGCAGGTCGGACGAGAAGCTGGAGCTGCAGTGGACACTGGAGGGGCACCAGCTGGGCGTTGTGTCCGTGGACATCAGCCACAATGCCGCCATCGCTGCCTCCAGCTCGCTCGATGCCCACATCCGCCTCTGGGACCTGGATTCCGGGAAACAGATCAAATCTATGGACGCCGGACCAGGTGAGATCAGTTAATGATGAATATTCCTTGCATTTGTCTGGGAAGATTTAATAGGAGGACTTATTATCCTCTAGAAAATGAATAGGCCTAAAGTACACCCCTGAGGAACGCCCTTTGCTTGTGCTTGCTTGCGGGATTAATTGCGAGTGTTCTTACATTCTATTGGGATATCCTCCGCTCTAGTGGACGCTTGGACGGTGGCCTTCTCGCCTGACTCCAAGCACATTGCCACAGGAAGCCACCTCGGCAAGGTCAACATCTTCGGCGTGGAAAGCGGCAAGAAGGAATATTCTCTGGACACCCGAGGGAAATTCATCCTGAGCATCGCTTATGTAAGGAATGCAAACACCATGCAATTTTTAATTCAAAGTGTTTTATTTGATATTTATTTTTGTTTACTGCTCAGAGTCCCGATGGTAAATATTTGGCTAGCGGGGCGATTGACGGCATTATCAACATCTTTGACATTGCCACGGGAAAGCTCCTCCACACGCTGGAAGGTGGGTCCAGTTCGGCTCAAGGTTGAATGACCTCCCGCGCGTGCTCGTTCGTAATGCGACGAATCCAATTGGCCAACGTTACTTCGGAGACATATTTGTGAAAACATTAACTCGCACCTTCGTCCTCCCAAGCAGCCACCGAAGAAAGGCGGCGACGATAATGAAAACATACCGTATTTTGAAGTGCGGTGAGGCTTGTGATGTGCTACCATAATTTTGGGGCCTGTTTGGAGGTTCTTAAATTGTTCGCCTAAAGTCTAATCTTCATGATCAACATTAAAACGCAGTCGTGTAGTAGCCTGAAGTGTTAAAAAAAATATCAATAAGAAAGTGAACGCTTCTGAAAGATTATGAACTGAAATTGACTAACTGTACTGCCGAAATGCTGTTCCTCACTCCTCCACTAGGGCACGCTATGCCCATTCGCTCCCTCACCTTCTCTCCTGACTCCCAGCTGCTTGTCACGGCCTCAGACGATGGCTACATCAAAATTTATGACGTGTAAGTTTTTATTTTTTTACACTCGCACGTGAAAGTGCCCCCCCCCCCCCCCCCATTATTCCCCCAACAAAAACATTGGCATGAATTTCTTTCCATTTTTCCCAGGCAACACGCCAACCTGGCGGGCACGCTGAGTGGCCACGGATCCTGGGTGCTCAGCGTGGCCTTCTCCCCGGACAACACGCACTTTGTCTCCAGGTAAGGTTTCATCTCAAGCAAAGGCAAAGAGACGAAAGCCTTTCCCACCCCCGGCAACGCTTCCTCTTCCACCTCTTTTCAGTTCCTCGGACAAGAGCGTGAAAGTTTGGGACGCCGGTTCCAGAGCCTGCATCAACACCTTCTTCGACCACCAAGACCAGGTAAGACCTCAAAGTCACAGGGACTGTTTGGATTTTCGGCCCCGATACTTAATTCATCTCAAATAGAGAATCGTGATTCTGTCGCGTAATTGCGCCCTTCCTCAGGTGTGGTGCGTCAAGTACAACAACAACGGCTCCAAGATTATCTCGGCCGGTGACGACCGCGCCATCCATATTTACGATTGCCCCATGTGAGGGCGGGGCCGTCCGAAAAGGCCGCCAGGGAGACACTCTTTTTTTTTTTGTGAATCGTTCTGGACTGGCTTGTTGACAGCATGTTAGAATAGAAAATATAATGTTGTCATGTTTTAAAGTTTCATCTTGTTACATGCTTCATTGTGTTCAGAACATTTGGCACACATTAGAGGCACAGAGAATCAGGGGTCAATTCGAGGCCAAGGGACCCGAGCGCATGGTACCAGACCATGCGCTCCTTATCTCAGAAAGGAAGATTTAACCCTGGACGGAAGGGGGTGTTTGTGCGCTCCATCACGAGAAAGGGTCACGAGCCAGGTTACCACATATCAATTCAGAGGGACGCCAATCGTTAAAATGTCGACGTGTCTGTTAGTTTATGGACGCTGGTGCTGAATCCATGGGAATGCTTTGTCTTTGGGGCGGCCCAATTTGGACCGCCCAGGGGTGCGACATGTTAATGAAGATGGGAGTGTTTTTCTGATATATTCCTTGTCATTTGCATATGCAGTCAATAAAAAGGCCGGCAGAGGTTGCAGAGGTCGGGTGTCAGGTGGGAAGCTCACGGTGAGTGACTTCCTTGAAACTGCACCTCCTGCCGGCAGAGAAAGACAATCTGTTCCTGTGTTCGAGCCTTTGTCGACCGTCCGAGCGAACATCTCTGACACAGTACAATAAAGTTTTTTTTATTTTTTAAATTAAACCTTGTCTGGTTGTAGTTGAGTTTCGCTCCGTACTACACAACTTTTGGGCAGCAGTCCATAAAAGTAAATGACTAAAAGTGCAGCTCGGCGTTACGCTGAACGCAGTAGTTCCTGCGACGACCGTTGGCAAGGCCCCGTCTTGATTCAGACCAAATTTGCGATGCTTAATCTTCCACTGCAGGTCATTTTCTTTATTACTGCCCTTGAACCACAAGTATGCGTCGTTTCGTGAAAACATTCCAGAAAAGACAGCCGTGACAGTTCTTAAGAGTCCATCAATGCTCTTGATCAAGTACGGTTTTATTCCATGGACCGTCATTGCAGTCTGTTCACGAGCCCTGGGTGGGCATTTGACATGTGCATCTGTCTTTGAGTTGTTCACGACACACACAACATGTGACGGTAGTAAAAAAAAAAAAAAATACAATAGGTAACACGTTTGCCTCACACTCAATTCTCCTCTGTGCTTGAATGGGTTTCCTCCGGCTTCATCGAAGCGTCCAAAGTCGAGCTGTTGTTTGTTGTGTGTGCCCTGTGATTGGCCAGCGACCAGTCCTGGGTGGCCCCTCCCCCCAACGTCAGCCGGGAGAGGACACAGCACACCCTTATCAAGAACATGCGCGAGAGCAAAACTGATGTTCCCAGAAGAGCTCGAATGGATTTTTTTTTTTTTTTTTTTGCTTTTTAATTTGTCCTGAAATTTTCGGCAGTGAGCAACTTTTCACTTCAACCCAATGCACCAAAACCCCGACGCTCAGTCGGCACCATTTTTGAGCAGGTAAAATCTACATGCTATTCTTAAAAAAAAATTTTTTTTTTAAAATCTCCACATAACATTACTCGCGAAACAATACGGAGTGAAGACTGATTTAAAAACACTAAAAATGCGTTCGCCTCGCCAATAGTGGTGTAAGTCAAAAGGCCGATGACTAGCGCAGAAATTGAAGAAAAAAAAAAAGTTTCTTGTTCCCTTGGCGGTGTCTCAACCAAATACAGTCAAACCTCGGTTTTCGGACGTCTCGGTTCTCGTACAATTCGGTTTTCGAACTAAAATTTCGAGTTTTTCCATGCCTCGGATGAAGAACAAATTTCGCTTCTCGAACTAACTGAGCGCACTTGAATGCGTCACTTCACTCCTCTCGGCTTCGCTACCTCGTGTTGCATCAAGCCGAGAGGAGTGAAGTGACGCTACCTCGTGTAGCCGCGCTCCCTTGTGAAGCGGCGCTCCATCGTGTAGTCGCGCTCCCTTGTTTCCTGTGTCGCAACACAGGAAGCGACCATTGTGAGCAGACGTTTTTGTCTTGTTCAATAGCTTTTTAAAAAAAAAGCAGACGTGTTTGGTGAAACGCTTCCTAGTGTAGCGTCCATTGCAAGCAGACGAGTTTGTATTGTTCAATAAAAAAAAGCAGACTTGTTTGGTGAGACGCTTCTGTTAGGTTGAGTGAAATCCCCCTCTTTTCATAATGGTTTGCCCTAGCAGCACGGGGAGAGTGCGTGCGTTTGTTTACCGCCATACGTTTTCAATGCAGCGGCACATAATGAACACTCTGGTGTCCGGTGTCTCATTATTATGCAATAATCGTACAGAAACAGCTTGTGAGCAGACGAGTTTGTATTGTTCGATTAAGATTTTTTTTTTTTTTTAAAGCAGACGTGTTTGGTGAGAACTACGTAATATTGGACTGTTATTTTTGCATCGTGTATCAGCCCCTAATCATGGCACCAAAGAAAGATTTGATCGCGAAATATGAGTCAGGTGTGCGTGTGTCTGTGTTGGCGAAGACGTTTGGGATGCTGAAATGCCCCGCCTACTGCCTGCTGACAGCTGGGATAGGCGCACGCCCCATGACAGATAGAGAGAGAGAAAATAAAGTATATTACAGTTTGTTTGTATAGTATTTTACATATTACCTGCTCTTCTATTACCTTTGTACAGTTTATGGTGTGAAATTGTAATTAAAAAAGTGCTTTAAAAAAGTTGTTTTCTTGACTTGGAACGGATTAAAACATTTTACATTGATTTCAATGGGAAACATGGTTTCGGTTTCCGAACAATTCGGTTTCCGAACAGTGTTCTGGAACGGATTTAGTACGAAAACCGAGGTTTGACTGTAGGTGGTTTTTACTTTTCTTTTTCCTTCAACTTGGCAATACCGTACCTTGAGCGCAGTCTTTTTGAGCCTCTCTCTCTTTTTTTGGGCAGCATTGTCTCGGCGGAGACCAAAGTGAGCCAATAGTGAGCTCCTGCCATGAGGTAAAATGCGGCGTGAGGCTTTTTGTCCTCCTCGTCAAAGTCTACCAGTGTCTGGAGTGGACCAGGTCGTCCCGCAGGCTGAGCCTCTTGAGGGTCTCGTAGCCCACCACGATGAGCACCGACGTGGGCGTGGAAGAGATGATGCGGGCCGACAGCCCCTTGGTCACGGCGCCGAGGCCCTCCTCCGCCAGCAGCTGCTTGAAGGTCTCCACCACCGACGAGCGGCCCTCCACCTGCAGCGCCACGGCAGCGGACCTACTTTACTCGCGGGTAACGAAACATTTGATCCGCCGTCAGCGGGAAAACGTGCGTCGTCATTTTTGGCAAAGTTATCATTTTCATGATGGATTGCTTTGCAAACCTGCTTTTGACAGTGACGAGTAAATATGTCAGTATGTCGACTCGGTGGAAAAAGTCACATTGATTTTCGATACTATGGTCCAGAACTAGCAAAAGCTCGAGGGCTTGTTTTGTACTAACCAGCCTTAAGAGTGGTGCACTTCTTTTTACACTTAAAAAAAAAAAATCTTGGCCTTGGACCGTACCTGCACCCTGGCCCGGACCACGTCCATGGGGTTGGTGATGGTGGAGGCGGTGGCGGCGGCCATGGGCCCGGCAAGCGCCTGCAGAATGAGGTGGGGGCACTCACTAGGTGCCAGCAGAGACAGCTGCTCTATGGATGCAAAACAAAAACAAACAAAATACATCAATATACATCTCCGAATAATGAGGTACAAGGGAGTAGCGGGGCTATTGGGAATGTCAGGAAAATATGTTTGCCGAATGGCTGGTGTATTTCTCCGTGCTGGTGATTAAAAAAAATAATAATAAAATAAAGTCTGACTTGCTCGGACTAAATAGAAGTACATTGAGAACAATCAGATTTGAACTCATTCAGTACCAGCCAATTCTAGACTCCATTTTTTATTTATTTTTTTTTTTTACCCCAAATCTTGGAAAAATCGGGGAAAAAAAGTATCTGGGGTTGAACGTGTGGAGTGTGAAAAGACATAAATATGTCTTTGGGAGTGAAGTGGAAATATCACAAGCGTAATGTTGTCGTCCCCCAAATGCAAAAAGTACAAATTAAGTCGTCATTCTTTTGCCGTAATTTATCAAAACTATGTTCCAATATTAGAAGACTCAAGTCTTGAGTTTTTCAAGAAAAAGAAAAAAAGTAATTTTTAATTGACGTGGAATATGATGAAAATAAATCTGTACTTTTCACGGCGAAATTAACCCGTCATGCAGTATTTTTAAGCGGCTGCATGAAGGGTATTACGTCCCAAAAATGTCCCTCTTCCAATGTGCAACAACTTTTTTCACTTTTCATTTTTTTTCCACTTTCAACCCCTCAAAATGTTCAGTGGGAATTGGCCAAGACATAGATATACATCCTGTGCAAAATTTCAGCTTTGTGGAGTTATTTTTCACTGTTTTGTCTGTGGTGTCCATTTGTCCAACAGTCCAAAATCGTCCACAGTGTCCGAAATGTCCAATTTTGGGATAATTACTGCATGGGGGTTAATATGACGAGAATCCAGTAGTATCATTATAAGCATTACAAAATTGAAAAGTTTCACTATGGTAGGACTACGGTTTTATTTTGAAGGGGATAGAAAAGCAGTACTTCCAGTCAAGAAGCATTGTCATGTGTTCACCTCGGCCCCTAATCTGCCAGTGTCATTCTAAAATGGGACGGCGACTTTGAATTTACCTGCGTAAAAGTGATAAAAAGGCCACCAGAGGGCACTGTTTGGGATGTAGGTGAGCAGGGAGGCCACGTAGCCCCTGTAGAAGCCCCGGAAACCGTCGGCGGCGAAGATCTGCACGGAAATGTCCCGCGTCTGGCCGAAGGTCAGCCGGCGCTTGGTGGTCCGCCAGCATCATCTTGGACTTGGCCTTGAAGCGGCCGCTGTGCTCGCCCTGGCCTTGCATCATGAGGTGCTGCGACACCACGTCGACGGGCACCGTGATGGTCTGCGCCACCAGCGAGGCCGCCCCGCCCGCCACCACCGACTTGAGCGTGTTGCTGGACGAGTAGCGAGACACCTGCCTGCGCGCCAGCTCGTAGGTGGTGATGTACGCCTGGCCCGACACCAGCGTGAAGGTGTTGACCAGGAAGCCGCGGTACAGGCCCCGCACGCCCTCCGCCCGCAGGATCTTGCAGAAGGCGTCCGCCGTGCCCGAGTAGAGCGCCTTGCCCTTCTGCACCTGCAGCCGCGTGCGGATGAGGCTGGCCGGGTACACGGTGGCGCGCGTGCTCAGCGTCATCAGGACGCCCAGGGAGTAGAACTTCCTCTTGTCCAGGTCCTCCCATTCGATGATCTGGATGGCGCCTTTCTGCTGCATGGTGTTCCCGGGTGGGGTGCTAAAGCCTTGCGTCTGATGTCGGCCGCCCTCCAGGTGCCATCTCGGACTAAAAAAAACAACAACAACAAAAAAATCTCTCTGAGTAATTCTTAAAATTAAAAATCTGAAACGCGACTGATTTGATTTGTTTGTGAAGGGTGATCTCGCCCAATAAGATGAGTGCAACTAAAACCAAAATAAAATCTTACAAATGAAAGCCAATTCAGTCACAAGAAACGGTCACGAGCAAAAGCTGAGATGTAAATATTTTTAGGCACACACAGATGACGGTGGTGTTCTTTTTCGTTATTAAAAAAAAAAAAAAAATCCGCCAAAATATCGAGTCTGTGTATCATCCGGTGTCTAGTTTCATCGAGCAAAAGGTAGAAAAAAAGTGATTCGTTTTATTTGTTAATATAACACCAAAAAAAAAAATCACAATTTCAAAATTCCATAACGCACTTTGATCAAAATATGAAACCCATGACTGGTGGAAAGATGATACTGCATCACGTCAGTCTGTTCGGCACAGTTTTTTACACCAGATGCAAATCCATCCAATGAGTTTATTTGAAGGAATAATCAATAGGATTCTAAAAAAGATTAGATGGTGACGGCCCCAGTTTAAATCCTACAAAAAACAGATCCCCTGTTTATTTTATTTGATCTTTTTTTTTTTTTTTTTACAGATGCATATCGCTTCAATTCCAATAAATACCGTACCGCTATGGGATGCCCATCACCCTCTGTAGTTGAGTAAACACTATTTTCCCTTGGCATTGAGGAAATACGGTATCTGATTTCTCTCGAAATCCCCAAATGGAACCAGTATAATCTTCTTTCTAATTGGAATGACTTGTTTAGGTGTCAATTCTGAGCAATTGTTATGCACTACTGTACCATATGTCCCCCCCAATAACAAAAAAAAAAAAGGGACGTTCACCCTTCACGGAACGTCTAACAAATGGCACATTGCCGAAATCCTTATTGAACCTTCGAACCGATCGATGAATAATGAGGAAAATAAGCATCGGGCCCATTTTTCTCCCGACTGCTCCATTCGGAAGGGAGTCACGTGTATATGTCAATAGTGACCCCCCTCTACCCCTGTTAGCTTAGCTCGTTGCTAACGACGACAACAAATCCGGTTTGCTCGCAACACTCTTCAAAATGAGACGTCTCGTTTTGACGAACCTGTATCGAGGCCCACTGGATCGGTTCACCCCTTGAGGCTCGTCTCACTCTTCCATTTGGCCTTGTGCTCGACAACACGCTGGGTCATGGCTTCCGTCCATGACTGCTGCGAAACCGAAGGGGAAAGGTCGTCTACGGCTGCTTCGTACCCTTATTGTTATTCCGCGTAAAAAAAAAAAAAAAAAAAAACGCGATAACAATATTGACGAGTTGTCTTAATCTCAAGGGCGCCCCTCGAAGCGATTATTTTCGAATGTTTTAACTTAAGTTGACGGCTTGTTGGATTTCCGTCGCTCGTGACGCGTTCAAGTGCACCGCAGCCGTCGCAAATGTCAGACTTGCCGTGGGTCACGTGACTTGTTCAACGCTCCGCTCGGCCGATAGGGTTTGTTTTGAATACAGCTGGTTTAGGATAGACTTCGAGTGCAATAATAAACCAAATCATTTGGGGGGGGGGAAAAAAACACGTTTTACTGCCGTTATTGCAAAGCTCCGTTGTCTAAATTTGAAAGAATCCACAGAAGTCGGAGGGTCAATTAATTGAACACGAATTCCTTTTAAGTTTGCGTGTATTCATTGATCTATGTTCTTTTATTTATTTTTAGGTTTGTCTCGTGTTTCTCAACATGACAAGCAAAAATATGTGTTTAAGACACCTGAGTTTTTATATTTTGTGCGTGTGTGCGTGTGTGTGTGTGTGTGTGTTCGTGTTTGTTTTTGTTTGTGTGTGTGTGTCTAATCTGGGTCATTTAATGTAGAGATCATAAGGGAAGTTTTTTTTTTCTAAATCACAAAACACAAAACATATTTGCAGTTCACAAGTCCGGCCCTTTTATATATTTTTGCTTTCGCTGTATCCCTCTATTTCGTTTGGTTGGGCTGGGGGTTGAATGAGGGCTACACAGATTTCTGATGGCTTTATAACACCCCCCTATGCCTGGTGTAGCAACAGGCGAGCGCACTCGACACATTTCTCTATATTCATCACAGTAACTGTCATGTTTCGCAAGGTGGTTGTTGTTGTTGTTGTTGGGAGGACCCCAAAAAGCAGGGAGGCAGGGAGGATTGACCAAAATGTATTTTACAAAAACACAAACCGGAGTACACAGGAGAAAGTTACTCAAAAACTCACTCGAATAAAGTCCCAACAAAATCACAAGAAATCAAAGTAGCAAAAAAAAAAAACAAGACAGAAAACTAAACATGACACGTGCAAACAGCAACAATGACCCGACACGGAGTGGTCGGGCATCAAGTCCTTTAAAGTGGCACTAATTACACAATGACCAACAGGTGTGCAGCTGCAGGCGGAGACCTACAGTGCCACCTGTTGGTCACAACCAGATCCATAACAGTAACAGATGCAAGCATTAGTTGAAAAAAAAAATAGAGGTGGTTGTGTGTGTGTGTGTGTGTGTGTGTGTGTGTGTCACGTGGACAAATAAATGCAAACATATAAGGGTTTGGGCAATGTAGCAGTTTTTAATTTCAATTTCTAACCCAATTTGAGTTAAATCAATCTATTTATTTTTGGGGGGCAGGGGGGGATTTCCCCAGGGCCACTTTTTACTTGTGAGCACTGTGACATGGTTAGGGTTAGGGTTAGGGTTAGGATTAGGTTAGGCCCTAATCCTAATCCTAATCCTAACTGTCAAATGAATTTTGAACTCAAAAATATTTTTGAGTTCAAAATTCATTTGACAGTGAAAGAGGGAACTTGTGTTTCATTTGACAGTGAAAGTCATTTTACTCTTTGGATGGATGCGAGAAGACGAGTGGGGGGCGTGGTAAAGCATATCAGTGCATCGCAAAGAAAGCAATACAGTCATTCTGTCCTTTTTCTAACCATTTTTTTTTTTAAAAGATGAATTTGATCCTCAAATTTTTCAGATCGAATGCAATATTTGGAGGATTTTGAAAACAAAGCGGTATTTGCTGCTATTTTGCTGCTTTTATTGCACATTTTCAACATTTCCTCTCGCGTGAAAGTCTGTCCTGTCATTGACTATTTTCTAACAGATGTTGACATGTTCTTCCCATGCTTGTTCCACCGGATGCCTGAAAATTGAATACATGCTTTTCTGACTAATTTAACTTGTACACCTGATTTTGAGCGTATGCCTTTTTTAAGAGATCAGTCAGTCGACCACTAATTTTAGCCAACCTTGCTCAGAAGCATTCTATCATGTTAAATGTATTCAGTCTGTAATTTTTGTTTTTGAATTGTTTCACCGCCCTTTGCCTCAGTAAATATTGTGTGACGTTGGTTCCGTTTGGATCTGCCACCTGTTTATGGGTGTGATACCACTTTTGATCGCTAGATGGTGGCACATCTGACAAAGCTTCAAGGAAGAAGAATAACTGGGTCGTATTTCAGGTCAGCCGAGTTTAAGATTATTTGATGGCATCAATAAGGCGTCAATCCTGCTTTTTACGCTTACAAAAAGGCCGTAGGTTCATTTCCAAACCAAAGCTGGAACGTCGGCCAATGATGACCATGGATTTTTGGAAAACAAAAATGGTTATGTAGTGTGTTCGACGGGTAGTGTGTAAACCTCACAGGCAAACGGCGGCTCGGTTTGTGGGATTTCTGCACAAAGAGGCTTGCGCCGCGCCAGTAGCATGATCCCATGCAGCCAGGTCGGCGTAAACCTTGTTTGGAGGCAAACTGTCAAAGTGGGAGCAGATCTTGCACAGTCTCTCGTTCCAGTCAGTGTTCACCGTCGTTTTCCAATTCCGCTTCCACTGAAAATACTCGCTGTAGCGCTTCTGGTCTCCCGCAACCTGCTGCAGATAAGCAGCCAGCTCTTCCACCGACGCAAATTCATCGACGTGGATGAAGGAGTGAGGGGGAGCCACGGCCTCGTAATCCTGCACGGAAGCTCCCAGGACAACGGGAACTGCCCCCGACTGGTAAGCGTTTCTCCACAGTTTCTCGGTGATGTAATCTTTTGCCTCCGAGTTCTCAAAGGCCAAATAGAAGTAGCAGTGAGAGATGGTGGGTAGGAGTTCTGCAGAGGTCAGAGAAATGTTTGTCCAGAGCCCGTAGACCTCGACAGGAACGATCGCGCTGAGTGCTTTGTGTACTTTGCTTCTTCTGTAGGTTCTCGCGTAGTTGCTGACGACCCAGCATGCCAGAATGCTTTTGTTCTGTGTGTTGGTCTGCGCATGATTTTCTCCTTCAGACTTTTCGGCAAGCCGCACTCCATAGGGTATTGAAATATCGGCATCCCTCCTGTAGTTCATCGTCAAGTTGAAGATCCCTGCAAATTTCCTCAGGTCTCCATTGTGAACAGGGGACTCCAGGGACATCCAAACCCACCTCTGGCCCGGCGGCCTGGAAAGATTCATCGGGAGTTCCTCCTGTCCAGTGACCAGCTCACGGTTGTGGAACACCACCACATCTGCCGTTGGGAAACAAATCCCTCCGCCTCACGATCTTGCAGGACGGACTGCAAGTGTGGTCCCTGTTCGTACGACTGAACAGCTGAGCGGGCGGGCCGAAGGGTTCGTGCCACATAAGAATCGTCACTTGCGTGTGTTCGTTGGAGTCCAAGCTAAATGCCTCGAGCCACACATGAAGAAGCACCAGCAGTAAAACGCAGAGGAAGGTGAGGAGTTGGCACTTTCTCAGCCAGGTGTGTGCTGTCTTTTTGGTTTGCTCCTGAAAGGGAAAAAAAAAGCACTTGAGACACTGTATAATCGCTACTATGGTAATGTTAGTCGACAGGATTATGCAAATGGGAAAAAAAAACATTTGAATTGAAAGTTTGCATAGCGGTGAAAATATGGATGATACAGCAAGTGATTTCTGCCATCTTTGACATCCTGAAAATTCCCAAATGTAGTTGTTTTGTAGGCCGTATTTAAAGTACTGGAGGAAAATTGAATTTTGAAAAAGAAGGCGTTGAGGAATAGTGCCCTGCGGGATGCCACGTGGCGTTCTTGTCATCTTCAGATCCATAATTGTCTGATTGTAAAGTGTCCTTGGGTGTCTTGAAAGGCGCCTATAAATAAAATGTATTATTATTATTATTATATACTCTGACTTTTAATTATTTTCAACCCCAAAATTATATATATATAGTGATCCCTCGCTGTTTTGCGGTATGTTTATCGCGGCTTTGGTGCATCGCGGATTTTTTCACAAAAAAAAACAAAAAAAGAATATTTTTTAAGTCCGCAAAAATCAGTGTCTAAGTCTTGTTTACGATTCGTGCTAGTGTGTGTGCCTGCAAGCATGTGTGTGTGTGTGTGTGTGTGTGTGTGTTACACACATACACTCTGTGCCGCAGACGTGTCTATGATTCGTCAATTAAGACAATTAAGGATCAGAGAGACATTTTTTTATACAGTATGTCTATTGGTCGCTACTTCGCGAATTTTCGTTCATCGCGGGTGGTTTTGGTCCCCATTAACCGCGATAAACGAGGGATTACTGTATAATATTTGAATGGTGTCAATCAATGCATTGAGTTGTTGTTTTGTCTGATTGTAAATGCATTGAGTGGGATTGTAAAGTGTCTTGAAAGGCGCTTATAAATAAAATGTATTATTATTATTATTATTATTATTATTAAATATGAGCCAGCCTCCAGCACACCCGCAACACTCGTGAGAATAAGCGACGGGCAGTTCTATGAGCCCCTCGCCCTTCAACATGGCCACCTCCCCCCCCCCCCCCCATCCCCAGCCAAGGCCATCCTTCATAAATATGTTTCTGTTTCGCTGAATGTCCGATAGCATTTAAATGCGCATCACAAGACAATGTTCACGGCAATCCGAACCCCCTTTTCCCTCCTAGCTTTGATGTTTAAAAGCAGTTTCAGAGGAAATAGGAGAGAATCAAAGTGTCGGAAAGGAGCCACCAGAGTAGAGGTAAGATCGGGCCCAAAAAAAAATCCAGCCCGACCAATTAACTTGATTTTCAGGCCCGAGCCCGAAGCAAACCCGAAATTTCATATTTTATTTGTGAGGACTCGGGAGGAGGACTCGGGGTGATTTATGATTAAAAAAAAAAAAAAAGAAAGCCCGTCTTTTTTTTTAATGAAATCTAAGTTCGACAAGACGGTATAAACATTTCCATCTTTGATATTTGTTTCTGCAGAGGGTACGTCATTCACCGACCACGGTCTCTCGTGGCCCAAACTATTTATTCTACAAATATGTTGCTAATGCTTTATTTTAGATTGAACTGTGTACAGTACTTTTCTGAAACACTTTATCCCCCCCCCCCCCAATTTTGCTGCTGTAGACTGCAAATTTGGGACAAATAAAGGTTATCTTATCTTATTCACGGCCTCGAAACGCCTGAGCGCACCGTGACGTTTGGCTAGCAACATCACAGTGCTATTTATGAATAGTTTTCCGAAATATTCAATGTCAAAATGTGCCCAAGACTTTTGGAACACCCCGTATATTATGTAACAATAAGTGTATTATCATAATTGGTTCAGTCATCGTTCAGAATTTTGAAGACTCACCAACGGGGTAACCTCCTCAGATACCATATCTGTTAAATCAGAATGAGCTGCTGAAGAAAACAACGCACGAATTGAGAGTGGGTTAATATTTCACAGTTCGATAATGACGAAGTGGGAGGAGCTAACGTTAGCTCCTCCCACCTTTGAGTTGACATGGCCAGCCTTGAAAACCTTGAAACGTCAGACGATGGCGTAACTAGGAGGTAGCAAATCAAGACATAACATTTGGCCATAGTCTTTCCAGAGTGTTCTGGTTCCTCCCTGGGGCCTCCTCCAAGCCACCGCTAAATAAACATTGACTGTATACAAAAAAATTTTTTTAAATCGCAAAGATTATATGAAAATAAAATCAGATTGCACAACAGTCTCACCTCACAAAAGAGGAGCGGGAGGTGACAGTTCTCTTAAAATTGCCAACATATAAATCAGCATGTATTGTATTGTAAGAATTTAAGCCCCGCCCCCCGCCCGCCCCAAAAAAACGTAACACTTTTTATTTTGCATTGTCACTAAATTTGGAGAGGATGTCGGTCGTTCAGTTGCTTCTAATCTCATTATGCCAAAGAGACGTTGGTCTTTTGTGGAGATATTATATCATACAGGCCAGAGAGTAAACATTTTCTGGGTATGCCATAGAATCATTTCCAAATGAGATCCTTTTAATTATATTCAACTCTGTAAAACGTCTGAATGTTTCATTTTCTCATTCGTCCCAGTTGCTGCTATGCGTGTACACTGTACTCATTTACACCCTTTTGACGTATAAATACATCCATTAGCGCATATGCCGCTGCCTCCCCATGACGTGAAAATACGTCAATCGAATTTTTGGATGGGGGTGCAAGAGAGTCTGATGCAACTTCTCGGTGAAGGATCAAGCTTGACGGCAATGTTAAATAGTAAAAAAAAAAAAAAAAATGGCCATCAGGTGGCAGTGGTGCAAAGGTCCACCAGGATCATGCCGCAGAAGTAGTCGAAAGGGCGTATAGTGGAGTAGGGGACGTATGTGGATAGTGGAAACATTAGCAACTAGCAACAATGGGGAAAAAAGGAAACAACTAACACTTGAGGATTGTTTTTTTTTTCTTTATAAAAGCGTCCTCGAAAACAAAACAACAAAAGGAGATGGTGTTTGTGTGGAAGAGAAGATGACGCTTCGGTCACGCAATCGAAAGCAGCACCCGTCAAACGACAGTTAGCCTGCGCAAACATCGCGTGCTACACGAGGCCCGCGTAGCTTTACGCCGAGTTTCCGGTTCATCTGATGAACATGAACATGCTCCACGTCCCGGACCATCGCATTTTGTGCCTCCCTGCCTCCCGTGACGCACATCGGCCACAAATCGTCTCCCCAGCGACTTCTGTTTGGGGATTGATTTGTTACAAGACTGCGCGAGAAGGCCGCTTTCATGTGAATACGGAGAGCTGAAAGAAGAGCTGCTATGCGACCGGCTGGTCCTTGTGAATCACTGATGAAAATGTGAGAAGACGCCTACTTAGGGAGAAAGACCTGACACTAAGATCAGCCATTGATATGTGCAGAGAGGCTGGAACAGTGGGGGTTCTAGATCGGTTTCACTGAGGGGGCCGGGGATTTTGATGGAGGGGCACGTTCAACCCGGGGCTAAAAAGACAGATTCAAAATCTTATTTGACTTTTTATTTCATCAAACTTTGAAAGCATTGTAGTCATAACATTACAGTGATGAGAAAAAAAAAGTATTAGGAGGGCTAAAATATCTGCAAGCGTAACAATAAGATTTGTTGTGTGCAAATAAATTATTTTGCTATAAAAACATTTTTTGCAATGTTGTTTTGTAGGAGGAACACATTATCGAGGCATTTGAGCTGTCACAAAAGCAAGAAATAGTGTAAAACTTGAAATGATGCTTGAAATGCATGCTTTTACAAAAAGCTCATTTTCTCTGGATTTCTGCAGCAAATCGGCCTTTTCCATAAAACCTAGCAGTTTTCTAATGCTGATTGCCAACGAACGGAGAAAGATAGAAACAAACTTTTTTTTTTCCCTGCGGAAAGAGGAGAGTCTCACCTTTCTTTTGACAGTTTATATAGCCATAGAACAGGAAATTCTGTGGGCCTTGCAAATCAGTCAAAATTCAGTCAAATGTGAGGGATTGAGGGGGTTGCTCCAGTGAAAAAGGGTGGTATTCAATGAGTTAATTTGTTGTTACATTTTTTTTTTTACAAATGGTAATCATTTTTTTTGTACAGCATAACCACCATCGTACACTTTTTATGAGGTATTTTATTCGGCATCTTCTGTGTTTGATTGCCGAATAAATCATTCAAACTTCCAATAATTACATTTTATTTGACGTACCTGTATTACTCTAATTACAGCAAAAGGGTCATTATTAATGCTGAAGTTCGATTTTTGCTCACCCTCCCGTGACTTTTACGACATTTAAAAGTTACTTTTTTTCTCAGGTTGACACAAAAAGTGCACGTTCTGTATCTAGTGTGTATGGTTTACGTGAAATTTCATGGATGTAGGGGGAGAAAATGTTCTCAAATGATGTAACGATCCATATACTTTGGGGATATTTGTGTTTGGTCGTTTGTATGCATATGGAGTGAATGCGTACAGTATTTAGTACTCGAGTACAGTCATCTTTCCGTTCTATTCGAAAACCCTTTATTTTAATGGGACGGTGTTTCCGTTATGCTTTTAGTCTGAAGGCGTGAATTCACCGCATCCACCCTGCCTTGTGATTGGTCCGTTCGGTGTCGCCACCGGGATCGCGAGTCGTGTTGATTTCATAAGTCATCATGGCGCTCACAGCGGGTGAAGGTAAAGCGGAGTCTTCTTATTCTGCTTGTGCTCCCTCCCGTTATCCCGTCTCCACCTACGCTCACCTTCACTAGCGATCACACGGCTCCAATTCACATTTTTAAAAAAAAACGAGATCATGCTTCCGTTCAATGTTATTGAAACCACAGCCAGCCTGGTTATCCTCTCGAACCGAGCGAGTGTTGAAATTAACCAGTGCCGCTATCCACACTTGAGCTCACTCTAACTTAGTTCATTGCATACTGTTGAGCAATTACCATGTCGTATGCTCTTTTTTTTTGGGGGGGGGGGGGGGGGGGGCGTTATCTCCGCCGCCAGTTGTTCGAGCAGCTGCGCGATAAGTAGAAAGCAAAAGGGCTTGATGATAAGGCTAGCAAGCTAACGCTAGCCGCCGCCTACATCCTGTTGTCAATCGGGGGTCGTTTCATTATGTCACTCGTCGGCAGTTTTAAATGAACACTCAGATTCGTTTCTTTTGTTTTTCAAACCGACGCGTGTAGGAAAACTAAATTCCAACGATTATTAGCCTCGGGAGGATAAGCAGTTCAGATAATGGATGGATGATCTAATTCCAAACATGTTATGCGTTTTGTCTCACCCCTCTGCCCCCCAACCCACCACCGTCTACTGTGATTTAATTAGATGTGTTTCATCTTGCGGGAGAAAAGCCATCTTTATTTAAAACATAAGAAAACTGTTCGACCGGAAAATTAACATGTTAAACTGTTCAACAAGTGAACATACTGACTCGAGCAGTCATGCCGCCTGGCTTGGCTGGACATGAAGTTTCTCATGGAAATGTCTTGGTCAAAGCTCCATATATCTACGGTTCGCAATTCTTTTATACAAAGTATAAGTGGTGGGACGGTACAAGTAACCTGACCTGTTTTTGCGCCACAGCTTGGTACATCTGTGATATGTGTTTTTTTTTGTGCATAACCCGATAGTCTTGTTCTCCTGCAGAGCACCCATATCATCATTTAATCGACCCGCTGTCGGATGACGGACGCCTCAAGTTCTTCAACCCGCACAAATTAAACGATTCAAGATATGGTGAGTCGCACCCCCCCCCAAAAAAAAAAACCCACTTGTGTGCGTGAAGAGCGAGAGAGATGATGAAGTGGACCTGTTTTTTTTTTTTTTTTTTTAAATGTGTCTTTCTTTGCACCCTCAAGTCAAGCTGCCTCTGTCCATCCGCGTCTTACTGGAGGCGGCCATCCGAAACTGCGACGGCTTTTATGTCACGGAGGAAGACGTCCAAAACATTTTAGACTGGGAGAAGCAGCAGGCTTCCACCGAGGTGCCGTTCTTGCCAGCGCGGGTCCTCTTGCAGGACTTCACGTGAGTTTTCTTGGACAGTATGTTTAACCTACCGTTTGTGTCGATTATGGCCTGTTTTCACATTCAACGGGAATAGAATTATTCTATATGTCTTTCTTGCACCATGAATTTGGATTCATTTAAAAAAAAAAAATAAAAAAAAATAAACATGTTTAAAAATGTCATTAGTTTGTGGCGCTTTAACGTTTGGGGTGAAATTTGACCCATGTCGACCAAATTACAGTTTAGATTTACCAGGACAGTGCTGCGTTGAGATATGAGTTGAATTAGTCCCATGGCCTCACTCTTAACTCAAAACACGCCTCTCAAATCATCTGTCCTCATCGAAATGAATGGAAACGATACAAATCCGTTCAGCCTCCCTCTAAAATTCATCCCAAACCTTTGTCGTGAGCTTTTCAAGAAAATGCCCACTTTATAATATTGGACAGCATGAAACATAAATCACCAAAGAATGTTGTTAAATATCATTAGAATTTCAAAACCGGGAGCAGTATAATACATATGTGAATAAATGGCGTCGTCTCCACTCACTCCTCAGGAAGTTGCAGCTGTATTTGTGATCTGTCTGCATGCGCTGCTCTTTGCGTTCTTGTAATCGTCGCTTCAAGGTTCTAACTCTTCGACGGATATTCTTTTTTGTTTGGCCGTGTCGGGCAATTTGCGTACTTTGTATGGATGAAGCAAAGCAGACTTTCCCCCCCCCCCCCCCCCCCCGAGGACAAATTCTTGGGTTGTTTTTAACTACTCGTCCTTTCTTATCCTTTGTTTCATGTTTAGTTAGAGAACAAACACTTTTAAATCGGGAGTGGCATTTGGGCTTGACATAGTCTTGAGAACTGTCTGTGTGACCACCACATTTGTACAGAATCACGAGTAAGACAGCCCAAGAATGCCCAGACAGCAGATACACGAGGGTCATCGGTGTCGATGCAAATTAGCTCCGCTGGTACATCAGCGTTCAAAACCTGCCCACTTTTTCAACGATGCTCTGGTCTCGAATTTGTCTTTTCCCCCCCCCGCCCCCACCACTAGTGGGATCCCTGCCATGGTGGACCTGGCTGCCATGAGGGACGCCGTGGCCAAACATGGCGTGGACCCCAGGCTGGTCAACCCCAAATGCCACACAGACCTCATTGTGGACCACTGTCTGCAAAAGGACTACAGCAAGTGGTGGGTCTGCCGTCACGTCGCGCTCTCGTCGTTCGACCCATCGCATTTGTGTTTCTCGGAAACGGGCCCGCGTCTTCACTTTTTTTTTTTTTTACTCATTGGGTCCACAGTGCCATCCAGAACGCTCCGAACCCTGGCGGAGGGGAAGGCGCTTCCCGAGCGCCCCCTTCTAAGCCTCTTCCGCGGAGAGGCTCCCACTGCGGAGGCCAGCGGGGCCCCTGTAGCAAAACCGCCTGCAACGAGCCCCCTTCGTCCACGGCGGCGGGGCCACCTCACGCCTCGGTGCAGCAGATCGAGAACACGCCGCTCCTTTGTCCTTTCCACCTGAAGCCGGTTTCTGAGTGAGTGTCCCGTCATATGCTACTCACCCCTAAAATGTTTGTTCAAGGCATTCATCCGTTTGCATGCCCCCCATCGAGCAAATCAAAGGTGATAACAATAACACCCAACCAGTTTTGTAGTTGATAAAAAATTACACTATGCAGAAAATGTCAAGTTAAGTCAAGAGTTCAAACTGTTGGTGTGTCGCGATTTCATGCAGCCTTGGCCTCCACCCACCAGGGGTCAGTAGCCAACACGAGTCTCCAGTAAGAAAGCGATCGGAAATCGCACTGCCGTGTTTTTGAGCGCCAGCCCAAAAAGAGTTGACCGTTTTCAGAGTGGCGATTCCAACAGCAGAAAAAAAAAAAAAAAAGCAAATGCCCCTTTTCCGCTGGACCGGTTCTACCCCGAACCCGCCTGCTTTTTCACCCTGTGCGGCCGCTGATTGATTGCACTTTTTTCCGATGACAAATGAAGCGTTACTCGGAACCTTTTACATCGCGCCGTGACATTGCTGTCATAACTCGAATGGCCGATAGATGTCTGGCTACTGAACCAAAGTTCCAATTTCATAGGTGCCTGTGGAGGAAATACTGAAGTTTATTAAAAAAATAAATAAAATAAAAACGCAAGCGGCGAATAATGGTTTAATCATAATAAATGATTCTTTTTTTTAAATTAATGACAAATGAAAAAAATGAGTTTCATACAAATTCCTGCTGGGTTTTCCGTACGAAAAATTGGGTCGTGTTATGGCGTTAGATTCATTTATTTCTGGAAAAAGGGCTAGTATGCGTTGTGTCGGGTTACATTTCTCCAACTTGGATCGATATTTACACCATTCAATAAGCGACTTAATTCCCGATCCTGAACCAAACGTGACCCGATTTCTGCAACCGATATCTTTCATCATCGGAATGCAGTTTGACACAAAGAAAAACCTTCCCATGTGATTTGACACGTTCCCTTCTGCAGAGGCGAAACCTCGGTGAAGAATCAGGAAATGGAGCTGAGCAGAAATAAAGAACGACTTCAATTTTTTAAGGTAACCGCTTGAGATGAGAATACCCCGAAACACATTCGAAGCCCCCCCCCCCCCCCAGCCCGAAGCAACTTTGTGGATGTCTTTGACACAGTGGTGCTCAAAAGCCTTCAAGAATGTGAACGTCGTGCCCCCGGACGTCGGTGCCGTCCACCAAGTCAACCTGGAGTATTTGTCCCGAGTGATCCAGATTGGCGGCGGGCTGATCTACCCGGACAGCGTGCTGGGCACCGATTCGCATACCACCATGATCAACGGCCTGGGCATCCTGGGCTGGGGTAAGCGCGCCTCCCTCTTTGGCATTTGGATTTCAGGAAGGAGCTGACGTGGGACACCGCGCACAGTTTAGGCTTGAGTGTGATTGAATACCTGTGATTGTCTCTTGAAATGGACATTTCTCGTGACGCGTTAAAAGGATGCGTCGAACCCATCACGTGGAATTTCACTTGGCAATCCAATGAATGATATACTGTACTTCCTCAAGTTATTTTATTGATAATGTGGCATGTTTTTTTCACCCAACTGCTTTTGGAGTGGACTTAAAGGCCTATATAAACCCCCCCCCCCCCCCCAAAAAAAAAACCGACTCATTGCGTTACTTTAGAACGGTAACAATGTAAATTCAGACAACGAAGAGCCATTTTCTTCTTCGTTTGTGTGTTTTTACTGCCCCCCAGTGGCCAGAGCGGGCACACCACCAAAACGTCGTAGAATGAATGAAATCAAAGCATGAAATCGTCATTGACAAACTGTTTAAAATATTTTAATTGTTTTTAATTTGGTTATTACTCTATTTTTTTTAAAAATAAATAATTTTATAGAGTGCTATTCTCCTTATTAAACGTAACATTAATACGTGGTACATGTTTCTTCGGAACGACATCTCTGTCTTGCGACAATGGATGCATGGATTTCAAATAAAATGTTCAATGGGGGGGGGGGGGAAACGCAGTTTTTATTGACTCAAATATTTCCCCAAAGGTCATTTTAATGCCGTAATTTTGCCATATTTTTGCTCACGGTTATCACACCCTCGGAATCTCTTAGCGGGTTACTTGCGTGGTCACGGAACGAATTAAACGAGTCTCTCCAGGCACCACCGCACCAGTTTTGGTGGAAAACGCATCAAGAAGCACTCCGCATTACATCTAGATTACAAATCCAAGTGTGAAAAAAAAACCAAAATTGACAAGAAGGTCCTTTCAAATGCTTTGTTAGGTGTCGGTGGAATCGAGTCAGAAGCGGTGATGTTGGGCCAGCCCGTTTCTCTGACCCTTCCGCCGGTGGTGGGCTGCAAACTGGTGGGCTCCATCGACCCGCTGAGCACCTCCATCGACGTCGTCCTCGGTATCACCAAGGTCTCACCGATCCGCTCTCGCGCGCTCGTCGTCCGAGCTGTACAACGGGCTCCCCCCCCCCCCCCCCCCCCACCCCCCTTCACGCCGCGCGCGCTCACACGCTCAACCTTTTCTTGCGCAGCACTTGCGACAAGCCGCCATCGCCGGCAAGTTTGTCGAGTTTTTCGGGCCCGGCGTGTCGCAGCTCTCGGCCCCGGACCGGACCACCATCGCCAACATGTGCCCGAGTACAACGCCACCGTCAGCTTCTTCCCGGTCGACCGGGTCACCATTCGGCACTTTCAAAAGACACGTGAGTATTTTGTTTTGGTTTTGCGCTCCGCACGCTGCCTGGCCGGGGCCCGAACGCAGTTTTCATGGATTTGCTTCCAGACTTTTCCCAAGAAAAGCTGGAGTTACTGGAGTCTTATCTGAAGGCCGTGAAGCTCTTCAGACGTTACGAGGACCCTGCGGAAGACCCCTGCTATTCCGAGGTAACCGCACACAAGCGCAATGTATGCGTGGGGGGGGCAGAAATTGTTTTGATGAATAAATACAATCTTCTACCTTCAAAATTCTGTCTTCATGACCTTGCCGCACTGAGCTCAGATTTTGACGGAGTGCTGCCGAGGCCACCGGCATTCAAAGTTGCTTTTTGGAGAGGAGTAGAATCTTCACTTTTTCTGATCAATTTTTGGGGGGGGGTGGCGGGGGGACCCTTGCGTTTTTCGCGCAGGTGATCGAAATCGACCTGAGCTCGATGGTGCCGCACGTCAGCGGGCCCAAGAGGCCGCAGGACCGCGTGGCCGTCTGCGGCATGAAGGAAGGATTTCAGAGTTGCCTGGATGAGAAGGTATAAAAAGCCTCGCTCACGCCGACGACACACGTGTCACTGACACTGACCCCCCCCCGCCCCCTGCTTGCCGCTCAGCTGGGCCCCAGAGGCTTCCACATCTCCAAGGACAAGCAGGGCGTCCGGGTCCCCTTCCTGCACGCCGGTCAGGAATACCACCTGGGCCACGGCTCGGTGGTCATCGCCGCCGTCATCAGCTGCACCAACAACTGCAACCCCTCCGTCATGCTAACGGCGGGTAAGCCGCTCTCGCGCTCGTCGGTCATCGGCGATACGGAAGCCTTTTTTTTGTGACCCGGCGTGGGCGCAACCTTGACGCGGGCGCGTGTGCGGCAGGCTTGCTGGCCAAAAAGGCCGTGGAGGCGGGGCTCCGGGTCAAGCCGTACATGCGGACCAGCCTGGCGCCCGGAAGCGGCATGGCCACGCACTACCTCAACGCCAGCGGGGTGCTGCCCCACTTCAGCCAGCTGGGGTAACGACTCGGCAAAAAAAAAAAAATGTCGACCGCGTGCCGAGTGTCTGTGCGACCGGCTAGCTTGCGCCGTAGCCCGTCGCGCGAAGATATGATCGCCGTGTGTCTAATATCGGCGTGTGTGCTTATTTTGCGCTCAAGCTTTGAGGTGATCGGCTACGGCTGCGCCACCTGCGTCGGAAACACGGCGCCCTTGCCGGAAAGCGTCGTGGACGCCATCAAGCAGGTGACTTTTGATGCTTTCGGTCCCATTTTTTTAAGGCAGCCGCGCGTGACACCTTTGCGCCAAATTCTTCCAGGGCGACCTGGTGGCGTGCGGGGTCCTATCGGGCAACAGGCACTTTGAGGGCCGCCTCTGCGACTGCATACGGGCCAACTACCTGGCCTCGCCGCCCCTGGTGGTGGCGTACGCCATCGCGGGCACCGTGGGCATCGACTTTCAAAAAGAACCTCTGGGCCCGGCTTCCGACGGGAGGGACTTGTACCTTCGCGACATCTGGCCGTCCAGGGAGGAGGTGCAGCAGACGGAGGAGGACGCCGTCATCTCCTCCGTCTTTAAGGATCTCAAGGCGAGGATGGCGGTGAGGAGGCGCGGGGATCGCACACCTGCTTGATTTTTTTTTTTTATTCTTCACTCTTTCATTCCACAAGACGTACTTTTTAAAATTAGGCCCCGCCTACCAAGGACGTACTTATACGTGTATGTCTTTTTTTTTTTGGCGTCATAGAGAAGAGGAGGGTCTGATGCAATCTGCGAATGAGCAATAAGCGACCAGTAGGTGGCAGTGGTGCCTCACGTGCTTGAAATGCATGTTTTTTTTACACAAATCTCTTTTTCTCCGTTTTTTTTTTTTGCCCAGGAATCACCATTTTCATGAAACTTAGTTATTTTGTAATGCCGATTGCTGAAGAATGGAAAAAGATGGAAACCATTTTTTTTTTTTTTTTTGCTGAAAACTGTCCAAACTTTATTTTGGTAGGCTCCATGTTTACATCGCTTTTGAACCAAATATTCTGTGAGCCTTGCAAGATCAGTCAAAATCCAGTAAAACGCTGGGGTTGAGGCGGTTAATGTTTTTTTTAATTTATTTATACTCTGCACTAAATTGCATCAACGCGCACAGAAAAATCCTCAAAAGAAAAGAATGACTTCCTCTTGGAGAAATGTGTGGTTCGAGAACGAGCTCCTGTTTTTAAGCTATGGCGACCCAAAATGCCACATCAGCTAACGATCGCAAACTTACTTCATACATACCTTCTCTTCCAGACACCTTCAAAAGCTTTAAAAAAGAAAAAAAAAATGACGTTGTTTCCTTCCCACCATTGCTGTTGGCAGCCATGTTGTTAGTGTGAGCGGCGCACGTGCTTCAAGAGCGCTCACTATCGTCTTTTTTTTTTTTTTCCCCCTCCTCTTTCCAGAAAGGCAACACGTTCTGGAGCAACATGGAATGTCCCGATTCTGTCGTCTTTCCCTGGGACGCCAAGTCGACGTACATCCGCTCGCCGTCGTTCTTCAGCAAATTAGTAAGCGCGGCGCCTCGCCGATTCCAAGCCTCGGGGGGGAAAAAGCGAACCCAATCGCGTGACGCACCTCTCCCTCCGCTCGTGTCTGAAGAGTAAAGAAGCTCCGCCCCCTCCGTCGATCGACAACGCTCACGCTCTGCTGTTCCTCGGCGACAAGGTGACCACCGACCACATCTCGCCCGCAGGCAGCATCGCCCGGGTCAGCGCTGCCGCCAAGTACCTACTCAGCAAAAGGTGCCTTTGACCATCGACCATTTTTTATTTTTTTTTTTCATTGATGACAACAATCATCATCATCATCATCGTCGTATTTGGTATTCTGGCATCCTGTAGGCTGACCCCTCGGGAGTTCAACTCTTACGGCTCTCGGCGGGGCAACGACGCCGTGATGACCAGAGGGACCTTTGCCAGCATCAAGCTCCAAAATCGACTGGTGGGCAAAGCAGGGCCCAAAACGCTCCACGTTCCCTCGGGGCAAACGGTGAGTGGACGACGTTGAGCGTTTTCCCGATCGCCAAGAAGAAGTGGGGGCGGGGGAGAGGTTAAGCAATTGTGATTGGGGAAAGAGTGTCAGATTAGCGCTGAACACGAGTAAGAGGTGACTCTGATGGCAATCGTGAGGCCACACCTCTTAAAGGTATGTTTTGTTTTTTTCTCCCATTTTTATACAGCATATTACAGTTTTTCTTTATTTAACGTGAACATTTTTTGAGTGGGTCTGAAATGGCACTTGGCTTGATTTCGTTGATTTGACCTCCATTGTAACTGGATGTCAAACCCTTTCCGAACTTATCGAACAAAAGTTTTTCAAAAACAAAATACTGATGAACCACCAATAAGCAGTTCCCACAAATAAACGGGGTGTTGAAAAAATAAAATAAATTGCAATCCACTTTTCAGGTTCATTGAGAGATTTTCGGTTTCCTTTTGCGGGCACTTGCGGGTAGCGGCGCCATCCGTTGGCTACGTCGGGTCAAGGAAGTGCACGAGGGTCAAAAGTGATATTTTTGTTTTCTATTGAAATTCATGCAGTCTACTACAGTGAAACTCCTCTACAACGAAATCCTGTTTGCAGCAGGGGGGTTTTTCACTGTAGCAAATTTGAAACAGAAAAGTGGGAATGGTGTTAATGCATGAAGATTTTTTTAACACTAGGGGGTATTTTCACCCATGTAGATTTCGTTGTAGAGGAGTTTCACTGTATCTCATTTTACCGTGAAATCAAAGCCATATAAGTAAACAATGTGAGTGATTTAAAACAAAAAAACAGAATGGAATCGTGTCGAAAGCGGAAGTGACATCACAGTGGCCAAAGGCTCAGCTTGCCAACGTCACATGACCAAGCCGAGAAAAGAGGTGGGCCATGACGGTCGTTACTATGATGTCATTTGTAGTCGACAGCAAGTGCAATGCAAGGCAAAATGGCCGCCCCCTGAGATCGAGAAGAACGGAGGGATTCCCCCCCCCCCCCCCTAGACTCATTATGAATCCAAATAGCGTGTTTAGACTAGCGTTACATATCACAACATATTGTCAAAAAATGTTTCAATTGACTCCCCGGTTAATGGCGGCTACAGTGTCCAGCACACTCCCGATGTCGGCGTCTACTTTTCTTTTTTTTTGCTGACGTTTTTCTTCTCCCCCTGCACCCAGCTGGACGTGTTCGAAGCGGCCGAGCGCTATCAGAGGGACGGCGTTCCACTCATCATCCTGGCCGGGAAGGACTACGGCTCGGGAAGCTCCCGTGATTGGGTGGCCAAAGGACCTTATCTCATGGTACAAACCCGATCTTGGTTCTCATCTTGCCCAGAATCTTGCAACCATACACAATTGCCCTCGCTTATGTTTTTCGATGACCCTTTAACTCATTCAGTACCAGCCAATTCTGAAAAGACGTTTAAAAACGTCTTTGGGAGTGAATGAGTTAATTTAGTGGCCATCGTGTGCACTTTCTCAGCACTCCCTTTCTGCCAGACATGTATGGCTAGAAAAATTTGGCAAAATGGTTGGAAAATATGAGGGAGAAAAAAACCCACAAAAAAACCCCTGTATTTGTACCACAACGTGACCGGCGGCCTCATCGCGGATTTTTTGCGTTCTGACGTCCGCCGTCTTCCCTTGCAGGGCGTTCGCGCCGTCATCGCCGAGAGCTTCGAGCGTCTGCACAAGAAGCAACTGGTGGGCGTGGGCATCCTGCCTCTGCGGTTCGCGCCCGAGCAAAACGCCGACACGCTTGAGCTCGCCGGCACAGAGAGGTTCAGCGTCAGCCTGCCGCAACGCCTTGCACCCGGTCAACAGCTCGACGTCAAGGCAGGACATGATGATGATTCTCACGCTCCGGTCACCAATTTTTCAGGCCAATGCCGATTCCGATTTTTGGCAGGAATTTTTTTTTTTGTGGAGAACTGATTCAATGGCCCCACGGCACCGATCAACCGCAAATTAAAATCAAAGAGCTTTATGAGTCGCTGAATGTCTTTTGGATGGCGATTGAAAACACGTCTTTACTTTTTTTTCGGTTTTTGAGCAATTTTCTGTTGGAGCTTGCACAATACGGCTTGTCAGGAAATTCTGAATTGCTGCAAAAGAAAAAAATATATGAAATGCCAAATATATTGGCATTATTTTGAAAATTATCAACCGGGCCGTTCTTCATTTAGCCATTTTTCCAAAGTGCTCCTCCTCATGTTTTTTTTTGTTTTGTTTCAGACGAGCGACGGCAAAAATTTTGTGGTGACGGCAGAGTTGGACAACGAGCTGGACGTCATCTTTCTCCAGCACGGAGGCCTACTGCGATACGTGGCGCGGACGATGCTTTGAAACACACGCACTGGACTACTTTGGTCACTTGGCTTGTCGCCGCAATGGATGCCAGGCTGCGTTTCACCCATTCTTAGCTTGACGGACTCAAATAAGGACCTTTTCAAAGAGGCTTTTTTTTTTTTTTTTAGCATTCCAGTTGGCTGGAATTATTTGGACTATCTGGACAGAAGTCAACAAAAAGCTGAGATACGTCGTCACGGATAGGCTTTTTTTTTTGTTTGTCAACTAAAAGTTGTTTCTTCTTAGGCTGTTGATTTTTTATTTTTTTTCTCTCGACGTCTTTCAATCGTGTTGGTTTTTACACGCGCTTTCATGATTTTGAATTAATTTTAAATGAATGGAAAATAAAGTCACGTCTCCGTTGGCAGTGTCCTGTTAAATGAAATCACCATTTTAGCTGCTAAACTAAGTTGGCAAAACAATCACACACAGCTCCATAACAACAGATCACCATTTCTATTCGATTGTAATAGCAGATGGACTGGTTCTACTACTCATTCCTCTCATACTCATGTTAATGAGTTTGGCTACGGCGACAATGCACTAACAACTGATGACAATTGCCAGCGCGACGACAAGAAAAAAAAAAAGTTGACGAGATATCCAAGTGTAAACAGTGCAACGTTTATTTGATTTCTTCAAGAAAATTTCCGTGACACGGGTGCACATTGGTGACTTTTTTGCTCAACACATTGCATTCAGCGACGGCCTCTGCGAAAATTTACCGTGATTTAATCCAACGTGAAACATTTTCATCAAGGAAGTGCGGAAGCATCGTTTTCCTCATCGCGTGTGAAAATTAAAGCTGCGAAACACTTTCTTCGACTTCATGACCTGGCGCTCGACTCAATTTACCATTCATGAGAGATGCATTTCGACACATACGCACAAGCACAATATTTTTAGTGTCAGACTGTTTGTAGAAAATTAGCCAGGACACACACTTCATTGTGCAGCATGTTTCCTACAATATTTTGTTACGTCACTTATCTTGCTTTTAAATGGGAGAGAAAAAAAAAATGCTTATTTGACAGGTACGTCGTGCTTGTTCTATTGCCCAACAGTAAAGTACGAAGGAATATTTGGGCCACGATAAGCTTTATCAAAATAATTGGGCAGTCATGCATTATGTGTGTAAAAAAAAAATTACAAGAGATGAACAACAGTCATTTTCTCATTTTACAAGAGGAGAAAAAAGAAAAACGCAAAAAGACCAAGTATATAAAACAGTAAAATAAAAACTGCATCTGACAAGAAGAATTATACAAAATAATGTACTTTACAAGTATTTTTTTCTCATTTATGCTAAATGGGTTAATTTGTAATTACTATTGATGAGGGGGGGTGTGGTATACAGAACATTTGGAACAATTACATTGTAAATTTTGGGATGACTTTTTTTGATTAGATTTTTTTGGGGTGTGCAATCCAAATACAGTAGACAAAGGAAATGCCGCAAAAACAAACAAAAAAAACCCCAAAACTTTTGTTCTCTTTGTAATAAATGCAGCAGGAAAACAACAACAAAAAAAGACGAATTGTGTTGCTCTGTTGTGTTGTCCAATCAGTAACTTTGAATCTGTTTTCCACTCCGTACAGTAAAAAAAAAAAAAAAAATACAAAAACTTTTTTGTAACGTTTGCTGACAGGACATTATGGTAATTCCGCATGTGTGAAGTTTTTTGTTTTTTTTAATTGCGCCATTTCTATTTTCTTGCGCGTTATCTTGTGACTTTTGTTGCATTCAATCTGTCATCATCCAACATTGATCGGAACAATTCGTTGCAAAGCTTGGCTTTTCGTGTCAACAGAAAAAGCGCAGAAAAACAGAACTTTTTCCTCACAGCGTTTTTTGCTTGCTAAGAAAGCAGATGGAATTCGCAGGGACACACGCACACACACTTTACAATCAAGGAGTCAAATATTCGCATGTGAAATTGTTACTGTTGACGGGTTATTGTCATCGTCAACCAGGAATGTTTCGATTTATTGTATTTTTTTTGGGGCAACTAACGACTTATCAACTTTTCTGTTTTAGTGCAACCCCATGACGAGAACAAATGAATAGCTAGGACTTTTGTGTGTGTGCCATACGAATAATAGAACAAAACACAGTGTACACATTTTTTGTTCGGAAGGTTTGCCGCTCGTAAAGTTCCTTAACTTTTCCGAATAATCAAACAAATGCAGAGAAAGTGTGCGTTTTTTTAAATTTTTTTAATTTTTGGAAATTTAGCTGCTAGCAAAGCAAAGCAAATAAAAATAATGAATCAACGTAAACGTTACGATCGATTGTCATTTCAATTTCTTTGCCGGTATGGTGATGTGAATATTAACCGGGAACGATCGTGAATTTTGCACCATCCAATTTTTCGCGTACTCCAAATACTCCTTCGTACAGTCGATGAGATGAATAGACATGCGCTAAACCAAACAAGTTTCGTCACTGATGGACGCCGGTATCTCATCTTGTCGCTCCTCGGCAGAAGGCACAGAAATGTCAAGTCATTTGGATTGATTGAATTTTTTTTTTTTTTTGTACATGGCGCAAGATGCATCCGGTGCATTCTAATGCCCCCGCCCCCCCTTCCCCCATCGCAGCATCAATAACTGAAGCAAAACAGATCTGGGTTTTTAATCCAGACAACATGTTGCCTTGAATCCCTTTTGAGTCATTTAGCCACTTACGCCCCGACGCACCGTAAACAACAAAAGGTGGAGGAAAAGTGCCGCCGTCCGAGAACATACGTGCGCTGGGAGCGTTACGTAACGGCGGACGAGACTGTTCGAAAGAGGGTCAATCGGAAAGCGAGAAGCGAGTTGATTGTAAACTCTCTTTGACGAAGCAACGTGCCCTTCGTTGGTTTGAAAGGCGGGAGGCCAAAAAAAAAACAAAAAAGAAGTAAGAAAGAGAAGACAAAAAAAAAAAAGGCAGAAGGTGAGCGGCGGCCCCAACTCAGGCGATGGCTTTGGCCTCGGGTAAGAAGGCCTCCCAGTACTTGACCAGCTGGACGGACACACACAGACGGGAGGAGACGTCACATGATTTCGCTAACTGCACTTGGACAGGCAAAAACTCGGAAAAGGAAAGTTTCCGGCATGCGGACGCTCTATTCAGCCACATTTGGAGGACGATGAAGCAAAAGGATATTTCGAAAAATAATAAAAGCATATAAGGAGTGCACACGCTCCGTACACGCATATGGGGGCCACATTTGCAAGTTATCTTGGTTGAGAGGAGCCTAAATTGGGCAGTGCACACGGCCACACCGAGGCAAATCAGCGCAATGGTTGTGGTTATTAAAAAATAATAATAATTTAAATGGTGAGGGTTTATATTTTGTTTGTTTTAACCCTTTTTAAGCCGATATAAAGAGCCACAACCAGGCACGTGGATGCCACCGTGAGGGACATTAACAGTAAGTCGTCTTGGAAAAATTGAAACTTTTTTTTTTTTTTTCAATATATTTTTATCGTTGAAAAAATATCATTAATAAAATAGTGATATTACTTATCAACATTTTTTTTTTTGTTATTCTATTATTTTTTTTTAATGGAGCAGAACTAGGGAGCACAACAGGACAATTGATTATTATGATGGTATTCTCGTATCTGGAAAGCAAAACGTGGTCAAACTATTTGAAGTCGAGGTGTCAGAAAAAATAATCATGGCGAGCCGATTCCAATGGACAGAAAATGGCAACGGACAGCTTCTTGTGCACCCGAGCCGCTCAAAGTGAGCCAGATCAAAGCCAAACGTAATTCCAAGGGATGGAATTGAACGTTGTTAAAAAGCAAGCCGCCCTCGAATGGTATCGCGCTCCACGGTATCGGAGCACGTATCGAATCTGTTACCGGAGAGCCGCACACCCCCGATTTTGAACTCAAAGCAGATCATCATCAACTCACCTGCTGCTGAGACTTGAACAGATTCTCCAGATATTTGATGATCTGCCTTTTGAAGTTCCTGGCTTTTTCTTTCTGTGAAGAGAAGCGAGGGTGGGGGGTGGGGGGGGGGGCAGTCATGGAATGTGTGTGGCTTCACTTGGGCCAGCGTGATCGGAGTCAAAAAGGCGCGCGCACCTCAAATCGCAGCACTTCCCTGCGCACGGTGGCTGACACTCGGTCAAAGTCTCGCTCAAACTGCGTCACTTTGGCCTCCCACTGGCAAAGCACAACAGAGACACGTTGAAGCGGCGCGGCTGGCGCGTTCGCGCGCCGCTTTCCGGAGGGCGCCGCCGTACCTCGGCGATCTCCTCCTTGGCCAGCTGCAGCTTGTCGGGCTTGTTGGCCCACTGGAGTTTGGCCTCGGCCTCGCGCTTCTTCTGCAGCGCGCTCTGCGCGTCCTGCCAGCGCTGCCACGCCTTCATGCGATGATCGAACGAGCCCTGCGCACATGGAATGGGTTTTAAATTTGAAAAAGAGACGTTTCAGTGTTTCTTTTATAAAAGGCAACATACCCTGACGGCACCGAGCAGTCGGATGAAATCGGCGATGAGCTCGGCGAAGCCGAAAGTGTCGTTGGCCGCCTGCTGCTGGTGCAGCTGCTCCATCTTGTCCTCGACCTCGGCCAACTGCGAGAGGGCCCGGGACAGCGCCGTGTTGTCCTCGGCGCTGCCGAGCATGGCGGTGCTCTTGGCGAAGCTCGCCGTGTTGGTGGAAAGCTCTGGCGACGGCGGCGGGTGAGGCGGCGTGGTTAGAGCAGGTTTTGGGGGTTGGCATTTTTCGTGAGTTAGTTTAAAAAAAAGTTTTCCCCAATTGGTTTTAATTACCGTAATTTCCGGACTATAGACCGCACCTGATTATAAGCCGCACCACTACATTTTTAAAGGGAAAAAATACATTTTGTACACACATAAGCCGCAGGTGCCCATATTGTTACATGAGATATTTACAAAGAAAGACGGTACACAGGCGGCCGTTAAAAAAGTCGTTATATAGGCCGCCTCATTAATATAAGCCGCAGAGTTGAACGCGTGTGACAAAAGTCGCAGCTTATAGTCCGGAAATTACGGTAATTAGAGAGAGTTATGTTGTTCATTTTTATTTTTGGAAAATGCTTTCCTTGCTTTGTTTAAAAAAAAATTGGATTACGTATTTGAGTTTTTTTCACATATGAGGTGCTTATTGAGTCATAAGGTATTAAGTGACAAGTAAACCACAATTCTCAAAGGACCTTTGACTTTCCTTCTTCTGTACACGCAGTATGAAAATCAATACATTTAAAATGAACCCTGAAAGCTTTGGCGTCATATTAACTGACAAAGATGAAAATTAAGTCATTACGCCGGCAATTTATTTTTTAATCGGTGATGCTAGAGAACATTTTTCGCTTTTTTGGCGGTGATCCAGAATCTGCCTTCATTTTTCATAATAATAATAATAATAATAATACAAATGTGCAATCATATTTATGAATGAAAGGTTGGTTCAGTAACAGGTGGATTTTTTTTCTTCTGAAACATCATAAATTACAAGACATGGAAAAAAAGCGTATTGAGCTATTTTTTTTTTAGGTCAAATTTAAAAGTGAACTCAACAACCTGATGCGTTAGAAAAAAAGCAAAGAAAAAAAAACATCACAAAACCAGCCCTGATTAAAATTTGCTGTTGACTGCCGTTAGTTTGAGGTACTTCGATCAATGTGAAAATGTGGTTTCCGTTTGGTTTTTCTGTTAGTTTTGGCCAACTCTTATGACGTTGCCTCTGGGCAGTAAACAAACCTTCAACGACGCGCGTCAGAAAAAGTACCAGGACCGGCGTCGCAACCGATTCAATTGAAGAAAATGGCGGTCGGAAGCGCTTTCCCTCGGGTTGGTTACCTTTCCTGTGAAGGACCAGCGACTCCACCAGCGCGTGGAGTTTCCTGAACTGTTGGTCTGCAGACTCCACCTCCTGCAGCTTTTCCTCAAACCACTGCGGCAGAAAAATCGGTTGGTGGCGTTAAGCTAACGGCGCATACGCTAACGGCTTTCGATGCGCGAGATGCGAGGCGTCCCAACTCACCACGTCCGACTCGTTCATCTTGATGGTCATTTTGCTGACGGCGTCAGTCGCCTTGTTGAGCATTTTCAGGAAGCCGGCGCCGCTCAGGGCCTGCGTGCTCACCGCGCGGGGCAACTAAACACACACAAATGGGAAGGCGCTAGTTGCGGGGAGGGGGGAGGGGGGGAACCCTCGCGGCACCCGCCGCTCGCCCACCACCCTTGCGCGCATTCACCCGCAAAAAAAAAAAAAAAAAAAAATTGATTTGGAGGAAACCGTTTGATTGGATGACTCGGGTCACAGAGGGGGAGGAGCTCCGATAAGGCGGAACGGTCAAAGTTGGTCTTACCTCGTCTCTCTCCAGGAACTCTCGCACGTCGGGGTCTTGGAGAAGCGAAGGGTGAGTGACCACCCTCTGAAGGTACCTGTTCAAACCAGGAGGTCAACATTTGCCCACCCAAACGCGCTTTCGGAAACATTGAACTGAAAATTATCGTACGACAGAACACGTGTCATTTAAAAAAAAAAAGGAAAATGATCCAATGGGGCCAACTAATTCTTGCATACGCTCGGCACTAAAAGCACGACATGTCGATGCAGAGTACAAAAGTCGATTCTTCGACGAGTCTAATCATCGATGTACTTAAAATAAATCAAATCAAAAAACATTGATGATCATATTTGGTGAAATACACAGCGCTTTTTTTCAAAATAAAAGTTCATCATTTGATGATTTTATTATTTTTTTTAAACAAACGATTTTTAGATGTCGGTGTTAATATTCCAATGAAGTGGCAAAGTAACAAAGTTACTTTGTCGAGGTCCGACTACGCCGTTCGAGCGCACACTGAGCGGAGAAAAAGGTTGATGCACGTGGTTTCTCGCCATGTGCATTGCGAAAAAAAAATACAAATACTAAAACGCGAATGAAAATTCTCCCGGCGCATCAAAGCCGTCATGTGGGAAATTCGCCGCCCCGGCACGGAGGACGCTCGAGCTCTCACCTCTCCAGGGCGCCTCTCCTCCTCTCGACAAAGTCCGCCGACGACGAGTCCTCTTTCCCCACCTTCATCTTGGTCATACCTGCGAGACGACGAACACAATGCGGGAGATGAGCGCCCGGCGGCGGCGGCGGCGCCGAGGTTGGCGGGAGGCCCGGCGCCTACCGAGGATGCTCTTCTCCGGCGGCGGCGGCACGATGAAGCCGTTGGGGCCGTGCTTCTCCGAGAGCTTCTCGTACAGGCCCAGGAAGTCGCTGAAGCGTCGGCGCACCGTGAACGTCTTGTTGCGGAACATGGCGAGTGTGGTCTGAAAACCATTTTTTTTTTTTTGGGGTTTGGTTTTAACATCATTAAAACACTTGTATTGTGTTTATTTGCATTGTTTCATAAACATCGCTTTACCTGAGTGGACACTTTGTAGGCCATGTAGGCGGTCATGCCGTCCCCTGCGCACCAAATCAAGGAGCAATATTCAGTGGATTTCAGGGAGAATGCGGGACGGAAATCTCACCTATTTTTTCTGGGTCGGTAATGGAGACGGTGATGTCAAATTTGTCTTCCAGCTCCGACTCCTCCTCTTCTTCCAGCTCCAATGAATGAGGAAGACAAGGCAAATTGGCACTGATGATTTGTTTGGGGGGGGGGGGTTACTGGTACTGCGATACCTTGACTTACAAGCGCACCCAACGTACAAGTTGGTCCCAGCTGCTGCTTTTTTTTTTTTTTGGTCACAAGCCTAATTTGAGGTAGCGCAAGCTTTGGATACATCACCAACCGAATGAAGAATGGAGAAAAAAAAAAAGGGGGAGGGGGCGGGGGCTTAGGGCACATCCTTTCAATGGTAAAAATGTATCTTAAGTACAGTGGTAGCTCTACTTATGAAATTAATTGGTCCTGGAAAGAAATTTCTTCACTAGAAAATGTTGTAAGTCGGGACGCATTTTCCATGTAAATGCCCTAATCCGTTCCAAGCCCCCCCCCCCCCCCCCAAAAAAAATTCAGACGTAAATGTTTTCTAAAGCATAAAAATGCATCAAAATATGTAACAAATACATGTTACAGGTAAGATTATTGCACAAGAAATGAGAGTTGTGCATTATGTAAAAAATAAAGAATAAAAATGATGATTATTGAACTAACTGCGTCCTCATCCAGGGTTCCCACTCTTCCACTTGCTTTTTATTTATGGACCTTTTAAGGACTTTTGAGGGCTCATTTAGCCATTTTTAAGGACTTTTTTCTCAATTTAGCCGGGGATTCAGCAATATGCGGGCTGGACAGAAAGCCACATATCACTGAGCTGGTGTTCAAATCATTGCTGCCAAAGGAAGGGCACATCTATATTATTAGGGGCAATCAGCAAACCATTTATTTGACATACTGTATGTCAAATTTTCATCACTAAGAAAAATTTGAATTTAGAAAATATAAAACTTCTATTTATTTTCGAATAAACATCATTTTTTAAGGATTTTTATTGATTTTACAACCTTTCTCTGAAAATTAAGGACAATTAAGAACATCCTTTTACAACTTCTTTTTTTATGGATTTTTATGAACTTTAAGGACCCGTGGGAACCCTGCTCATCGTTTTTTTTCCTCTCTGAGAAAGTGGTTTTCGCCTTTTGTCAAGAACCGATCCAAGGACATTTGCTTTTGTGGGCTTTTAACAATCCTTCGAAAATGTCCAAGGCAAACATCAGCATAGTGAGCGGTTGCCCGACCGATGAACACTTTTTCTGGGCGATTCATTATTTACGTCAAACTATCGGAACGCCGGAGGTCACCTCTTAGCCAATCGGATGCCAGTAAGATGCTCGGTAAAAGCCAATGGCAGAGCACTTAGAAGTATGTTGCGTTCAGGAAACTCGGAGCTCCGACTATCAGCCCATCCTTTCTTTTGACCTTTCGTATCTTGAAATTTCTTTCGTAACAAGAGGCAATAATTTCCTTGTGGAGGCATTTCATATGAAGAGACGTTCGTCAGTCAAGCTACCACTGGACAGTGAAATGGAATTTACAATGTCGGTCAAGGACAAATTCACCTCGTAAGTCAAGGTACGGCTGTATGCGTATCGACTGACTCACCAAAACCGCTTTCGAACCGGCAGAGTCACACTCACTTCCTCCAGCGCCGCCGTCGGTTGCTTGGCGGCGCTCGACACGGCTGGAGCCGACGTGGAAGCTTTGCCGCCGCCGGCGGAGTCGTCGTCGGCGTCGGGAGCGGCCGCCGCAGCCTTCTTCCTTTCGCTTTGCGGACTGTCTAGGGAGAGCTCCACTGTGGCTTCTGTGGGAAGAGGCGATGCAAATACTTGAAGTCACCTTTTTATGCCAGCGATTGTCTCGCCACGTTTAGTCCCGTTTCTTTTGACTATTGCATCGGATTTGTCGCGAGGAAAACTCGACGACTCACCCGCAAAGATATCGGTGCCGACTTCTCCGTGGACTCCGTTTGTCCTTTGAGCGGAGTGGTCGGGGTCGAGGGCTTCTTCGGCGAAGATGTCGGCGCGGTTGGGCTGCGGCGGGGGCGCTTCGCCCACTTTGCCGCCGCGACGGTTCGTCGATTTGTCTGCCAGAGGCTCGTCCTGTAGCTGGCCGCCGGCGGGCTTCTTCTTGGCGCCCAGCGGCTCTCCATACAGATCCTCGTCGGGCTCGCCGAAGAGGCTCTTCCGAGGCGGCTTGGCGGTTTTGATCAGTCGCGGGTCGGCGAACAAGTCGCCACCTTCGTCTTCAAACAGGTCCGCGGCGGCGCTTTGCTTCCGGGCCGCGGCTGGCGGAGGATCGTCAAAGAGGTCCGCCAGAGGGTCAACTATTTTACTGGGCGGGGGCGGTGCCAGATCTGCTGACGAACTGAGATCTAAAAGCGGAGCGGTTTCTTTTACTTCCCGTTTTGCGTCACCGACCTCATCGAGCCCACTTTCTCCCGCGTTCCCAACCGCCACGTCCTGGGTCTGCGCTTCAGTTTCGCTTCCCAGTATGTCAACAAACTCATCGTCGAGCTGGTTTTCACTTGCTCCCTTTCCACCTCCGGACTCGACCGAGGCGGTAGGAGTCATCCAGTTGCCCAGCAGATCGTCAAAGTCGTCGGAGGGCTCGCTGGGCGTTTTGGACTCGGACCCGCTGCTGATGGGGTCGCTCATGGCGTCGCTGGGAGGCGACATCAAATTGTCGCTGGGCGTCTTGGATCCCAAGCCGCTGCTGATGGGCTCACTCGTCGGGTCTGCCGTGGCGTCGCTGGGCGGAGTCGCCAAATCGTCACTGTGCTGACTGACCGTCGCCGTCTCACTCAGGGAGGAGTTGCTCTGGAAGCAAAGAAAACTAAACGGCTCAGAATGTGCAGCGGACATATATTAGTGCATTTGATTTATTCATTGGTAAATCTTTCATCAATTGGAATTGTGATTTTTTTTTTTTTTTTTACGATGCAAATTTGGGCTGAATGATTTTGATTAAGCCATTTGGGATCCTCCAAAAATTGCAATAGCACTTTGTGTGTTTTTTTTTTTCTTCTTCAAGGTCCTCTTCCCCATGTGTTTAACAAACACAAGAAATATATTAATTGATTCATATTACAGGAAATAATATCTGATTCATTATACATCAATGTTTCGTGAGTGAACGCTGGCGCGTTTGGCTGCCGCTGCTCCACCCGCATTGTGTTTTATTGTTCTTGTTCCTGATTGTAAAGTGTCCTCGGGTGTCTTGAAAGGCGCTTATAAATAAAATGTATTATTATTATTATTAATATTATGATTCGATCTTATCGGTTAGGCTAACGCTAACATAAAAGGCAAACCAACCACAAACACGAACGACAGATGTTTTCATCTGCTTCAAGAAGAATTATGTACTTACTCAAACCTGCTCAACATTTTCAGTCGCAATCTTCTCAGCGTGACAAAATTTATACTGCAAAAGTCAGTCAGTCACATTCCAACAAGAATGCAAACAAATCCGTGGCTTTATCGCTTCAACTTTTCCAAGTTTCATGAAAAAAAAAGAAAATGGTACGGAAACAACGTGGATTGCACTTTTGAGGCACAAAACGTATCCAGTCAATAACTAAATACATGAACGCATGTAAATGTATCAAAAGAAAGCGAAATGGAGCTTTTTTTTTTTTTAAAAGCCTTCGCCGGTGGCGAGCTTAAGCTGCAATCAATGATGTATTGTACCGCTACAGTCCTGCAGGTGGCAGCGATGCTAAATGAAAGGCGGGTTCTAACTGCCACACAAGTAAAGAAGAAAACATCTGCAGTCTTCAATGACACGGAACCCGTTCCAGAAGGCGGCTTCATTTCCATATTGATCAAATTTATTGACACCTCATGGTTCAAGTGACACCATTCTGATTCGTTCCTCTCGAGTAGTCCAAATGCGCTTCGTGTCATGATGGCATCAAATCTCCAACGCCGCTGCTCCACTTCAAACAGAAGCTTGCCGGCAACATCACATTTTTTTTCCCCCCCCTCACTTGGCACCCAAGAGATTTTGGTATTCACTTGAAAATATTTTGTTTGCCAAAACCGCTTCAAATGGACCGGCTCCAGACTACCTTTCTGACCCTTCGACACCCCACGGATTCCAGAAGGCTCCCCGAAGATCAAAAACACTCAAAAACAGAGCCCACCGCCGCCCCCAAATATGGAGCGGCCCCAACCGCGCTCGAGTTTAAATCTACACTGCGATTTGATTTTGTGGTTCTATTGCCTTCTTTTGAGCGGTCTTCTATGTCAGTGTGATTTAAGCCGTATTGCTACCATTGAGTCATTGATGTACAGAACTTGAATCAGTTTTTTTTTTTTTAATGTGCTTCATGAATGAATTGGATTGGCCTCACAACTGTTCCATAAACCTTTCCTTTGCTCCTATGCCACAAATCACTCCCGAGACATTCCTCCACTGGCCCCCTTCCTGCCTGTACTTTAAGATAAGAAAAGAAAACCTTTATTTGTCTCACAATGGAGAAATTACACTTTTTGTTACTTTTGAACAGTTCATCCCAAGTACTTGAAGTCCTGTACCCTCCCCACTTCTGCTCCTTGCAACAGCGCCTTTATGGGCCCCCTTCTCTTTTACGTCACAGCTTTGCTCTATTTGGCTCACCGTTTTGTATGAGCCTTCTCAAAATGTTCCTGTTAAGGATGTTCTATTCATCTGCTTCTTTTACTTTCAAATGAGATTGAACACCGCGTTTCCATCTGGCTCTTGTTGATCCTCATTTTAGGGTGTCACTGCAGACAACCACCTCACCACCATCATCATCATCATCATCATTTCCGTAACACCAAGCTTCATTTCTTCTACTTTTTGAGTGGTGTTTCTTCTAATCCGTTCATTGTGGCTTCACTTCTTTATGGACTTTAACTTTCAATGAAACGTTAAGTGATTGGCCATGTGATTTCCAAGTGATAGCCTGAACATATCAAGGGCTCTCCAAGAAAAAAAAAAAAAGGGGAAAAAAAAGCAAGCTGGCAGATTTGCTGTGTGTTCTGCGTAAAGCTGCTGAGTTGGCCTTTTCCCAAATTGCTCTTTTTTTTCCTTTTGAACTTTGACAGAGGCGAAAACATCCGGGTTCTAACCACGTGATCGCCACCCGCTCACATGACAAGAGGTTGCCCTCCCTGTGCACGGGCCACTTTTTCATCTGCATTCAAATTAAAACCACTGCCATTTATTCGGAACATAACTTATGCAGTCAAATCACAAAGAAAACATCGACAAAAATATCACCCCCCCCCCCCCCCACTCATTAAAAAAAAAAAACTTAAAACGCAAAGTTTTAGTAGTCTGCTCGCAGTGGCGCAAAGATCACAGGCAATTAAATGCCTATGTTAGTTTTGGTGACGGAATAATCACATTGCACTAAGTGTGAAAGTAAAGCTCGAGTAACATTAAACAGCATTTGTCACTTTTATGCAACCATGTGGATGGGAGTGAAAACTTTTGCAAAAACAACAACGAAAAAGTGGCGACTAACAAATATATATATATTTTTTTTTCCATCAGCGCATTGCTAAAGCTAATTGACAGTGAGAGTTAGCAGAGTATGGAGACGGAAGAAGCGGTCGTGGGGAAAGTTGGAACCGTACCACACTCACGAAGAGGTCGTCTCCGTCGTCTTCATCGCTGCCTGGGCCCGCGGGGTCTCCGGCGTCGGGAAACGGAGGAGGACTGCGCTCCGAGCTGGTCGCCATCTTCAATTCGCTAATTTATAAACTTCACGCGCGAGCGGATAGACGAGACACGACAGACGTCGGGGACCGTGTGTGCTTTTCGGCGGATAAGCTTTACTCCTCCGCTGCCCATGCGAGCACACGCAACACGGCTGTGGAAAGTGACGCCTTGGGGGACGGTGGAAGTGCTCCAAAGTGTCAGAGAAGTCGGTAGTGGAGTGAGGGCGGAGCAGGAGGGGAGACGGGGGCGCGACGTCAATGAACCGCCGCTGTCACTTTTCACTTCCTGGTTAGCCTAGCCAGCTAGCACGCTCGCATCGACAACTACCTCACTTCCTAAATTCCTCAGTGATCTGGGCAGGACACGCCCTGCTACAAAGCGATTGGCTACTGTCTGGGCATGAGGAAACAGGACCGCCTTAACCGGATAAAGCAGCCAATCAAATTGCAGCAGTGCGTGTCCTACCGCCAATGATATTGCAGCAAGGCGTGCCCTGCCTGCAACCGCAGTGGGATTCATCACCGACCCGCTCGCCTCGTCAGCAAGCTAATACAGCTTCTCACTCAGTCAACGGACTGGAAAAAAAAAATGACTCGGGGCAAGGGAAACGCCGTGCAACCGCACTTCTAACCGACTAAGTTTACCGAGTCCGGCGATGCCTGGTAACACTTCCACCGGAGATCAACAGCCGCTTCTCACGTCAAAACGTCAGTTGACTGACGAGTCGGATTCCGACGAAGGTATTTAAAAAAACGTTGCTCCCCTCCTTTAGGAAGCAAGAGAGCTTTTGAAAAAAATTTGAACCATTTAAATGCTTATTTTCCAAACTAAAAATTATCCACTTTTTTGGAGCCGAAGCAAGTAATTTCGATGTCCTTTTCGTTTCTTATTTACACGCACAGATTTGTCAGTAAGGACTATTTAGGTCCCCGATGCAATGTATTTTATTGTCTACATAAAATGGCAACGCTCAGTTGTTTATGTTGTATTATTTGTATTATTGGGTTCGTACTTTGCAGTGGTGTGTGACTTAAAACAGTTGCCTAATCCAGTATTCTTCAGAACATTTTTTTGTACCATTTGCAAGTGAAATGTTTATTTGCACTTCTTAAATATTTGTGGAAGCAAAATTGCATCTATTGGTTCATGAATTGTGTTGACGATGCAGTCTAAAATGCTTCGGACTTGCAAAATAGTAATAATCACATGAATCGCACCCCCCCCCCCCCCTTCCTTAATTTAAGAAGGAGTCTGGCTGAAAGACGTGCAGAGTACATAATACAGACATATAATAAATGGTGTTATAGTTTAGGGAGAGATAGTATATTTTAGGGATAAAAAGTTGTATATTTTCAATTTTAAAAATCCATTGTAGTTTGAATATTAAAAGTATTTGGTAGGTCGGCATTTGACCAAAAAACTTGTTTTTGAGAGTCATATTTATTTTAGATAAAGGTCATCGTCAAGATATTCTGAGGATAAAATGTCATAATGAGTATTTCGGAATTAAAAATAGATGCGCAAAACATTTACAGTGTTCCAGAGATGATTTGGGTGTCATTGCGAACAGTCTTTGACATGAGCCACTGTGGTTATGACCCCAACGCTCCGTCAGAATCCCAAAACGCTGACGCTTATTCTCACCGTTTCACAGTTGTGTATAATTTGACAAGATCCTCCAGAGTGCTCTTCCTTACGCAAGCAGCAAACGCTTCCTCCGATATCCTGCCTTCACTTCCCCTCGTACAAAAGTACGACAGTAACCTCTTGAATGTGGAAAATATGCTACTTTTTGTCTTGGAAAAACGTCCTTCTCGACTGCTATCTTGAAAAAAAGAACTTCTCTTAATATTGTGTATTTAATTAAATAAAAAGATGATTGCTCGAACCGCATTTGTCAAAATAATGACCAAAAAAAAAAAACAACAACTCAATAATATCAGCTTTTTTTTTTTGGTCACCCATTGCACATACTAGTTGGGCAAAGTACAAAATTATTGATAAATTCACCACTAGTGGATAATGCTATCTTTGCCGCAACTTTAGCGGTTGAAAAAAATGAGATGACTTCCGATTCTTTCTTTCTCTCTTTCAGGTGAAACCTTATTTGAGAGGAGGACTTTAATCGTCCCGCACGATGCCGACGAGGGCGCGCGCGCCAGGTTGTCGTACGAGGAAGCGGTCGAGGCGGCAGGTAATCCCAAATGGGACGCCGTCTCGGAAAGATTGCATCACAGCAGAAGTCCGAGTCAAATGTCACCGCCCCCTTTTCTGGAGCGCCACGCCCACGTCTCGCTTATTTCATCCCAGTGTGAGGGGGGGGCACGCCAAGCCAATCGCCGTTTTAATATACACGGCTTCAATTATTTTTGTTGACGCGAATGGCTGTGAAAACGTTCGCCAAAAAAAAAAAAAGGACCTCGTCTTTAGCATTTCAACTAGTTGAAGTCGGTCGGCGGCTTGAACTGCAAACCATCAAAGCATTTTCACTCAAAACGACAGAACTTCATTCAACATCGCCGCCTTTGCCGTCCGTGTCAGCAAACACAAAATGATATCTGTCCGGCGTGTCTGCAGCTTTCACCAAACTGTCAAGCGTGGGCCGGTTATCAAGCGGCCCAAAGCTGTGCGCTGACTTGGACGTGATAGCGGGAGGGGGGCGTTGTACACGTGGGGGCGGGGGCAGGGGGGAGCTGTTTCGTTATGATAGTGCCTCGGTCCCAAACCCCCGAACGTCCGCTAATCCACTTGGGCTGAACAATTCTGAAAAATAATTTAAAAAATGGCAATTTTTTTTCTTTTTCTCCTCAGTATTGCCATGTTGATTTCATATGCAAACATTTTTTCCTCCATTTTTGGACATGTTTTTTTTTTTTTTTGTTTCAGCAAATGCAAGCAATACATTTTGTCTGTATTCCCATATCAGATTTGTTATTCATCAATTTTTGGTCTCACAGTTTTGGCGTGCACGAAAATAAATGGGGAAGTTTGTTTCTTTACGCGAGCGTTTTTTAATGTACTAAAAAACAAACAAAAAAAAAACACTTGCAATCCTTTAAGCGTTCATGACGACAACGCCACAAAATTCCGCCAAATGAGTCCGCCGTGAACATCAATCCGATGACGACAATAGCGCAAACAAATCTCCGCCTTTTGTCACGTTGTTTCATTTAAAAAGTTGCCATTTTGTCCAGGCCGGTGCCTGGACAAAATGGCTGCCACTTCTTGACCACATTTTCACCGCCACGTCAAAATGGCGGTTGAAGCCTTTTTTTTTTGTGTGTGTGTGTGTGTGTGTTGCGCTTCCTGTTGCCAGGCTTCGGCTGTTTCCACTGGCTGCTGCTTCTAGTTTGCGGCTGGGCCAACGCCAGCGACGCCGTGGAGATCGTCTGCGTGTCCTTCCTGCTGCCCTCGGCCCGCTGCGACCTCCTGCTCAGCTCCTCCGACATGGGCCTGCTCACCGCCTCCATTTTCCTCGGTCGGTCACGCGTGACACCCCTCGGTCGGACGTTCTTTTTTTCAAATGTCTCCGTTTTGGAATTCGACGACGCGAGGCGATGAGTCACACGCCTGCGTCGTCGTGTCCCCCGCCAGGCATGATGGTGGGCGGCTACGTGTGGGGATATTTGGCCGACCGGAGGGGGCGCCGCAACGTCTTGGTGGTCTCCCTGTCGGTCAACGGCCTCTTCGGGGGTCTGGCCAGCGCGGCGCCGTGGTTCTGGCTCTTCCTGCTGCTCAGGTTTATCAGCGGCGTCGGGTGAGGACGTCGGAGACGCGACCGCGTCGTCGTTTATTCAAAACACACAAGATGTTTTTAGAAGACTCATTCGTAACACCCTTTTCGCCAGGGTTGGTGGGTCCATTCCCGTCATCTTCTCCTACTTCTCCGAATTTATGCCGCGACTGAGGCGAGGCACGATGATCAGCGCTCTGGCCACCTTCTGGATGGCGGGCAACATTCTGGCTGCAGGTGCCAAGACAACGACCACCGACATTTTTTGCGACCGTCATGTGATGTTGACGCTTGTGTGCGTGCACAAAGGCCTGGCCTGGTTGGTGATCCCCAGAACCTGGATGCATTTGTCGGTGGGCCGACTGAACTTCCAGAGCTGGCGAGTGTTCGTGGTGCTCTGCTCCGTCCCGAGCGTCACGTCAGCGCTCATCTTCAGGCTCCTCATGCCCGAGAGCCCCAAGTTCCTCATGGAGGTTAAAAAGTTAATAACAAAAAACAAAACAAAAAAGAAGAAATAAGTGAAATATCACTTAAATATATCGATCCTAAAAATGAAGTGAACCGATTCGCCAGTCGTGCAAAAAAGTTTGTGTTTTTGCAGGCCGGCCGAGAGCGAGAGGCCGTCCACGTCTTCCGCCAGATGTTCCGACTGAACATGCTTGGGAAAGGAGAATCTCTCCCTGTAAGTCGACGGCGCATTTCCGATTTTTCGGTAGAGTTAGTTTTCATTTCGTTTGGACTTTTTTTATTATTTATTTATTTTAATTGAGTTCGTTTTAATTTGTTTTTCCAGCAAGTTTGAATTTTTATTTTGAGCTTTGTTTTTTTTTTTTGTTTCATTTTGTTTTAGTTTTTAGTTTGAGCCCTGGAGAACCCAAGAACCCTTTTCTTCTTTGGAAAATGATGAATTATACATTAAATGACTGCTCTATGTTCACTGAACACCAAAATATATGTTTTTCCCAAATATTTCATGCTTTAATCCTAATTTAGGATTAGGGCCAAATTTGACCCCTTTGGGATTTAAGGGTAGCATTTGAGTAGCAGAATTTATAGGGGCCAAATTTGACCCCGTGGGTTCTCCAGGGTTGGTACAGTATTAGTTTTAGTTTTTTAATATATAGACTGTCAATTGCGAGACAAAAAGAAATCATGTCAATATATATTGTATAATAAATGAAACTGCCATTCGTTAAGTACACTGAAACTCCTCTACAATGAAACCTACATGGGCGAAAATACCCCTAGTCTGAAAAAAATTATACATACGTTTGTGTGCGTGTGTGTGTGTTGACATCCGAGATCAAATTTGCTGCAGTGAAAAACCCCCCTGTTGTGAAAAATTTCTTGCTGCAAACATGATTTCGTTTGTAGAGGAGTTTCACTGTATAATAACTTACAGTTGGAATCCTGTGTTTCTACATTTGATTTTGAAAGGAGTTTTCCTTGCACGTGAACATCAAACAAAGAGCGCACAAGACCGAGACCCGACAGCCGTGTGGACAACTCGCTGCTCTTCTGAAACAGGTGACCGAGAAACAAGACTCGGCACAAAGTCAATCAAATAAAACCCACTCAAACATTGTTGACATGTGTTGGGGTGTATTATCGGCGTTTTGCTGTCATCACCACCCAAATAGGCTCTGATGCCGCTCCGGCAGATGTTTGACGGGAACCTGAAATCCAGAAGCGTTGTGCTGCTCATCATTTTCTACTGCATTTCTTTTGGGTAAGACGTCCGGGTGGTTGGTCGGCGTTGCCATTGAACTGGGAGTCAAGCTCTGGTTCAGAAATGTTTTAGCTGTGGAGCCGAAACGCTGGGTCAGGGGTCATCCTAAAAAGGCCAGTGGAGCAAATTCTCTTGGCTATTAAGTATGAGTATATTTCAAAAAGACTCCTAATTTGGGGTAGAAAGTTGCCTTCCATGTAGACTTCAAAAACATTTTTTGGGGGTGTCTATTAGCTGATCATTTCTCGAGCGCCGCTAAATTGATTGCAAAATGTGCTCGCTGTCAGTTGTAAAGTTGTGCCAGTTTTCTCGAATAGACGAGGAGCGCGCTTCTTGGCGTGCTCAATGTAGAAAGTTGCCTCGAAGGCGATGACGGGACTTGACCGCTGTGCACAGTTACTACGGGCTGTGGATGTGGTTCCCCGAGCTTTTTTCCCGAACGGAGGCCGGCAGCTCCCCGTGTGCCAACATGTCCGCCCCGTCCCAACAGCACACCAACAGCTGCTCCCCCGTCAAGACTGTGGGTGCGTAATTGTCCTGTGTTTTGTCCTGTGTTGCACACAATACACGTTTCATACCTGAGCTTTCAGGGCTCATTTTAAATGTATTTACAGTCAAACCTCGGTTTTCGTCCATAATCCGTTCCAGAAGGCTGTTCGGAAAACCGAAATTGTACGAAAACCGAAACCACGCTCTTTTTAAAATAAAAATGTTGACTGAACACGTCTGCTCACAATGGAAAGCAACACGAGGAAGCGTCACTTCCTCGTGTAAGGAAGGCGAGAGGAGTCAAATGGTGCATTCAAGTGCGCTCGGTTTGTTTGAGAACTGCAATTTGTTCGTCATCCGAGGCATAAAAAAATCACAATTTTTGGTCAAAAACCGAATTGGACGAAAACTGAGGTTTGACTGTATTTATATATGCCAAATACAAGAAATGTAAGACAAATACAAATTAAACTCAAAGCAAAATTAACAAATCAGCTCAAAATCAAATTAAAATGAAGTGAATTAAAAAAAAAAAAATCTGGTCCAAAAATAATGTTGAATTTTTCCAAATTGAGAAGTATTCAATCCGGCACGTGTTTTCATCCTCAGTCTACGAGGAGAGCTTCCTGATCGCCGCGGCCAACCTTCCCGGCAACATCTTCACCATCCTGGTGGTGGACAACATTGGAGCGAAGCCGCTGCTCTGTGAGGAAGGCCACGCGCCACACCGGGTCCTCATATGTCCTGATTTGACATTCATGGTGTGTGTTTGCAGCGGTCAGCCTGCTGGCGTCCAGCCTGAGCGTGTTCCTCATCTATGTGGTGCAGAGCAAAAGCCAAAGTCTGCTGCTGTCCTGCTTGTTCAGCGGCGTGTCCGTCATCGCCTGGAACGCCCTGGATGTGGTGGGCACGGAGCTCTACCCCACGCAGCTACGGTACTTTTGAGGGAGCCGCCGTTTTCACTTGAGCGGACGTTCCTATTTGAGGAAGGCATTTCGGTTGTCTCAAGTAGACGACGTGCCGGGTGGCTAATTGGGACCGAGCGCCTATTTGAGGGAGGTGTTCGGTTGTCTTCAGCGGAGGATGCACCCAAAGGCTAATTGGGGTCTGGTATCTGTTACTGCAGGGTGTTTATTTCTCTTAAGTGGAAGATACATTTGGGGACAAACTGAGATGAGGCCTTTGTTTGAGGGAGTCATTTAGTTGTCTGGAGTACATGACGCACCCATCAACCAATCAGGATGCAGCATCTATTTGAGGGAGGCTTCCAGTGTTCCCAAATGAACCATGTGGCTAATTACTAATTTGGGTGGAAGGAGATGTATTATTGTTTTATTGATTTTTTTTTTTTTGTCGTCATGGGGATGGTCGTTCTCCTGGGTGCAGTTCGTCGGCGCTGGGCTTCTTCACGGGTGCGGGCCGAGTGGGGGCCATCATGGGGAACGTGGTCTTCGGCAACATGCTGGACTCGGGCTGCGCCGTCCCCATCCTGCTTGTGTCGGTTATGCTGATGTCCGGTGGTGTGTCGGCGCTCTTCCTTCCGCACACCAAACAGATGGAACTTGCCTAACCTTTGCCTTTGTGTGTTTGTGTGCGTGTGTGTTATAAAACCGGTACTAATTTATTAGAAATATTCCACCACTTTATAAGATTAGAAACATTGTATTTTAACTCACTCACACATTCACTTTCCGAACCGCTTTATCCACATTAGGGTGGCGGGGGGTGCTGGAGCCTTATCCCAGCTGTCTTTGGGCATTAGCCAGGGGACACCCTGAACCGGTTGCCAGCCAATCGCAGGGCATGTATTTTAACCCTCCCCTCCAAAATAGATCAAGCCACAGCCATTATCGTCAGAACAGCTAGCCACAAGATTGTGTGCACCCTGAAATGAACATTTCCATTCGTGAATGTCCAAAAATAACGGAAAATGTACTCTGACTACTGTACATTGTAGCAAAGTGGCACTTCTTCAATGTCGTCCCAGTGAAAAATAGAATCAAATATTGACAAAAATGTGAAGGGTGTGCAGCAAGCACCCTGTGGGATACTCTTGCTTGCTTTTAGATTGCTCAATCATGTCCGTACAGTCAAAGCACTTTTTCATTCCTATTTTTTCATTCTTATTCCCATTTTTATTTTATTTGTGTATATTTTTCAATGCACATTGGAAAATAAAACTTTTTACCTACATAGGTTTTTTTTTTCTTGATTTATTTATTCATAAATAAACTTCCAATAGCCAAGCAAGCGCACACAGAGGTTGAGATGAAAAGTAATAACACTCGCACACGTCATTTCATTTGAAAACAAACATTGCTTGAGAAATGATTCCGCAGAATTTCTAGCTGCTTTGGTCAAATATCTTTCACATTCACCAGCAGTCAAGAAAATCGGGAACATAGAAGACAAGTGTTAAAATGTGATCCAAGGCAGGAAAGGAACAAGTAACAATTGGACGTAAACATTCAGATTCTCCACTTCTTCGACTTTTTGTCACCCAACCATGCATGTATGGATTATTATTATGATTTTTTTTTTTTTACATGGCCATTATGATTAGTGTTATTTGTGATTTTCACTATTCATGGCCAGGCGTGGTCCCGATTACACAGCAAAGAGCGGAGGTCCACTCTGAGTCGTAGAAAAATTGTAATTTTTAGTACATACTCTTAAGTACATCAAAAGTGATCATTTCTTTAAAAAAAAAAAAAAAAAAGACTATAACATGAATTGAACTTGAGCCTTTTTAGTCAAAATTGTCAGAAAGTATGGCATTTTGTTCGACTCATTACAGCATAGGATCGCTACTCGATTATTTCGATGTTTTAAAAAAAACAATTTTACTTAGTTTCACTTTCACGCATGTCAGAACTACTCACTAAATAATTTCAAGCCAAAATTGTCGGGGGGGAAAGTGACATGTTCACCAGTCTAACTACACTTTGAGGCCAAAAGGGAGAACAACAAATATACAATCAAATGATCATGTAACAACAGTAATAAATAAAAAAAAGAAAAGTAAAAATGACAAGATGAGCTTTTTGTTTCCTGCATACTGTATATTTAACACACACATCCTGTACATACCGTAGCAGTGCCGCATGCACGGCAAGCTTTCAAATGTTTATTCCTGGTATATGTTCTGCTTCGACTGCAAGACAAGGATTGAAACGGTTATGCCACATTGAAACAAAAACACCTTCTAGATCTTATTTCATCATCTACGATTTCATAATAAATAACATTTGTGTTAAAAAATAAAAGTATCATTTGAACAAACTGGCATGGTGTTCCCTTCATTTTGTTGATGAGGCGAGTGCTTATGGAATTTGGTATAAATAAATAAATACAAAATAAATAAATCCACTCAAACTGCATTAACAACATGAAAAGAAGAAAAAAAACTGAAATATTTATTTCATTTGGGAGAAATCATTTTAAATTCCAAATGAAAAAAAAACCTGCCAAACATTGACAAACAACATCTGATAACCACATTTTGTTGATGTTACAGTAAAAAAAAATCTCCAATGCTATTGAATCTCGAATTTGGTAGAAACTGTTTAAGAAAAATGCGAACATCAGTAAAAAAAAAAAAATCCGTCAATGTGAAATTTGGCCGAAATAGTTTGAAAAAGAATAATACTCCAAATAAACGGGCAGGACGAGTGGAATTTTTTTTTTTTGCTGTCATGTTGTTCTCATGAGCAGATGCGATTGTCACAAAGAAAAAAGAAAAAAAAAAGGAAATCCCACAAAGATTCACTCCGTGAGAGCCAGCAGCACGTCCTTGACCAGCATGGTGCCGATCACCATCTTCTCGCAGTTGAGAGTCAGCCGGGCACTGCCGTCCTCCTCGGTGGCCACGGTGACGAGCACCAGGCCGCCGCCGCTCACCGTCCGGCCGGCAAACCTGCGAGCGGGAAGCGCAAGAGTGCGAAGACCCGGCGGAGGACTCAAGTCAAAGCGCCGCACAAGTCGAAAGTGCCAAAGGCAGCAGAGTCAAGGAATTGAGCGGCGATATTTATTGAACGCCCGCACACAAAAAAAAAAAAAGACAGTTCACTTCAAGAGTGAACTAAATAAGGACGTTGTAGTGACTTCTCTATACATAATTCACCACGAACTGCAAATACTTGAAGGCAATGATTATAAGTAATTGCGGTCCCTTTAAGGACCGCCATGTTTAGTTTTGCTTGTTGCTATGGAAACTGATTTTCAGCGGTTCCCGGTTTGGCGCGGGAGTTTTTTCTATGTGAAAAATAAAACGACACACTTGCTGTGTGTGAACGTGAGAAATTGTCGCCTTCTTTTACAATTTCCACAACGTCATAAAATGAAAAGCGAAATACCAATGACCGTCGAATCCTCGTTACGATGTCCCACGAGGGACATAACGAATCGGTACGTTATAATGGCGGTTCTTTGTAAAAGGGGTACAGTAGTTTGTTAAACTAGGTTCCACATATTGGTCTCCAAGGATACCGATATTTAGAGACGATACTAATTGGCAGTAAAACAAACAATATTGCGATTCCGCTGTACAGTGGTACCTCTACTTACGAACGTCATTTCAGACGAAATTTTCAAGTTACGAAATGCCTCAACGGGGTAAAAAAAAAAAACAGGTAAAAATACAGAATGGGTTGCTAGTCGCAGCTCCGAATTTCCTGAATGCAACGCACTTATAGCTACGCTGCCATTGGCTATTCCCGAGCATCATCCTGGCATCCTATTGGCTCAGAGGGACCTCTACCGTACGTGTCCGTGTGGCGATAGATAGAAGTGTGTTTATGCCACGTCCTCGCCATTCGCATCTTGGGCCATGAGGTATTCCGATAGTTTTACGTAAATGTGAATTCCCAGAAAAAGTGTTCACCAGTCGCTCACTCTGCTGAAGTTGTTTGCCTTCGTCCTTTGCTCAGTTCTTTACAAAACACCGGTCAAAACGCACTTCTGAGGGAGAACATGAATTAAAGAGGGCAAAAAAAACGATGAGGACGCATTTAAAAGTTAAACGACCATCAGTTTCTCATTTATTGTGCAATAATCTAATTGTACCATGTATTTGTTACATATTTTGATGCATTTTTATGCTTTAGGAAACATTCATGTCTGAATTTTGGGGGGCTTGGAACGGATTAGGGCATTTACATGGAAAACGCGTCCCTACTTACAAAATGTTCTCATTAAGAAATTTCTTCCAGAAACAATAAATTTCGTAACCAGAGGTACCACTGTATTGTCTTCTTCTTACTCTCCCTTACCTGCACTCCTTGTCGGAACCGCAGGGCACTCTGCTGAGGTTGGCGGCGGCCGACACCCTCTGGACGATGGCGTGTTCGTTCCGGCACTTCACGTCCAGCGTCAGCTTCTCTGTGATCTCATTCATGCCCATGAGCTGACCTGTTTCGGCACAGGAGCGCCGTGTCGGCTTTACACGTCTAACACCAGACGTCCAAGCAGTGCGAGTTAACGATCTTTTGGGGGTACTTCCGGCGGTACAGCCAGTTTTTGTCCGTGTTTTCATTTCAAGTCAATGGATCGAGGATTGGTGCTCTGCCTCCGGAAGTAGCCTCTGGCCACTTATGGTTTGCAAACATTGACAAAAAGGGTCTTTCCAATCTAATGAGCAGACAAAGGTGGGGCGGGGGAAGTGAGGGGGGGGACACAAAGTGGCTGATGTCATTTCCTTTGAGTTGTTGCCGGGGGCAGCAGGTGGGGGTGGGGGGGGGGGTCCTGTGATGAGCACCCACGAAGTGTTCACTTCAGCCCCTCATCAGAAGAAGACTAAGTCGGCTGGGCCAAGACAGTCTGCGAGGAAGCGACTTTTCAACATCTGCTGGAGCTGACACGCAATGTCATTTGTCCAATTTTTCTGTCGTTACTTAAACTCTGCGTCAGTTTATCATTCATTTCAAACGAAACGAGCAGTCATTGAAGTTGATGCTTAAACCCAAAAAGCTTCCCCCCAAAAGTCCGAAATGTTGACTCATTTAGCATAATTTCATACGGAATTGAATTGAATGAATTGAATTGAATTGAATACAACTTTATTGTCAAATGTGCTGTGAGTATGTGTAACATACAGCACAGATGAAATTTCTTCCCCCTCAACATAAAACAAGAGGAGCCGCTGCGGGTGTCCGCGCCGCCATCAAAAGAAAAGTTGACCAAAAATGACAAAATAATACAAGACAACACATGAAACACATGAATTGGTTACATATATGAATTTTTTTTTTTAATAAAGAGAAAAACATAAACTTCTGTCAGAATTTAATGACAGAAGTAGATTTGGAAAGACAAAATCGTCGTGACAGAAGTGGTCCATTTTCACTCATTACATATGAAGCTCACTATTTGGCATTAACATGAAATTGACTAACTCACCCAAAATGTGACTAATATCCTCACTAACCAACTTATCGATAGCCAAATCCGACACCCCTAAATGTGATGAACTTTATGTGAGTAACTAATGATGTTAAGCGCAAAAAAAAAAAAAAAAAGAGTCGACTGATGACAAGCCGCCGCAACTTGCTGCTGATGAGGGGCGGAAGATACACACAGTAGAAACGGTGAAGGGTGTGGGTGGTCTTGGGTGGGGGAATTTTTGTGGGGGGTGCAGCAAGGGCAGGACGTGGAAGGCAACTCACCTAGACGCTGCGAGAGCGCCTCTTTTGGGAACGGCACGCGGAATTGAGGAGCATGTTGAGCGACACGTTAGTGCATCTAAAGGACCTTCTACCACGACAACTACAAAAGGTGCTCATCACATTTCACCTACGAGATTACTTCTTGCAAGTACGACCCACTAAGACAGACTCAGGACATGAGAGAGTGACAAGTGGATTTTTTTTTGTCTGAAATGTCATAGTTATCAATTACAATGCAACGCCAAATCCCTATTGTGCAAGTGTTTATAGGTCAAGCTTAAAAACAAAAAAAAATGAAAATATCTCAAAAATGTGATGTGCTACAAAAGAAAGTAAAGACATTTTTTTTAAAACAGTGTCAAAAATATATTTCGGGCCATATAAAGCCATTTCTGATGACAATTTGCTGTTGACCAGGGTTATTTTCAATGAATTGGCAAGTAAATTAGTTCGTTGCGGGCTCAAAATCTTTCTTAAAACTTAAATGCCTCCAACCTGTGTTCATGTCTAGCCAGATTGGTTGTTGTCCAAAGTGTGTCACTGAAGGGACGTTTCGACTTTGGAGCTTTTCTGGTTCATTTAATGCCAACAGTCATCATGTCATTATTGTCATCATTCACCTTGTTCCTTTTTAAACTCGTTCTCGGTCATGAAAACCGGTTTCATCAGCTCTCCGACCGGCGGCTGGATGGACACGAAAAACTTCCTGCTGTGAGTACTGGGGGAAAAAAACAACAACAACAGACACCACGCTTGTGACTCAGATCATTCTAATTGCAAATCAACTTTGCCCATTGGAATGAATGGAAATGCTATTAATATGTTTCAGTACCAGTGAAACACCAATTTTTTTTTTCAAGAATAGCACTGTACAGAATGGTACTTTATACTACAGTCAAACCTCGGTTTTGGAACGTCTCGGTTCTCGTCCAATTCGGTTTTCGACCAAAAATTTCGAGTTTTTTATGCCTCGGATGACGAACAAATTTCGGGTTCTTGAACAAACTGAGCGCAATTGAATGCACCATTTGACTCCTCTCGCCTTCCTTACACGAGGAAGTGACGCTTGCTCGGGTAGATGAGGAAGTGACGCTTCCTCGTGTTGCTTTCCATTGTGAGCAGACGTGTTCAGTAAATATTTTTATTTTAACCCCCATGCAGTAATGATCCCAAAATTGGACATTTCGGTCACTTTGGACGATTTTGGACTGTTGGACAAATGGACACCACAGACAAAACTGTGAAATATAACTCCACGAAGCTGAAATTTTGCATAGGATGTATATCTATGTCTTGGCCAATTCCCACTGAACATTTGGAGGGGTTGAAAGTGAAAAAATATTAAAAGTGAAAAAAGTTGTTGCACATTGGAAGAGGGACATTTTTGGGACAATCCTCGTGGACGTAATACCCTTCATGCAGCCGCTTAAAAATACCGCATGAGGGTTAAAAAGAGCGTGGTTTCGGTTTTCGAAACAATTTCGGTTTTCAAACAGCCTTCTGGAACGGATTATGGACGAAAAACGAGGTTTGACTGTATATACAATTACGCTATTCGGTGAATGTGAGGCTAAAGTTATTCTTCACCGTTCTTTACCATCTACTCCTCCCTGAATGACCTGCGCATTGTTTTGCATGTGCACTCCTTGAAAGGAAATCAGGCCCAATTTGTCTTACCACAGCTGGAAGTTTGCCGCTTGTGTGGAGTCGCAGAAGTCGATGCCCATCACAGCGGTGGTCGACTCACCCGCAGGCAGCAGATCTGCGGACAGAAAGTGGGAAAACGAGTCAGTAGACGGCAGCGTTGGGAAGTATCCATCCATCCATTCGTTCGTTTTCTAATCGGCTTCTCCTCACGAGGGTCGCGGGCGCGCTGGTGCCTATCCCAGCTGTCTTCGGGCAGTAGGCGGGGGACACCCTGAACGGGTTGCCACCCAATCGCAGCATTGGGAAGTAAATGACTATTTTCTACTTCTATTTATATTGATATTTTTGTCTCTTTGACGTTCACGGTCTCATTAAAAAAACAACATCAGAAATTACTCACCAGTTACCACCTACTGTATTTGAGTCCTTTCTACCTCTGAATACTTACTCAAGTCATCATTTGGAGCGATACTTTTAACTTTTAGTCGAGTCGTCGTTTTCGAAAAAAGGAGTACGTAGTGCTCTTACTCAAGTAAATTTTTTTTTGTCTCATCTTCCCCCCCACCTCGCTCAAATTTTGTGTCTTCACTCACCGATTTCCGGGAACTCTGTGACCCTCATGCCAGACTGCAGCTTGACGTCCTCCATGTGCAGGTTCTTGGCGTCCGTGGCGGCGCTGTTGGCAAAATGCATCTGTACCGCCACCATGTTGGCGTCGGGGCCGAAGGGCTGGCGGCTGAAGCAGTACTCCACCGACAGGCCCTCGCCAGAGATGCGGTGCAGCAGCTCGTAGCACTTCTGCGTGCCCGACGGCGAGATGGCCTGTCGGCAAAAGAATGAACAGACATGAGCCACTGAAAGGTTGTAGGACAAAACAAACAAAAAACAAAAAATCTACTGTAGTTGACGGCGGACTGTCTCAAGGACCAATACTCAAAATTAACCCCCATGCAGTAATTATCCCAAAATTGGACATTTCGGACACTTTGGACGATTTTGGACTGTTGGACAAATGGACACCACAGACAAAACAGTGAAAAATAACTCCACGAAGCTGAAATTTTGCATAGGATGTATATCTATGTCTTGGCCAATTCCCACTGAACATTTGGAGGGGTTGAAAGTGAAAAAAAATGAAAAGTGAAAAAAGTTGTTGCACATTGGAAGAGGGACATTTTTGGGACGTAATACCCTTCATGCAGCCGCTTAAAAATACTGCATGAAGGTTAAACAGGAAGTTGGCCATTCATCCATTTTCTGATCCACTTTATCCTCACAAGAGTCACGGGGGGCGCTGCAGCCTATCCCAGCTGTCTTCGGGCAGTAGGCGAGGGACACCCTGAACCGGTTGCCAGCCAATCGCAGGGCACACCCAGACGAACAACCATGCACACCCACAACTCACACCAAGGGACAATTTGGAGTGTTCAATCAGCCTGTCATGCATGTCTTTGGAATGTGGGAGGAAACCGGAGTACCCGGAGAAAACCCACGCAGGCCCAGGGAGAACATGCAAACCCCACAAAGGAAGGCCGGAGCTGGAATCGAACCCGGTATCTCAACACTATGAGGTCGACGCGCTAACCACTCGTCCGCCGGAAGTTGGCCATTTTGGTTTAAATTTTGAGTGTCTTTCCATGACTTTGATGGACAGCTACTCGTGAATTTGGCCAAATGAGCCCTAATCAGAACTATTGATCCCGTCGGGCACCAGCGATTCCCAACCCCTGTTCGGCTTGAATAATTATTTTCATCTCTACGACACTTTCCTTGAGAACAGATGGCATACTAGCCAGGATGAAAGTGCGCCCTTACCGCGGGTGAGAGAACCGAGTCGGACAATGACAAGCCCTCCAGGTCGGTCACGAGACTGCTGGACAGGAAGGAGTTGACGGGCGTGACTTGAGGCGAAGGGGCGGGTTCGACTGAGGAGTGACAAACAAAGAAATGTCTGTCAAACTCACATGCGACGTAGCTGGGGAACCCCGTTCCATGTACCAAGACAAAAAAACAAACCAAAAACTCACAGTCGTCAAGGTCCAGCAGCGACATTTCTTTCTTTTCTTTCATGGTCTCTTTTATGACGGGCTTGGAAGGAGCTTTTGATTGCACTGCCTGCAAGAAAGCAAAGACATTTTTAGGTTACGAGACCAAAGTTGTACCATTTTGCCACTTGCTGTCAAAAAATGGCCGCCCCCCCCCTGACAGGTGAACTTTGCTGCTTAACTTCCGATTCCACAAACACACGATGAATCAGAATGCCGTGTTACGACCAGTGGAGGCGCGTAGAATTAAGGAATTTTAAGAGAGCCAGCGGGAGGCATGCTAGGTCACGAATAAGAAGCACGAATAAAGCAATTTGTATTCAAATTTGACGAAGCGATGCGCATTGGAATATTTCCTTTTGATGATCCCAACGATCCAACATGTGTCGGTTACCTTCTTGTTTTTGACATCCACCTCCGACTCGGAGTCGTCAGATTCCGATTGGCTGCTTTCGGAATCGCTCTCCTCGTCTTCGTCCGTCTCCGACTCTGATTCGCTCTTCTGTTGTTTGCCCTTCCTCCCGCGCTTCCTCTCGTCGCCCTCGCTGCTCTGCTCACTGGTGCAAATATTCCAAGGCATAAAATCGGATTTCAGGTATCAAGATGCAAAAGTGCAATCTCACCTTTCGCTTCCTTGCGTCAGCTTCTTGAATTCTTTCTTCTTCTTCTTCTTCTTCTTCTTCTTCTTTTTGTCCTCCTCATCCTCCGAGTCGGAAGCGTCTTCGCTTTCTTCGCTCTGGGATCCGGAGCCGCTTTCGGCGCTCGCACTTGCGCTGTCGGAGCCGCTCGAGGAGTACGACTCTATGGGGAAAGGCGGTCAAAGTCAGTCCAGTGCATCACCTCACGGAATACGACAGGCAAACGAATGGATCTGCCGATTGAGAATGTACAGGCGACATCGACTTGAGGATGATCGTGTTGGGAGTCCGCCTGAACTTACCGCTGTCAGCAGACTCGGTTGGCCCAGACTCGCCCTCAGAATCGGAATAGAAGGGCTTTTCGACTTTTTTCTCCTTCCTCTTCTCTCGGCTGCTGCACTTGGTCCATTCGGGCACCTGCGGAGCCCAAGAGTGGGATTAAGCGTCAGGCTGGCGTGACAGAAGCCCCCCCACCCCCCACCAAGACGGAAGCAGCGAGCGACGCGGCAACAGCGGCACGGCCATGGAAGCCTCGGCCTGGGGCGCGATGCAGACGGATGAAGCCAGCCTTGCCCCGCCTGTCAAGTCGGGCGACAAAGGTCAACTCGGAGTGTTTGTCAAGATGGATGCAAGCACCAGGTGATGGCTTCATGGCTTTCATTTCTTTTTTTTTTTTAAACCCAAGTAGCAGTTCCATTTAGAGAAGTGATGTATTTGGGGAGGTACTCACATCGTATGAGAAAAATACCGTGAGTGTGAGCAATTCGAAGGAATGTTACATTTTCACAGGTGAAAAAACAAAACAATTCTCACTTGTTTGCACTTTTTCTTACAAAATCATGGTCTACTATATTTAAAACTAGAATGTGTGTTCAGGAAACATGAAAATATACAAAAAGTCTCCCCCTCCAAAAAAAAAAAAAGAAGAAACAATTACTGAAATACGTTCAACTCACTAAACATTAATTGAGTCACTGAGAAATAGAGTGGACTCACTCAGTTTCTTTACCTTTTTTTTTTTTCAAGTTAAATGCAGGAATGAATAGCGAAAAGGCCTAATGTTGAGCTGGTGGAAACCAGGCTTGAGTTCCAATTTTGACAGTATTGCCTTGCACTCGGCTCATTTCCTGATTCCTCAGCGTAACACTCCACCAATGGAATGAGCTCCTCTGACTGACGCCAGAGGGCAGCCATCTTACGTTGCCATTGTCACTGACAACTGTGCAATTTTATGCTGGGAGGGCACATGTGCATCTCAAAGCAAGAAGCTTGCCGTTTGCCTCGACCATGCAGCGTATATTATCTCAGTAACGTGAACGGTGACTGACAAGAGGTTAGGTTTACATTTCGTAACAACTTTTGTCCTGATGGGCTTTTCGGCTTTCATTTCATGAGTGATGGTTCTGACAACAGGATGCAAACGAATCTTTTGAGTAACAGACAGAGATATACCTTTCCGGAGAGGTACAACCGTAAGCCATAGACTATGATAGAAAATCATGTGAAAGTGCCGCCGAGAAATCAATGTATTCAAAATAGATGGACTTAGTAAGTGGCAATGTAAGATGGCCTCCAGTGGCTTCACTGAAACGGCCTTGTTCGTCCATGAATTGACAAGTCGTGGCCTACTCCCATTTCCAAGATGGCCACGCCAATGAAACCAGGCGTCAGGCACCTGCAAAAATACAGGTACTGTACTGTACTTAGGTTGGGGAGCCATTATCTTTCATGAAATCTTGACATTTTGGACAAAATGGACTCTTGCATCAAACTTCTTTTTAAATCTCATTCCAGCGTGCTTCTTTTCATCCTCAATCAGCAAGACAAATTCTATCCCACTCTAATTCTCAGCGGCTCAATCATCCGTCTCATGACGCTCGTATCAATCAATATCAATGCCAACGTTGGCATTGCCATCATTGATATTTGAGTCAATCTGCTAACCGCTAACAGCCAGCTAAACACACTGAAGCTTCTTCCAAAGAGTGCCTCTCCAAAAGAATCACTTCTCTAATGGTGGACACAGAGGAAAGAGGATGGAAGGAGGGGGGGGGGGGGGGGGGGGGGGGGGGGGGGGGGGGCTGTGTTTTGTTTGAAGGTGGGGCTGAGAGCTAGAAGCACAGAACAGCGACCACATCAGGCGAAGGCGCAGGGGAAGCGAGGGAAGGATGGTCAGGAGGGGCATCGAGAAGCCGCTACAATGCTTCGAGAGGGCGCTAACTGACTCACGCTGGTCAACGTTGTGACTCGCTCAAGCAGCGAAAATACCTGGCAGGACTGAGGATCAAGGGAAAAGGAGAAAAGAAAGATGGGGGAATGGAAGTGAGATGGGGGGGGGGGAGATTTGAGAGAACAAAATTAAAATAATTTTTTAAAAAAAACATCAGGACGTAAAGCACAGGAACGTTTCTGGGTCTAGAAGGGGGAAACTGTGACAACAGTTAAATACGGAGACAAAAATGAAGCACAAATGTACTCTCGTGGGCCCACCTTACAATAAAAGCAGACAGTGGAACCTTGAAAGTTGGGAAAATCACACACACACACACGAGATGAGATATCGGCAGGGTTGTCCCACAGTCCGCCCCAAATCAATGATCGTCTTTGGTGACATATCACTAGATTTGACAGATGGAATTGCACCGCTATTGCACTCAAAAAAAAATTTTTCTTCCAGTCTCCGTTTGTTTCTTTTATTTCAGGCAATTTAGATCGTACTGCTGCCGCACGTTTATATTCTAATATTTACTCTGGCCCGCGCCCAAAACTTGTCGCACAATTTCATTTGATCCAAAATAACAATGAAATCAAAGTTGAATTTACTTGCAGTAATGCATTTTAATCAACTTAAAATAAATAAATAAATGAATATATATCTCAAAATAATTTTTTCAAACTTTTGTAAATATTTTTTTTTCATGAAAAAAATAATGACAGCTTATTTTGTACTTCAATAGTTACTTTTGACTGCATGTTAATCATTTCCTGCGCGCGGCTGGGGTATTAAACGGCCACGGATCGAAGAAGTTTCAATGGAGCCCCCCAAAAAAAAAAAAATCCACACACACCAACAAAATGTAAATGAAATTAAGCAATTGACAAATTAGGTTGAGAAATGAGCCATGAACCACCTCGGGTCAAATTGTCCAATTTCAAGATTGAGCGCTTGATTCATTCACGTGAATGCGCTGCGTGCGTCTCACATGACAATAAGACCAACCGTGTTTGGAAAGGAGACAAGGGAGAAAGACGTCGCAAGCTGGGACAGAAAAATCACATCACTCCACTCGGACAAAACTCCAAAGTCACCTCACAAATTGCATGCAAAACGACATAAGATGCAGAGGAGGAAATATTGAAGGTGGTCTGTCAACTTTCTAACCCTGCGTTAAGATTCAAACGGGACTCTTGTGTTATTTGCACTTGTTGGCTTTTGTCTAATATTAATTACAGGTGCATGTCAAAACATTTGAAAATGGTGATTGAATTCAAGAGTTTGTTTGCAAAACCGCATTGAGAAACTAATTAGACCTTGGCTGGATCGCCTATGGGGCTCAGCGTGTTCCTTTGTGTCTTTTGCCTGTTCGTTATTGCGCAATTGAAAGTCCATCATGAGTGAAAAGCGAGTAAAAAGGTACAAAGCTGTCAAAGGGGGGAAAAAAAAGGCAAAACAATCAGCGCACGCCCAAAGCCAGCCAACCTCTCGCCAGTCTCCCAGCAGGCCGATTCTCCCTTCGCCAGTAGTTATGACTTCCTCTATCTGCGGATGAGGTAGGAGAACCTTTTAGGAAGGGTCCTCGCTTTTGGAGAATGTGAGCCCCCCCCCCCCCCCCACCCTGCCCCCTTTTCAGAATTTAACCCTCATGCAGTATTTTTAAGCGGCTGTATGAAGGGTATTACGTCCCAAAATTGTCCCTCTTCCAATGTGCAACAACTTTTAATTTTTTTTTTTCACTTTTAACCCATCAAAATGTTCAGTGGGAATTGGCCAAGACATCGATATACATCCTATGCAAAATTTCAGCTTCGTGGAGTTATTTTTCACTGTTTTGTCTGTGGTGTCCATTTGTCCAACAGTCCAAAATCGTCCAAAGTGTCCGAAATGTCCAATTTTGGGATCAATTACTGCATGGGGGTTAAAGAAGAGCAGACGACTGCCATTTTGAGAAAATCTTGAACCAAAAGTGGGGAATGCTTTTAAATGGATTCCCCCGCATGGCACTGCGCCGCCCTCCCCCATCTTGAGATCTGCATCACAAGTCGACGACGGGTTAACAGTGGGTCACGGCAGTAGAAATCTATAAAACTTGGTTAATAGCAAACATAAAATGAAGCAAAACTTGATCAGGCCTCTTCAAATCAAAATCAAGAGGGCCGTGGCGTTGTGTGGATTGCCTCGTGATTTTGACATCAAGAAGTGGCGCTCAAGTTTGGATTTTTTGGACAAGTTAGCGTTTATGAGGAACCAATGGCACATGGACAGATTGAGATGGGAAAACTTTCCACACAGGTGCTCTCAACAATATTAAATGGAAATACACCTGTATACCATGTATCAATAAAAAGAGTGTACTGTGGAGCCTCCGATAGTCAGAGAACCCAAAAGTGGTACAGTGGAACCACGTTTCTGGAAATATATGCCTCAAAAAGTCACATTTTAAACCGTCATCATGTGTGACATGATCAATAGCATAAATCCATCTCATTTTCTCTGGCTTTCGTCATCGCTGAAGGGTTACCAGTAATGGCATCGTGTGACGATAATCGAAAGAACTGAACATTGACAGCGAAATGGGAACGGGTCCGGTCGCTCAAAAAGTAATCCGTGGGCCGTGAGTGGTCTCCCTTTATTATAAGTGCATTATACTGCCACCTAGTGGCACCAGCGGTAGCAGCAATGTCAATGCGGAGTGAAAGAAGAAATCGTGAGGGATCAAGCAATTCTGCTCAATGCTATTTTGTTATTAAAAATGTTGAGGGTATTTTTTTTTGGGGGGGGGGGGGGGGGGGGTTGAAAAATATGCCCAACTCTGGAGGATCCACTGTACATGAAAATATGTCACACGTCAAATGGTGTTTGCTTGAAGAAGAAGAAGTAGGCCATGTACTATTGGCTCAAAAATGGGTGACAAGACGGCAGGCGGGGGAGCGAGTGAGCTGCTGCAGAGAGCGAATCAAGTCCATAACCGGCAAGGTGAGGAGGGAGTGAACGGATGAGCGCCACCACCCTGCGTTATGTCGTTGGCTCCAAAGCAGGAGCCACACTCGCGCCCACCCTGACTGTGTGCGACTCTGTGTGTTACTGAATGCCACTGCACGCACAGACTCCTTCACCTCCACGTTGCGCACGGAGGGGTCTGGGGCGGCTTCCGGCCAGTCGGGCAACTCCTGGTAGCCGCCGGCTTTGGCGTTCAGCAGGTGGGACAGCGAGCCCAGCTGGAAGTGGTCTCGGTCTACACAAGGGGAGCGAAAGCGGATGAGGTCCAAATAGAGAGCGTCTTCACCCTCGCTGCTCTTGACCTGCCCCGGTACCTTTAAACGGAGATTCCAGGACGGGCGCAGGCTTGAGGGCCAGGAAGAGTTTCTTGGCATATTTGCTGAGGGCCCCGCTCTTGTCGGTGGGCACGATGAGCTGGCGGATGAAGCGCGCCCGATCGCGGATGTCGTAGTTCTGGTCGTACTTGGCCAGGTTGAGGACATACTGCGTCAACAGTTTGGTCTGTGGCAGGCAGGCATCAGGTGAAGAGGCTAAATGTCTAGACTGTAATTGTCCATATCAGTGTTATGGAGCCAAGGCAACATATTTCACATGAGAAATAAGAAAAACCTCAGAGCAAAACAACCAAAAATATGTCATGAAATGTGGATACACAACCAAATATTGGTGATAAATATAGAAAAATACAAATTTGGACTCAAACTTCACACTTTTTAGAGTAGCAACTTATTATGACCCACTTTACAGTCACTGGTAGTGTGGTGGTAAACTCGCCGGCTTTTGGTGCAGGTTCAAAACCCGCTCAGTGACGTGTGAAAATAAAAATTTCAAATGACCCACTTTAACATCCAACTGCATATTTTGCCCACAGTCATTCTCCAGAAATGTAGCTTGTTGTAATATTTGATGTCGCATTCTGAACACCAGGGGGCACTATTTGTAAGAAGTAGAAAGATAAGAGATGAAGAAGTACGCCTTATGGATAGAAAACAAGCTGTAGGAATATTGATGCGTGGGTTCATTCCAAAACAAAGTGAGTAAAAAACGAAATTCATGATCGCCTCGAGAGAATATGACATTCCCGAAAAAAAAATGCGTGCGGTCTCGGTGCTTTTCTCCGAGTGCAGACACGGTTTCGAGCATCCCTGCTCATTTTTGGACCAATGAAGTGAAATGCGTGGCACACCTGATGATCTTTTAATGCGCCGCGGCACACTGGTTGGGACCCACCGGGCAAAATTAAGATTTAAACGATACTAAGATTCAAACGGTAAACGGACCGCAAACCCACGCAACCTCAGGGACATTCCAGTGTATGCACCTTGCGGTAGTTCCTGTACCTGTTTGGAGTTGGTGAGGTAGAGCTTGGCGGCCAAGTTGAGTATCTGCAGCTTGACAATGTCCTCCTCGTTGGTGAAGGACTTGGCCATCTTCCTCAGGACGTCCGGGGCAATCTTAGGCACGTGCTCGCAGTATTCCCCGATCAGCCACAGGATGCTGGCCCGCGCCATCGGCACCTGGATGTTGTCCGTCAGCTTGGCCATGTGTTTGATGATGTCGCTGTGCTTCTCGGGCTGCATCTGCAGCAGCTTCTTGATCACCACCACCGACTCGGCCACCACCAACTCTGCCGGCCGCGAGAGACGCGCGTCGGTGATGAGGCGCTGCTCGCCGTTTCCACGGCAACTCGGGGCATTTTTAGCGTTTATGTGCACGTCGGGGGTTGGACATACTGTACTCACCGTCTCTGTTGGAGAGCAGCTGCACCAGGCCGTTCAGACACGTGTCGCGAACTTCTCCGATGTTGGTGGCGCAGCGGCCGATGGCTTGGATGGTGGCGGCCACAAAGTCTTTATCCACGCTTTTGATGTATGTCTGCCAGGGGCCGAGGGCAAGAAAAAACAGCCGGTGATGTTGAGCTTTTTCCCGAATGGGTTAAAAAGTTTGTACCTGAAACTCTCGAAGAATCGTGGAGATGTTTGTCTCATTGGCGAGATTGGTGAGAACCTCCAGCTGCATTAAAAAAATAAAAATAAAAAGTAGATAGCGTGGCAAATGCTTGGATACATGAGCAAGGTTAAAAAAAATATAGGAATGCGAAAATAACCTTCAGGATTTTTATCTGTGTCGGGTCTGTGGAGCGGATATAGAAACTCTTCAGGTAAGGTTCAAACATCCCCTTCGAGAAAGAACACGGGGAGAGAGATTGCAATTTTCGCATTCATTCATAAGCAGACATACAAATTGTCTGTGCCTGACTCACCCTTCTTTTAATGGTCATAGTGGCCACGTTTTGAAGAACAACATACTGGACTTCACTGGAATAAAAGCCAACAACGGGTTGAAAGGTGGAGAAAAAAAGAGAAATCGCGCCGGTGTCAAACGTGTTCCGAGCTCACCTGTGACTCCGCAGAAGACGCACCAGAGCCTTGGCGATCACGCCGACCTCCGCTTTGGGAGCGAGATGGAAGTAGAGCTGAGCCACGGCCATCACCACCTGTAGCAGAGGGATGAAAATGGAACACTTGAGCATCTTAAAAAAAAAAAAAAAAAAAAAATGGTGGTCTGCCGGTCATGATTTAATCCGATTTAAATACAAATCAATAAATTGTGAGGCTCCTTTCTTGAAATACTCAACACGATGTAAAAACGATTCCGGAATTTAACTCTTTACTTTTTTTTTTGAGTTGCTGGAACAGTTGGAGAAGCTGGTCAATTTAATTCCATTCAATTTGGGCACCTGCGATTGGCTGGGCAACCAGTTCAGGGTGTCCCTCGCCCACTGCCCGAAGACTGCTGGTTTAGGCTCCGGCATGCCTGTGGCCCTTGTGAGGGTAAGCGGATTCGAAAATGGATGGATGGGTTTGTGCGAGCGGTGCTTTCTTGTTAGAAGAAATGTTAGAAGGGCGGCCCGGTAGTCCAGTGGTTAGCACGTCAGCTTCACAGTGCAGAGGTACCGGGTTCGATTCCAGCTCCGGCCTCCCTGTGTGGAGTTTGCATGTTCTCCCCGGGCCTGCGTGGGTTTTCTCCGGGTACTCCGGTTTCCTCCCACATTCCAAAAACATGCATGGCAGGCTGATTAAACACTCTAAATTGTCCCTAGGTGTGGATGGTTGTTCGTCTCTGTGTGCCCTGCGATTGGCTGGCAACCGATTCAGGGTGTCCCCCGCCTACTGCCCGAAGACGGCTGGGATAGTCCGGCACCCCCCCGCGACCCTAGTGAGGATCAAGCGGTTTGGAAAATGGATGGATGGATGGATGGATGGATGTTAGAAGAAAAAAAAAAATAGTGGAAATACGGCACAAAAAATGGCCACCAAATATGTTGCGAGCTAAAAATTGGAGTCACGAGTGAACTTCAGCTATATTGCCACTCGAGTCAAGTGAAAAAAAAAAAAATGCGGCAAATAAAAGGTGGACTGTACCTTTATTCGCCATAATTCCCAAGCATGCGGGCAAGGACGTCACAGGTAAAGTCCCATTTCCTTATATTGGCTTGCGTAGGTTTTATTCTGAGTTATTAATTGTGTTTAATTGCCAGATTTTCCGTTTGAGAAAGTATCCTCACCAGAGAGTGAGCAGACTGGAGGCCGCTCCAACATCTTGTTAACATGAAAGCTTGAACAGAAAGTCAAGTCTCTGGAGACCATGACTGCGGCTCCACGTTGAATAATGTGTGCTAATGATGCAGGTGGTGGTGGTGGGTGGGGGGGGGGGGTGTTTACTAACAGCTGCGTTGCGACTCTGCAGGAGCGGCTTGGTGTTCCTCAGCAGCAGCCGGTGGTCGGGATCCATCACGTAAGGTTTCCGCTTGGCCAGGGCGGCGGCCTCGGCCTTCTTCTCCTTGTCCTCCTCGTCTTCGTCGTCGTCGTCGTCGTCGTCGTCGTTGCCATCGGAGCCGTAGAAGGTCTTGTCGCCGCTTCCACCCTCCTCCAGTAGGGACTCCTATGTGGAAAAAAAAAAAAGCCCGCCCCCCCCACACAATTACAGTTTCATATATTTATCTGGGACGAGTATTTTGCAGCCTGCGGCATATTCTAAAATTAAAATTTTGACAGCGCTCGTGTCTCCTACTAGCGCGACGACACTGGTTGTACATAAAGCTTTTTCTAGATTTGCAAAAATGCATCTCCAAGTAAAATAGTTACAAGACTTCTACTCCTAACACCCCAATAAATAAAAGAGAGTTCGGTTACAGCGGCGGCGCGAATCGTGATTGACGGAACCAACTCACATTGATGTTGGGGTTGAGGAACTGTGTCCTGGCGTAGCGCGTCAGCATGTTGATGATGACCACTTGGCCCCACTCCTCCACGTCGATCAGGAGGTTGCACAGTTTCCTGTAGTTCTTGTGGATCAAGTCGATCCGCTCCGGGCACACCTCCTCAAAGGCCATGACCACGCTGCCTGCCACCAGCTGTGGTGCAGCGAAACGGGGGTACAGTACAGTGAAACCCGACTATTTGCTGGGAATCGGATAGTGAAACTAAGCCAATCATTTTCAGTTGCAACAATTTGCCATGATCTCGAAGTGAAAGGGGGTTGGCTAAGGGAAGCCGCTCAGTCGCTAATTGGTGTTCATTTTGTTTCGCTGGGTCAATTTGTGAGTAGAAAATATGAAGGGGGAAAAAAAAAAAAAACCCACAAACACTCACAGTGGTTTTGTCAGCGAGGAGCTTCTCGATGACTTCAATCAGCTGGTCCTTCTGTTCTGGATCCAGACTGAGGATTCACAATGGCAGACACAATTTGGACTCAAGCGTACGGATTTTCCTGCCCGAGCAGGAAACTAAAATAGGCCCGTGACGAGGAAGCACACCTGTAGAGCTTTAGGAATGGCGTGGGCGGCGGTTTTCCGGACGTACGGAGACATGTCCGAAGCAGCCTCTTTAATGGCCAACATCATGATGGGAACGATGATGGTGACTCGGATGCTGGACAGAACTCGCAGCGCGCTGGCTCTGATCAGTTGGTTGGGGTCCTGTGAAAGCACAGAGTCATGAGGTGAACGGTGCACCAAGTGTCGTGTGTCTCTGAGTAGCGGACGGCAACACCAAATAGGCAAATTACGATGTTCATCTTGTCTTCTTATGAGCTAAAATCGTTTTTTTTTTTCTTTTTGGGTGAAAAGAAAATCTCTTATTGAGCTGACAGTTTGAGCTGTCACTTCGTCGCCTTCGTCGAAGCTCCCGTTGAAAAATCCCTCATGTATTTCTTAATACAGTAACTCAAATCTTCATTTTGGTCACATTTATTTTTTGTTTACAACAACTTTGACAATCCAGACGCCCCCCCACAAAAAAATCATATTGGCACTACCTGCCATCCTCAAAAAAAAAAAAAAAAAAAAAAAGGTGGTCTGCAAACAAATCAATGGACAAACAATAGCACCACCGCCCGTTTTGTACCTTCAAGCCTCGCTGGAAGGTGGAGATGGAGAGCAGGGCGAGGTCTTGCTGCTCTTCAGCGTAGCGCACGAGGTAAACGTAGACCAGCTTCTTCACCTGCGAGCAGAAAGGGAGACCAAAGAAAATGCAATTATTTCCGTCGCAAAGCCAGGCAAAAAGCAACACGCTGATGAAAGGCACGGACGAGGTGAAGACAATTGCAATTTCCAACCATGAGGCTGTGCAAAATATGCTAATGCATAAAAAGATGGTGCAAAAACATGACACAGAGGAGGAGGAAAGAGCGGATGATGCATACCTCGATATTTTTACAAGCCACATTTTTCACCACCGCAGGGAAGAGGTCTGACGCGTTTTTCCCTCGAGCGATCATCTGTGGGCCAACACAAAAAAGAACTGAGTCGGGATTTCACACGCAGGGGAATGTGGACTCTGACAGCGTATCGCTTCACTCTCAAAGATTTGCACAAACTCGCTCCAGCGGGGGGGATACGGACCGAGCAGATCGCGGCAGCGTGATGAATATTTAACAGCCGACTGTATCTTTGCCGCCGCAGTTTAAGCTCTAAAACGCTTCCAGTGAGTCTCTTAAAAGTTTCGGGGACATTAACTGCGGCAAAGCAAACAGCTCGTTCTTCCCGTGCACCCGTTGCGCGTTGAAAGAGAAATGATGACTCACAGCCACAATGCGTTTCATGGCCTCCAGCTTCAGAGAGTCTTTGTTGCTGTCCAGCATCTCCTTCAGGTCGTCGTGTCTGCGAGGGAAGAAACGCGTACAGTTTGGATGGAAGACTCAGCCCGAGTACAAAGCGTTATTACGTCTTGCCACAAAGCGATGAATCTCTCGAGAGCGGCAGCTCGGTCGCACGCGAGGCGTTTGTCCAAGCTCCGACTTTCTGGAGCTGACTTATGAGCGTTTTGTGTTTTATGGCGAGCCATCAAACTTCGCCGCACATAGGCGATGACAGAAAATCAAATTGCTCACGATTTAGTGGCGCTCATTTGTCTGGTGTGGTGATTCTCAACGTTTGCGACTGAAAGAAGTCAGTCAATGCCCCCAACTGTGCTGAAACGTATTTTTTAAATTGAAAAATAAAGACATATAAATTGGATGCATTATTATTATTATTATTATTATTATTTGCATTAATCTTATCCTTGATACCATTTTGATTTAATTTAAAATGCAATACCTTTTATTCGAATCATGAAGTTGCGTTAATTTCCTTTATTTAACTCCAGTGTTAATACCCAAACTCCGTAATGTTCCAGTAAAACTGATATAGCACCCATAAAGAAATCTTTCACAACTAAGCTTTTGCCTTTTTTTTTTTGCAAAGGATAAATAATATCTGCCTGTGAACTTTATTAAACTGTCTACTTGTTTATGTTGAAATATCCTTGAATAGCTTGAAGGGTTCTAAAACGACAACTATTGATGCTATGCTAACTGTTAGCATGCCAATGTCGTTTTCAATTATATGTTAGCATTAAGCTAGCCATTCTAAAGACAATGTCTGGCGGTATTTAAACACACGTAACATTCTCTTTGTTTGATTTTTTTTTTGGTTGACAGTAAAGATAGAGTGTCTGAGAGTGGCATCAAACGGCTTGAAGCTTCTTTATCAACGACGGCGCATAAATCAAAAAGTCACACGTCTCGTACGTCAAGGCACCACGGTAATTAATTTGAAATCGATTGCAATCAGACCAAATCTCTAAGACTAGTGCATCTTTGAAGGAACCCTGAAAATGGCCACTTCAAACCAAAATGGCAGATTTCCCCCGAGTATTTTGGGCTACAGGTTCTTTCCGGTGACTTTCCCGGACACTCAATCATCTCACGATAAGACATGTCAAGAAAATTCAGACGTGAATTACGGTGCAAATTGTACCAAAAATCTGTACAAGGCTCATTCATAGCGTTTCACAGAGCAGTTTCCACGGTAACCATATGCGCAGCAAAATGAATTTCAAATGCAGGCATGCGGGGATGGAAAATGTGACCATCACAACCGCCCAAACAACAGTGAAAGCTCATTTGTATAATGGCGCCTACTAATTAACTTACAACCCATGATTGGGATTTGTATAGTGGTTGACTGGCACGGACGGATGAACAGGTTCTTATTCAAAAGGAAAGCTGCATGCAGGCACACATGCGAAATTTTTCACACCCAAAAAGACCGTCTGGAGAAGACGGGGCGATTGTATTGCTGATCATTGCATCAATTGAGCATCACATTGCGGTGGAGGCCCGGTGATGTTGTCGTGCGGCATTTCCATCACTGGAAAAAAACAGGCTCGTCATCATTGAAGGAAAGCGTGTAGACGCATATGGACATGAAATTGTGTCACCAGGGGTCATCTGGCAGAGCGTGGTGCCAAACTACACAAGCAATGCGTGACCAGGTTGGTGTGGGGCGGCATCTCTCCTACATTGGATGAAAGAAGGGAATGTCCAGAGATCCTGACAGGACATCATTGGAAAGAGGATAACTCCAAAGGGGTTCGAACACATGAAGAAATGCGTAAATAAATGTTAACATGCTTCTTCTGTTTGAGTTCTTCTTACTAAGTCATAGTGTCTGTCTCATCACAGGTAAGCTATTTTTAGAACGGATCCGTTACATACATTTTTGCATTGTCTCCCTGGTCGTGCTTCCTCCCTCCTCCCTCCTGTGTGTAACTGCTCAAACGCTCACCCCTCCCCTCTCTGCTCAACAGAAAGAGAACGCCGCCGTCCCAATTAACTTCAAAGAAGGGGCTTGCTTACGCAACTCTGCATGCAGCCAAACATATTCTGCCCCGTCCCCCCCTCGGCTCATTACCGGTCAACACCCACCTTGAGAAATCAATGCAGAGTAGTCAAGTCAATGGGTCTAAAATCAGTCCGACCCCAAGTGGTCATGAAAGGTAACGCAGCGAGATTCTGACAAGGGATTCTGGTAACCAGTGGTCACCAAAAATCTCCATTCGCAGTCGGTGATGAAAATCCACGTTTCAAAATGAGGAAATTGAGTTCTGTTAGAAACTTAGAAGTCGAAAGACTGAAATCGGCTCAGGCGTTCTGTTTGATTTGGAGTGATCTGCACAGCCACGTTGGCTCTCTTACTCCCGTTTGACGAGTGGACTGCCATCCCACAGCAGCGTTTAAGAAAACGGTTGAATTTTTGGGGCCATCATTACAGAAGGTATGTTATGCTCGTATCAATCTCACTTTAGGAAAGAAAATTACTGAGGTTGCGTTTCTTCTTCTCAAAGCGCTGGAAATAATTTGACACCAACTTCTTGCCTCTTGAATTCTGGATCTACCCTGAATTATTTAACCAAGGCAGCGTGCTGGGTCTCCGGTTACCTGAAAAAGGGACTCTCCACCTGGAACGTTTGCACGACAGTAGGACAACGTTGTGACTCTTTTTCCCCCCCCCACAGAAAACCAGTAATTTTGTATTTGCATGACCCAGATGAAACATTCAAAGTTTCTAAATTTACAAAATACTCAAATTAGGCTTGCGACACCTCGCTTGCATTGTTTTGCTTATTGCGTTCTGGCTATTATGCGGGACGACCAAGCTAACAGATCAGTTGGGCGCGTTGTTAATGAACCGAGCAGCTCCCGTCTGCTCAAAATATCATAACTTGTGAGCAGCAGCATCTAAAAATAGCGAAATAAAAGGCGCCTAAACACACTAAGGAGTCGCTCCGAAGTCAGTAAGTTTATTGCCTGTATGGCGGCGAATGAGCTGCATTTCTGAGTCTCAGAATCAGGAAGGGATGACGAGAAAAGAAACGACGTGCTAAATGCTAAGCTAACCTAGAAATTGGCGCAGCTAGCGTATTTAACACCACAATTAAGTGCTTGGATGATGGAGTCCACTTTTCCCAGAAGTCTGACTGAGAACGTGCAAATTGGGACAGCAAAATAGCTGGCAATGCCCCCCCCCCCCCCCCCAAAAAAACCTCCACAAAATTAGGAAGTTGCTCCTCAAAAGAAGCCATCGAATTGCAAGATTGGTCCGCAAAGAAAAAAATATTTACAGCCTTGTAGTCATTCTTTTATTTTTTTCCCAACAGCTAATTTAAGCAGCCCAACAATCGATTAATCGAGATCTAATTGATGACCAAATTTATCCACGGGTCTATGCCACTTCCTAGGTTTGAAGCTCATTGACAGTCCAGCACATTTGGCATTGTGGCGACCATCCTACCGCAAAGGTTGACTTTGTGAACTCCCGTTACCGCCGCCACCTTCCTCCAGTGGTGCTCGTTCCTCCTGATCTCTTCCTCCATCGCCGCCGCCTCCTCCTCCTCCTCCTCCGCTGCTGCTCCCTGAGCGGAGGTGGCGCAACTCGTCGGGCCTCAGGGCGCTGTACCAGGTCTGCTGCCCGCCATCGGGGGTGAGCACCGGGCTCTTGTCCTCCTCGTGGCCCTGCACCTGACTCTGCACCGTCTTCACCATGTTTACCGCGCTTACGGGCAGCTGCAGTAGCTTCTGCATGGCGGTCATCTTCTGTTTTTTGTATTTTTTTTCTTTTAAACAAAAACTTGGCAAACCCCCGCCCCGTTAAAGCGCTCAAGCAAGAGAGGCCGGTAGATCCTCTCGTGTTGTTTCCAAAACAGCTTGAATGTCACAAGTCCAATTTTCTAGTCCAATGTGGACATCTCACGCAGGGATGACGCAACAAGACTCTCCAGAAGTGCTCCACTTCCTGCAAAGAAAAAAAGACATCTCCGTGGCGACGGCGACACGGTAATCCGAATTTGATTGCCGGGGGATGCTTTCCATTCCTGTTCCTGCGCCTACTCCTGCTGCTGCTGCGCGTCTGGCCAAGCTGCCATCAGCCGTTCTGTAAAAAGGATGCTCGTCACAGAGGGGCGTGGAGTCCCCTCCCTGCCGTTCACGTGCTCGCTGTTGCAGAGCCCGGCCTCTCCCTGTCGCTCAGTCATTGCACACACAGGCGCACACAGGCGCACACGCGTGCGGAAGCGCGATCATGATGACACGTCGCTACTTTCAGCTTTTTTTAAAAAAAATCTTGAATCCCCTCGCTCATTATAACCATCGCAGCTTTTTTTTTTTAAAGTGGTGTTTCATTCATCTAACATGACTCAGCAGCGTTCTCGGCAGCCCCCCCCACCCCGCAAACAGGGTGAAAAGGAGTCCTGCTGTGATGATGTGCCAGAGCTCAGTCGGCTTCAGCTGCAAGCTTAATTTTCAAAGAAGACACGATTCATTTTTCAGGCATTTTAATTAGGTCTGCACCTATTGATTATATACGAGCACACTGAATGGAGACCGTAGCGATGATCCCGTTTATAAATTAAGGAAAGTGAATAGCAACTGACTGCGTTATTCGACAACAAAAAGGTGCATGTGAGAGGCAGTGGGCGTCGCCATCTTCACAAAACACACCATATGTGACTTGGTGGTGCTTGAAAGTGGCAGATCGTTGCCCAAAGTCGCTGCCAAGTCCTGGACAAAGAAACTTGCTGATGTCACAATTCACCAAAATTCACAACAGTCCACTCACAGACACATTTTCAGAAATTGTCTGATAACAAACGTTACCCTTGGTGTTCTATAGACCATCATCTTCGGGTGAAAACAGTAGAGGGACAAGTTTATCATGTCTGCACAACCAAAATACACCGCTGTGAATGTGTTATGTTAGATAAAAGGGTTGAACAAAACCCATACATACAATACCTTCCTACAGATCACACAATGCGATGGACCATTGCCGAACAAATTGTGTTTGACTGTATTGGGAAACACTCCCCAAATACCCGAAAAGCTTGGTCAACCAGCACATGAATTTCCAGTCAAAGTTGTCATTCATCGATATGGAAAACCAGTACAAAAAGATGGTGAATCAAAACTGGTTCACCTGCAGACACTCCAGAGCGTATATACAAACCTCAATCACATTGAGGTTGAGGAAGTGAACAATATCAATCAAAATAGAATACAATGATTTGCCTATCTTTTGATGCTCGCAACACCTTCCAAAAAAGCTGTGACCAAAAAAAAAAAAAGAAAAAAAATAAACTCTTTTATCTGCAACCACAGATAAAAAATAATGGCAACCGGTACTCAAACAGACAAAAGGTCAGATTTCACAAACCCAAGTTCTGACCTCAACAAGGAATGTGCTCCCTCTACTGGTGGGAAAGAAAAGTGACACGGCTTCATCCATCCATCCATCCATCCATCCAATTTGCACTCACACACCCACACGTGGACGGTTACGAACAATCACTGGACACAACATGCATGTTTTTGGAACTTGGGATGAAACCACCGCTAAAAAGTCACACAAGCAAGGACAAAAAAAAAAAAACACTAACTCCAAAAAGGAAGACCAGCACCTTGAGCCTGCAACCCCAACCTTGCTAAGCACTAATCCACCATGCAACCATCCAACACGAAGCTGGAATGAGCAAATAACGTATTTTACTGTACTGTGTCATCACAACTTATTTAGTACAGCGATACCTGTAAAATGGTCCAGTGGTTAGCACGTCGGCTTCACACAGTTTTCCCAGCTTCCCTGTGTGGAGTTTGCATGTTCTAGTTTTTTTTGTCCTTACGTGGATGTTATTGGCTGGCAGTGTCCCCCGCCTACTGCCCGAAGACTGCTGGGATAGGCTCCAGCACCCCCCGCGACCCTAGTGAGGATGAAGCGGTTCCCTGTAAAATGCTCCTCGGTAACAGAGTTTTTTTTCCTTACTTGCTAAGTTTTTGTATTGCGGGCCCCATGGAGATAGCCTTGACCACTCCATGCCCCCACCCTACCCCCATTAGGATAAAAGTTTCCCTCCGCCACTGCAGCCAAATACCGTTTCGTAATTCACCATGTTTCGACACTTGCTATCAAAATTATCTATTCAAAAACCGAATATGTACTGGAACAAAACAAAACAATGTGTCGACCTCTAACGCGCCGGTTGTGGGAGCGTCCAATGAACGATGCGTTGCCCTAAAAAGATCGCAAATGCGGGTTCGCGGAATGAGTGCTTCGGAAAAGGGAGGGAGGGGGTGGGGGGGTGCTGTCCAGTAGCGATGGTGCTGAATAAAATGGAGTTGAGGCCTGGCGGGGATCCTTTTAAAACGGACTTTTATTACGTTTCATACCACCAATTTACAATGTCCATTTAATGGTACACGAATTCAAGCTACTTTCTTCTTGTTGTTATATTTTTTTTTAGCTTGAATTTGGAATCAGTTCACGTTACCACAGGGAGAACGTTCGAGCGAACCAAATCACGACCACCAACCAATCGCATACAGCTAATACGGAGATGGTGGAGGGCATTCGATTGGAGCTAGCTTGATTCAGGCCAGATGTCGAAATGGATATAACGCTCAAACGTGAATGTAAACATTTGGCTCCGAACGCGAGCGCAGGTGTACCTTTTGTAGTCCGAGGAGAAAATCCCGCCACTCGCCGGATCGTGGCCATATTCGGGCTCCCCGACGCTGGAGGAGCCCCCTTTCTCGTCGTTGAAGGCCGAGCTGGCGGACATGGTGCTGGCGTTACAGTGTCTTCGACCTCCCGCCGAGGCGACCGAGATTTTTGTTGCGGGTATAGAAGCTGTTCCACGGCCCTTACAGGCGGACAGGCACCGTGTAATCCCTGGGAGGAGGAGGATAATAGTTGCGAGAGGAGAAAGGGGGGAGGGGGGGCTCTGATGCGCTGATCACGTGACAGAAGGAGGCGAGGAACCCGGAAGTGCTTGGCCTAGATTGGCTCGTAAATTTTAGGTCAAACCATTTAAACCACTGGACCACCCGGTCCCCCATATATAAGTTAATGATGTCATTTTGAAATATCTTATCCCAAAATAAAAGACAATGTGATTACACATATAGAAGTTGTGATGTGTTTAACAATATGTACATATCTAGATGATTTAAGAGTTTATTTTTTTAAGGCGCATACAATTAACACTGCCAATGCATTACAATGTAATCGAGAGGGTAATACCATTTCCACCACTGAGGGTGATCACCATACACCTTTGTCTCCTCATTAGGAAACAATTTAATTATATTCAATTGTATGGATACTTTAATATATACTATGGACTCAAGACAACATATTTAACAAAGATTCCATTCGTATAATCGTAATTTTTTTATTTCAGTTTTGGTCTGTGACTCTTCCACTGTTTCTCGCTGAAAAAAAGAATGTTCTGTCCTATATTCAATAAGTATTATTTTAACTTTTATATGAATTAGTTTATTTACGAATTAGAATAAAATCATAGTATAGTGTTTTTTTTGTTTCATAGAATACCATAAAAATATAAAAACAAGAACCCAAACGTATTTTCAATGCATGTAGTACGCATGCGCAATGCTGCTCCTTTCGTTGTCTTGGTAACAAGATTAACAAGCGTTTTCAAAAACGCATCGAAAACACTTAGGGTAAACTTACGTGACATTTCAAATCCAGGTTGAAAGTCTACATTGTAAAAACAGAAAACGAAAAGATGAAGCGAAATAGTTCAACACTAACCGCGTATGTACATGGATAGTGTTGACCATCTGTTGAACTCTTTATCAAACTTGCTGCTAATGCTAATGCCAACCTTACCGTTTTTGTTCCTTTTTGACTTGCAGCTCCTCTCGGGCGATGAAAAGATCCACTTCGGGGATGCAGCGAGTCCTCCACAGTTCGAGATACACGGGGAGCTTCGCGGGTTTCCATAGCCGAAAAGGCTCCAGGATGCTTTCGGACAGCAAAACGGGTCGAAGCTTAGCTCAGAGGAAAGCCATTAGGGTAACGTCATTGGTCCCTCGTCTCGTCTTCATTCGGTACACTTTCACCATCGAGGTCCAGAAAAATTGCTCCCACATTATTTGAGGGAATGATGTATGATAACATTATCAAAACAAATAAAATGCACATCACATTTTATTTGGGGAAATAAAAAAAAATATATATTTTCGAAACGAACATCTTGTTTTATCAACATTCTCAATTATTAATCAAGTGTAAAAAGAAGTTGACATAAAGTAAAATAATACGCGATCCAAGTGTAACGTTGCTAACAAGTCATGATGTGAGTGAGACCCACACAGCAGCACATTTCTCCCCAGCTAGCGGCATATTTTGTGCCTTGTGTCTTTCTCTTCGCAGGTGCTGGATGAGGATGGCAATGATGTCACACCTCGGCCCCTGTATGAACCCGAGCCCAAGGACCCACACGGCAAACCGCAGCGATCCTTCTTTGACGATTACTACTCCAGATGGGACACTTCCAAATCCTCCTCGTTTTCCATTGTGCCCTCTTCCGGGTAACAATCTTACACGTTAAACTGCTCTGTTACAGCTGAAGCTGTTGTGATATGTGCTCTGTGAATGAAGTTGTCTTTATATCAGGAGAGGAAATCAAAACAACACGACTACATATCACATTATTCCACACAATAGTAAAGAAATGGACAATTTATTTGTGTCACTAAAAATCTACTACCGCTAACCATGTGCAACATATTTTCTTGTGTTCCAGGTCGAGGTGGAACAGCAGTCTGCCCAGCATTTCGACCAGAGCCTCGTTGGCCTCTCAAAGTGGCGTGGGCTTCAGCAAGTTGGACACCAGCCAACCACTCGGTTGATATTTCCCTCACAATTAGACGGGGTAGCAAACGGACCAATATTGTTACGTGCTTTCCTCCCTTCCCAGACACAGCGAGACAAGTTGTGAGTCAGCAGACACCGGAGGAGATTCCGTTAGATGAGGTGTTGAGCATCTACATGACTGAGACGGACACCATCATACTTCTGGATCTGCCCAGCACTTGTATGTCAGAGGAGGCTGAAAACGCTCAGGCCACTAAGTCAGTAAAGACCTTTTTATTTTATATTTTACATGGGGAAAAAAAAAAAAAATTCAGACGGACACCTTTCTAACATTACTTGAGGTTGTGTTTTCTTGAAAGCGGGATCATGAATATGAACAGGGGCGGAGCTATGTGGTGGTCATGGCCACCCCTTGTCACTCTCTGGCCAGCCCCCACATCGAGGGAAAGATTTTGATACCTGGGATTTTTCTGCCATTTTCACATGGATGCAATGTTCTTTCGACTCCTTGATAAATAAATAGAAGCCCTGAGCAAACGTCCCAAAACACCGCCTGTATCGTCATGTGTGTGTCTTTAGGGAGAGCAACATCCTCTATATTGAGCTGTGCAACAACAGATTGGGCAACGACAAATACGTCGAGCGAGCCATGCAGACGTTTGTCGGCGCGGCGAAACACAAAAAAGTCCAGAGCGAAAAGATTGTCATGCACGATCAAGGTAAGATCGACCACAGATCTGCTGTTTGTTCGGCTCGCTCAAGTTGGAATCCTTTGTCACAGGCACCATCGCCACCATCTGGGAAATATACGACTCGTTCCAAAATGAAGCTCCGAAAGCGGAGAAGGCTGTGGAAAGCATGGTGGACATTGGCAAAGATCCAAAGCGGTTGGGAAGCTTCAGCAGTATCAGCACAGTCGGCACTGGTAATTACTACAAAAAAAAATTATATATATATATATAGTGATATTCACTCTAAGTGATATTCACTTGAAGACACTGCAGAGGCAAAATATTTCATGTTCAAAGCGATGAATGTTATTCTGGGTTGTTTACAAATATTCTCTCATTTTGAATGACTGCTGGTTTAAAAAATATATATATATAATTATATATATATATATATATAAATAATATATATATATAAATAATGTATCTATATTAAAAAAAAAAAAAAAATTTTTTTTAATATATATATATATAAATAATATATATATAAATCAATATAAATAATGTATATACTGTATGTATAAAATAAAATATATATTTATTTATTTATTTATTTATTTTTTTTTTAAACCAGCAGTCATTCAAAATGAGAAAATATTTGTAAACAACCCATAACAGTCATCGCTTTGAACATGAAATATTTTGCCTCTGCAGTGTCTTCAAGTGAATATCGTTTGAAAATAATTTTCAAATATTTAATTCTGCGTTTGATTACGTTTTACACAGCGCCTCAACTTCATTGGAATGGCGGTTTGCATTTGTGCCATGTTGCTTGTCACGTGAAAGAGGCTTCTGTTGACTTTGTCTCGCATGTGCCCAGCCAGTACCGGTAGCTCCCTGTTCAAGATGCAAGGGGGCGATATGAGCGACGAGCCCGAGCTGCAGGTGATCTTCAAGTCGGAAACGTTCCAGCGCAACTTGCTGATCATGGAACGTTGCCTCGTCGCCAACATCTTTCAACCCAGGCTGGCCGCTTATAGAAACCTCCCCGAGATAAAAGGTATTCAAGCGGCCCGACGAATGGAGATGTTTGTTTTGAGTATAGTCACGAGCCCGCTGTGTTTTAAGAACTCCCCGTTGAAACGAAGCCTGACTCTGAGAAGCTCACCAAGGAGGAGGAGGAGGAAGAGGATGAGGAGGAGGAAGTGGGTGAGATGGGGAATGAGGAACCGGAGGTAAAGGAGGAGGAGCAGGTGAAAAAGGAGGAGGAGCAGGTGAAAAAGGAGGAGAAGGAGGAAGTGGAAAAGGAGGAAGAGGAAAAAGAGGAGGAGGAGGTGGAGGAAGAGCCAGATCCTTCTCTGGAACTTCTCTGGACCTTCAGTTGCGAGCTCACCAAAGGATGGAACATCACCTGCATGGCTTGGAACAAGCAGAACACGGTAAGAAAGACATCTGGAACCCTTTTATGTACAAACCCAAATTCCAGTCTTCACCACATTGTCAACTAGTGAGTAAATGGCGCAACGGTTTGAGAGCAATGTTTCTCAATGTACTCTAGCAAGGAAATGGTGAATTTTGTCTTCGACGGTCTGCAATATCATTTTGAGATTCAGAGAATCTGGCAAAATCCCTGCATGCAAAGCGGCGAGGTTGAAAGCCAACGTTGATCCATGAGGCGACACTGCGTTCAAAATTGGCATCGTTGTGTCAAGCATATTTCCACGTGGGCTCAGGAACACTTCATAAAATCATTGTCAGATAACAGAGTTCATTGCTACACCCACAAATGCAACTTGAAACTCTACCATGCAGAAGCAAAGCCATACAACAACATCACCTCGACGCACCGCTCGCTTCTCTTGGCCAGAGCTCAACTGAGATGGATGTGACGCAACTCGGAAAAGTGTGCTATGGTCTTATGAGTCCGCATTTCGAAATTTCTTTGGGAAATCAAAATGGAAACTTGACTATCCCGATTGTTACAGTGAAACTCCTCTACAACGAAATTGTGTTTGCAGCAAGAAATCTTTCACAACAGGGGGTTTTTCACTGTAGCAAATTTGATCTTGGATGTAAACACACACACACACGCACACACACACACATTAATGCATGAATATTTTTTTCACACTAGGGGGTATTTTCGCCCATGTAGGTTTCGTTGTAGATGAGTTTCACTGTATCAGCGTAAAGTTCAAACCCCAGCATTTGTGAGGGTTGTCTTAGACCTGAAATCCTACCAATGTCATTTACAGGGATGCCCCTGCTTATTCCAGCAAGGCCACATTCTGCACGTTATAACTGTGTGACTGCGTCGTAAATACGGGCTGGCTGCAGTCCAGACCTGCCTCCCGTTGAAAATATGTGGCCCATTATGACGTGTAAAATATGAACACAGTGACACTGGACTATTGATATTGCGGTTCATCGTTCATACCCCAGCTATGGCGCAGATTTTCTCAGATCAATATTTTTATGAGTTACAGTAATCATGTATGTGTGTGTGTGTGTGTGTGTGTTTTTTTTTTCCGTTCCCGTGTCAGGATCTGCTGGCCGTCGGCTACGGTGACTTCGTCCCTGGGAGAAAAGGCCTGATCTGCTGCTGGTCCATCAAGAACCTGAGCGTATGTAGATTATATTCCAGAATGTAATGCTGACTCATTTCCAGCATCACGTGTCCACTTGAGTCATGTTTCTACTTGAACTTCGACATTGACATTGTCAAGATTGCACTCAGCGCACGTTGACTGATTCCAACGCGTTCTGCTGTGTGCAGTGGCCAGAGCGTCTATACCACTGTCACAGTGGCATCACGGCGCTGGATTTCTCCTCCACCAACCCCGACAAGTTGGCGGCGGGGATGCACGACGGCACGGTCGCCATCTTCAGCGTGTCCGATCGAGAAACCCGCACATTCCTCGCCAGCAGCATGTGAGGTTGCGAGCACTTGTCGCCTACGTCCAGCTTTACCTCACGGTGGCCTTTTCGTAGAAAAATAGATCGCCGGAATTAAATTTGGATCGTTTCCCAAGCACCTTGAGAATCTCTTCACGTCCTGATGGCATGTTCTTTGGTCTCGTGAAGAGATTGCAAGAGGAGGCACGTTCATCCCGTGTGGCACGTCACCTGGGTCAGGCAGGAGATGTCGATTTCCGAGGAGGATGTGGTCGAATCCGTCATGTCCGTGTCGGAGGACGGACATGTCCTCAAGTGGCTCCTGTGCAGCCACGGCCTGGAGGGCATCGGTAGGAGACAATGCTGAATTCCCCCTATTGTTGTGATACAGCGAATCTCTCTTCATCTCAGGTGATATGGATATTGCCGAAAATGTTCAATATCATGTGAACAAATACAGTCGAACCTCGGTCTTCGTCCATAACCCGTTCCAGAAGGCTGTTCGAAAAACGAAATTGTTCGAAAAACGAAACCACGCTCTTTTTAAAATAAAAATGTTTACTGAACACGTCTGCTCACAATGGGAAGCAACACGAGGGAGCGTCACTTCCTCGTCTACCCGAGGAAGCATCACTTCCTCGTGTAAGGAAGGCGAGAGGGGTCAAATGGTGCATTCAAGTGCGCTCAGTTTGTTGGAGAACCGACATTTGTTCGTCATCCGAGGCATAAAAAACTCGAAATTTTTGGTCGGAAACCGAATTGGTCGAGAACCGAGACGTTCGAAAACCGAGGTTTGACTGTACATTAAAAAAGAAAAACTTCACCCCTCCCACATTATAGATGGATTAACACGCTTTTGAAGAAGTTGCACGACTCACTCAGTAAGCTGCAGTCATATTGGTTGCTCTTGGCAGAGGATCAAGAATATATGTCTGAGTTGTGTTCAAGTATCTGTCGGGTTCTGTACATAACACTACAACAGTGATGCTATAAGTTATCCCGTTTGCGGTGGTTTGCGTTGTGTGTTAGCGTTGGGCAAGTGGTTCGTGAGGAAAGTGTAGGTGGTTGTTTCAACATACACAATGTTTAATTCTCTTTGTTTTATGTTTAGTTTGACAGTAACAATGTGGCAATAATTAGCTTGATGCAATGGACAGACAAAATAGGATTTGCAGGCATCATCTCTATTTGTCAGCCTTCAAGGACAGTTTTTTTTGGGGGGGGGGGGGGGTTCGCATCGATCACCAGGCTGTCCACGATTGCCATTTGCTAGGAGAGATGAAAGGATCACTTCAAAATTAAATGTGTGTTGCTGGGTTGAGTGAACGCTGGCGCGTTTGGCTGCCGCTGCTCAACCCGCATTGTGTTTTATTGTTTTTGTTCCTGATTGTCAAGTGTCCTTGGGTGTCTTGAAAGGCGCTTATAAATAAAATGTATTATTATTATTATTATTATTATCAGGCATGCTGGAGCTGAGGAGAATCCAAGACGGCATCAAGAAGGCGGAAGGCAACAAAACCAAGAGAGAGGGAATTCTGGTTTCCACTGCAACGCCCGGTCTTTGCTTGGATTTTCACCCAAGCGTAAGTTTAATTTTTATGCAGTAATGTTGTGTGATCCGATGACAAGATTTCATCGGTCCCGCCCCGTAGGATCCCACTATCTACTTGGCCGGCACTTCAGAGGGTGTTATCCACAAGTGCTCCGTGTCCAACCACCATCATTACCTGGCCCTTTATCAGAAACACCTCGTAAGTCTGGCCTTCACTCACCACTCGGCCGGCCGCAAATGCTTCCGTGACGTCTCCCTTCCTTGCCCTTATCTCTACAGTGCCCCGTCAACCAAGTCCAATGGTCCCCGTTCAGCCACGACCTGTTCCTGAGTGGCTCCGCCGACTGGACCGTCCAGCTGTGGAAGGAGGGCTGCCTGACGCCGGTGATGGGCTTCACCTCCATCCAGAGTCCCGTGCTGTCCGCCAGGTGGTCCCCGCTCTGGCCCTCGGTGTTTGCCGGCATCAAAAGCGAACAGCTGGAGATCTGGGACTTGAACGCTTCCATGTGAGTCTCCGTTGGTTACTATCGTTAGTTTTGTGTTCACTTGAGCCGCGTTGCTACTTGAGTGCGTTTCGTGGGGCTGGTTGAATCGTGTGTTTAAGTTTCTACCGGATTCATGTCTTACTGTTCTCTCTCCATTTTTCTCTCAGTGAGTGAGTAGTTTGACCTTATGTCAGTTTTTTTCTACATTGGATAACTCCTCTTCACACATCTATGCTAGCTGTGAATGTCCAAAATTGTGACTGATTGCAACTCCCTCAGGATGGACCCCGTCATCGTGGAGCCCGCCGCACGGGGCCTCAACTTGACATCCATGCGGTTCGCCAGGCGCTCAAATTGCATCCTGGTCGGGGACTCGAGAGGACAAGTGAACTTCTACAGGATCAAGAACCTCAGCGTGGGGCCGGACAAGACGGTAGCGCCGACGTCACCCTTAGTGTAGCGTTTGTCCCCCACGGCCGCTCTTATCACAGATGCTTTCGTGGATTGGATTTGTCTATTACAGAAATCCCCGTGACACTAACTCAGTTTTCGTTTTTTTTTTTTTTTTGTCTTTCTTCCAGGTGCCAAGTTTGGAGGATCTCGTTCACTTTCCTTCCAGTACTTCGTAGTTTTCACCAACAAAGTGTGACTGAGATGTTCATAAAAAGTGTTTATGTTTCGATCAATGTCCGATGTGGTCGTCCTCATGTGTCTCTCCGTTAGACAGATGGCTTCATGTGTTTGAGTCAAGGTTCTTGTTTCGACTTAAAGCTCGGATTGAGCTGATGTGTGACACTTCTACTTGAGTCACGTTTCGTGGTTCGGGTTGAGTCATGTTTCTTCTTGAGGCATGTTTCGGGTTTCGCTCGGAGTCGTGTGTCGAGATTCTACTGGAGTCGTATTCCTATTTGAGTCGTGTTTCTATTTGAGTCGCGTTTTTGAGTCATGCTTCACGTTACCGTTTGAGTCGTGTTCCTACTGGACTCGTTTTCCGTGTCAAGATTCTACTGGAGTCGTATTTCTATTTGAGTCGTGTTTCTATTTGAGTCGCGTTTTTGAGTCATGCTTCACGTTACCGTTTGAGTCGTGTTCCTACTGGACTCGTTTTCCGTGTCAAGATTCTACTGGAGTCGTATTTCTATTTGAGTCGTGTTTCTATTTGAGTCGCGTTTTTGAGTCATGCTTCACGTTACCGTTTGAGTCGTGTTCCTACTGGACTCGTTTTCCGTGTCAAGATTCTACTGGAGTCGTATTTCTATTTGAGTCGTGTTTCTATTTGAGTCGCGTTTTTGAGTCATGCTTCACGTTACCGTTTGAGTCGTGTTCCTACTGGACTCGTTTTCCGTGTCAAGATTCTACTGGAGTCGTATTTCTATTTGAGTCGTGTTTCTATTGAGTCGCGTTTTTGAGTCATGCTTCACGTTACCGTTTGAGTCGTGTTCCTACTGGACTCGTTTTCCGTGTCAAGATTCTACTGGAGTCGTGTTTCTATTTGAGTCGCGTTTTTGAGTCATGCTTTTCTGAGTCGTGTTCCTACTGGACTCGTTTTCCGTGTTTTAACTGGGGTCATATTACTCCTTGGATCAGGTGATGATTCTTCAGCGTCGTATTGATTTTTCTGCCTGAGACTCGTTTCATGTTTCTTGATTTATTTTTCGAATGTTTCTACTTGAGTTGTGTGTGACGTTTCTGCTTAAGTCATGTTTCATGTTTCTACTTGAGTCATGTTGCGTGCCGCGAGTTTGGTCATAGGTCTACTTGAGTCATGATTCACATTTCTACTTGAGTTTGTGTTTTTATGGAAGTCACGCTGCCAGTTCTCGACTTCACTCTCTCAGTGCCATTGACGATGATACACGTCCAATCGCGCGGATCTTTTCATCCTTTTCTGCTATTAATTTAATTTAGTTTATCACTAGTAGACGTACAATCCCTTTGAACTGGATCGCTGGCAGCGAATGAACATTCGTTCTGATGCATAAGACGTCCAGCGCGGTCAATGGCACTAAAAGAGTGAAGTTTCTACTTTCAGTGAGTCATGTTGCGTGCCGCTCGTTGAATTATTTGAGTCATGTTTCGACTCCAGTCCTGTTTCGTGTGTTTCCATTGGTTTCTCATTCCATGTCTTTCACGATTCTGCTTGGGTCACCTTTTCTCTTTTGAGATCCAAGAACTCATTTAAAAATGCAACTTTACAAAAAAATACAGTGAGGCTCACTTGTGATTGACAGTGGCCAAGAGGTCGGTACGCTTTCGCTGATTATTATTAGCACCATTTGTGAACCACTCGTCAGGTGTTAAAGGCATTAAATGAGAGGGGAAAATGCGCACGGTCCAGGAATGCGTTGGCTAACGTGGTTATTCATGGATGACAGCGTTTCTTTTCACTCGGACCGAGCGGCTACGCAGCTGCTCTGTCCACTCATGGCCGACTGGCAGCATGTGAATGCGTGTGGGCCCTCACATTCCTCCATTTCACAACCAGACACATGTCAAAAGCCAAAATAGACACACCTGCTCATGCTAGCTGCTCGCACTTGTACTTGTCCTTCGCGGCCGCCTAAGTATCATAACGACACGTTTCAAAGGGCTGCCGTACCAGTGCACTTCACTAGCGCTCCTTTATAGGAGTTGTTGGACAGCAGCTTTCAAATAGTGTTTGAACGGTTTGAAGTGTTTCTGGGTTTACATCCCATTTCAGAACCTTGATTCACAGAGAAGTGAAACCCTCCACGTTGGACTACATCACTTTTACGTTGTTGCATACTTCAATACAATTGTTATACCAGGCTGACCCGCCTACATTATATAGTCATTTGTGCCTGTCATGCATATAGTATAAAATACTATATGTAGAGTTTGTATATCTTTGATATATACACTAGCCTTACTTGCATTATCTTTTGTTGTTTTTTTTAACCTAAATATTATTTTTCCTTGATGAAATCATTGTCACTTAAACTGTATTTTATCATGAGATATTCGCATGACTATTTTTTTCTGACAAATAAAGACCTTGATTGAAAGCAATTTCAAACAAGAATGAGACGAAAACAAAAAACAACACACAGAAATTGAGACTTTTTGCTATTTTTAAAACTTGTCTTTTTTTCTTCGATGCCTTCATTGAATAACTAGGAAAACAACTGTTGAACCCCAATCAACTACTTTAGAAATGCAGCGTTTGTAAGTTAGTTAGGTTTAAGTTAGTTAGGTTGCTAGCTAGTTTCCTGTGCGGTCGACTGCACTTTGAATCTCCCGGATGTGCCACACTGTCCAATTAGCGTGGAGGTGGCGCTCCAAGAGGTGGGACGACGGTGTTGTTATAGCTGGAGTTGAGCGCTGGCAACCCGGACACATCCGGGCACATCCTCGGAAAAAGACTTGCCGGAACAATTCGGACCGGACAGAAAAAGTTCACCCACAGTCGCCCCTAATGCTTCGGGTGGGACAACGGGAATGCCATTGATACACGTGACCATTCCATCCACGGTGAGGGAAGTGGACGAGGTGGGGAAGTCCAAAAAGGTGAGTACTTTCAACCCCTTTTTATCATTTTTTTGCTTTTGCTGCATTTTTTGGGGGCATCTCTGTGTATTTTGTCGTCCATTTCGCATGTGTTTGCGTGCTGGACTAAAGACGGAAACGAAAGGTGAGTAAGCACCTGGTTGCTGGGCTTGTCGAGCAGGTTGTCTCATGTTGTGATGCATTCAAAGAACCTCCGGAAAAAAAACCACTCTTCACATTAAAAACTGTGTTCTCGGACCAAAATCTACTTTTTTAAACGCGTGTGTAACAAATCTCAGTGCCTTTTAGACGCAGGTCTTCACTACGACTAATAATGAAGAGTTTTGTACGAATATTAATGGTTAAGTATAATAAATAACGCGTGTGTAACAAATCTCAGTGCCTTTCAGACGCAGGTCTTCACTACGACTAATAATGAAGAATTGTGTACGAATATTAATGGTTAAGTAGAACAAATAATTAAAGGTGTTTTGATTTGAACAAATGTGTTACTTGAAGTGTGTATCAAACTGGGAGACTTTTCCATTACTCAGTACCCAAAAAGTAACTTGGAATTCTAAAAAGGTTGATGAGCCCAGTAAGTACCACTCAACAGTCTACAATGCCTCCTAGTGGACACATAATGTCCATATGTAAGCAAGCAGCTTAATTATGCGATGGTCTTCGTTTCCCCTTCTTGCATGTTAAAATATTCGTCATTCCTCATTGATACTCATAAGATGTTTTTTTTTTCAACTGCAAACGCTATGTGTGTCTTTTCATGCAGCTCTTTCGAGTTGAAGTGCTGTTCAACGAGAGGAAACATTTTGTGCTGAGGGGGAGCAGCGAATTCCAGACACTGCACAGAAAAGTGAGTTCATGTGACCGTCCTGTCACACACTCTTACTCTTCATTCGGCCTTGAACATGCTATTGTCCAAGAATTCTAGTCGTATCTCTAATTCCAGCTCAGGAAGATCATCCAGATCCCAGATTTCCCGAGTAAAAGGAATCCTCATTTGAGGACCAAACCTCTGGAGCAGAGGAGGCAGGAGCTGGAGGATTACATCCAGGTAACGCAGAAACGATTGATTGCATGCGAGGTTTGTATTGAGTTGATGTTGCAGTATGTTATTTGTGGTGTCCTGACCAGGAGATCGTCTCTCTCAATGAGGATGTGCCTCAGGAGCTGCTGGACTTCCTCCATGTCAAACATTTCCACACAGGCAACAAGATCAGCAGCATGGAGTGAGACCACTTTTGACACTTACGACAGTACATTTGGGCGACTTGCTCCATTTTCATCGTTAATCGTCGTTCGCCATTTGCCACCAGCTTTTTTTCCACAGTTCGATGAATACAATGCAAATCATGAAAATGCTGCTAAATACCGTACATGCAACGGTTGTGAAGTAGTAAAACGTGTGTGTGTGTGTGTGTGTGTGTGTGTGTGTGTGTGTGTGTGTGTGTGTGTGTAATATTTAACAATGTAAAATAGAAGCATTAATAGAAATTCCATTAAAATGCAAAATGATTGATCTGTCACGAAACAATCACATTTACTGTAGTTATATTTCTACTAATGGACAATATAATGTAACGGTTCTTGTCTTTCATCAATACTTATGTAACTGGCTTTGCATAACAAAATTATGGCAGCAATCCAATTGAGTGCGAATGATGCTTGGCGCAACTTGGCTGTCGTAACCGAGTGATATGTTTTGCTTATTGATGACGAATGAATTGCTTTGCTTTCAGATCACTCGATGACCTGGACAATCCGGATTGCAGGTAAAGACGATCGAAATGACATTTTTTGCAACATGAAGGCCTTCCAATTGGCTCTTGAAAGGTCTTAAAATCTAACAGATGTAATGACCCACATCTACGGTGGATGTAAAAAAAAGCTACATTTAGCCTCTGTTTGTATGAATCATACATATATAGATGTGTATAAAATATATTTATATTTAGAAATGAATGATGTAGGCTACATATGTTTAACTTTTGGTGAGAAGGAAAACATTTGAGCAAATTCGTCATGATCGTGGCACTCATAAGTCTGCTAATCTTTTCTCTTTGGTAAAGAGCCTTCTTTAAATCATCACTACAAACAAAATGCAAGTACGTCTGATACTGATAAACCCCAAATATAAAGAAATATAGTTCAGATGTTCTCGTAGGATTTTCCTATACAGTATGTTAGGTGACAATGGTAAAATTGGTCCAAAAATGATTAATATTTTTCTTTTTTTGGGGCATTTGAAAAGAGATTTGTCGATGTTTTTTTCTATCCACCGCATTTATTTCTAAATTGAAAAAGTTTGTAAAAGCCAAATGAAGAATGTGCATATGTCCTTCAGTTTTCAGCTGCCACATCAGCAAGTGATGGGGTTCTCCCGCGATCCATATGTGTCCGACTGCATATCAGGTAGAGATCATTTCTTCATGTTTTTATACAGTAAGTTGCAGGGCGCAGTACTTTGAGCGGTAGAAAGGGAGTGACAAGCTCTAACTTGAACTGAAAACGATGACAAAAAAAAAACCTTGGTGTTGTGAAACAATCTATAGGAGAACTGTGTTTGGTGCACCACAACGTCCTCTCGCGTCACCTGGTCCTCTCGCTCTGTGTTGCAGGTCTGCCTAATGTTGTCCTTGGGGGAGTCCTTCAGGGCTTCTACCGGCGGGACGTCCGCGTCAGCTTCACAGCTCCCAACAAGTCTGACACAAAAGTCCTCAAATGAGTGAAATGAAAAGCCCTCGAAATGCATTGAAGTGAGATTTAGTTTTACCTCAGAAGTGAGCTTTTTAGAGAGTCCTATTCAATTTTTTTTTTAAACCCCCTCACCGGGGCCCAAACACATCCAATCTTGGTAAAGCGTCGCAGCCTCCCTGTGTCTCGTTCGGCATGGCTTCTCGATTTGCTGTAGTGCGTCATAAATAGTGTAACACACGGGATTTCTTTTAGTTTCGCTTATTTATTGGACATTCTCTGAGAATGATTTTTGTTTTTGTCTGAGTGCTCACATTTTTTTGAGCGCCTCTTGTCAAATAGTTGTGGTAATAAAGAAACCGATTGTGTTTTGACCTCTTTCAAAGTCTTGAATTTATATTTGTGCCAATGTTAAGGTGGGCTACAGTACTAGCATACAAGCAAAAACTAATATAAACAATATCAACTTGGATATACTGTATGTACTAGTTTCCTGCAAGGGGGCAAAGGGTCCATATAGATAAAATGATTTTTTTAAAAATTATTTTAGTCTGGTTATTTTTACAGATGCCATCCCATTAATTAATTCATTCACAAATTCAGTCCACGTGGTAATTTCAAAATAATGATCGTCTGGGTCAACTATGACACATTATGACACCCTTATAATTGGGGTGTGGCTATGTAAATAATTGATCACAATCAAACTGTTAAACCACACTCATTCTCAATTGTGTGTGTGTGTTTGTATTTGGGTTGTTTTGCATGTTAAATGCTGATGTTGTTTGTATTTCTTCCATTTAAAATTGAATTTTAAACCGGCAACGTTTGCGCATGCGTCAGGCGGGAAGGCGGAAGTGTGATTTGCTGTGTGCTGACGGTGGCGGTTGGCGGTTGGCGGTAACCTCTTCCACCTCCTGTTGCTTGCCTTCCTCATCGCCTCTCGTCCGTTCAATGACGCCGAGCTTCGCCTCCCTTTCCACGGGCATCGTCGAACGAGCTTAGCGCCGTTGATGCGGTTCTCCGGGAAACGACTGCACGTTCCTCGGCAACACGTTTGAAGGCTGCACTCGGACCAGTGGTAGGTTCGACGACCGCTCTGTCAGCCATTAAGCCTTTTTTAGCTCCCGCGGTTTCAGTCATTAAAACTTGTAGTGGAGGAATATAAATGGAAAATCTGTCTCTTAATGAGATTACTCGCTCCTCTGAGCGGCTTTATCGCTTCTGACTGTTGTCACGCCAGTTTCGGGCGAACTTCACTCAAAAAGCGAACGCGGAGGACGAGCTAGCATTAGCGGAAGCATCGCACTATATTGCCAGAACGACTCAGTTCAAGTTGCAAAGTTTGTTTAGTCGAACAACCCAAAGGTCGCGCAATTTGTAATTCAAACAAGAAAAGGTTGTGGGGAAACCTGGGTTCAAACCATGTTCACACATAACGTCAGTGATGCCCTGAGCTACGCTTGACACGAAGTCAGTTTTTCGAAATACGAGCTGTCGTTTGGGCAAAATTCTGCTCTGACTTGCGAGCATTCATTTAAGAAGCACTATGTGGCGGCAATGTACTCAACTCACAACAACAAGCAGGAGTTTGGCTTGCTTTTAAAAAAAAAAGAAGCTACAAGTAGAGGTGTCACAATTAATTGGTTATTCGTCATCTCATCAATTATCAAATTGATGGCCAGCTATTTTAATAATCGTTTGGCGCCATTGTTTAACTTCAAATTGTCTGAATTCCAATGGAATTAATATATTTTCAGTGCATCATGTGGAGGAAGGCGTCGGTGGCAGCCCTCCTGGCCCTGGCGGTCGGCTACCTTTACCACGGCTGCCCCGAGCTACCCGAGCAGCTCCTCCAGTACATCAGCCCGGACGGCCTACGGTCGTCCTCGCACAGCCAGCGCCGCCTGGAGCAGGTCATTTCCGACGCTTGGGACTCGCTGATCACGTTGCCCACGCGGCAGTGGAGTAGAGTGGCCGTCGGGTACGTTTGACCTCCGCTTGCTGGTTGATTACGACCGCGCTCGCCTCTCCCGGAGGCGCTCGTCTGTCCACTCGGGCATGTCGGGTTTTGACGTAAGCACAAGAGGAATGCGTCTTGAGCACCAGAAGATCTGGTTGACCCGTACACCCCCGCCCGCCAAAGTGTCCTCTGCGAGAACTTTGAAATGTGGAGCTCAAATTTCAGTGCAACATCATCATGTGTTTCTGGGTGGGGGTTTCGCTGATTTGCTGCCCTTTACAATCAATTTTGTCTGTGGGGTTTACAGTGTAAAAATAAGTTGTGTAAGAAAACTAAAATAACTGTCCTTCTGCATTGAGGCAAGGTCTTCACCAAGGTGGAGCCTTGCCAAAAGAAGTTGACACCATACACCTTTTTTTGACATTCTTAGCCGCCATGCAAGGGTAAAGAGTCTTAACTGCTTTGTCAATACATCAAATAACATTCCAGGTGCAATTTTTTTTTCTGTAAGTGCTGCCGACAAAAAAAAAAAAAAAAAAATGGAGGAATGCAGAGGCCACTGGCATTTCTCACCTTTTATTCACTTTTTTAAATGTTGACACCAATCCATCAGTGTAGGTAAAGATGCGCTAAATATTTGATTGTTTTTGTTGCTCATATTTTTTTTAACGCTTATCTTTAGTAGAAATGCCTCAAATCCATTCCAGCCTACCAAAACAACCCCAGTCGAAAACATTTAGATAGTAAAAATAGCACTCAATAATACCATCACAGTTAATGACGTGATGAAGTCTGGTGTACAGAAAGCTTTAAAGCACCTTTTTTTTCAAAGAATGATTCTTTATAATATGTCAAATTGAGTTCTCTCTCGACCGCCACGCAAAACAGACGACGGGCAGCAAATGGCTCCCGAGCGGCAGTTTGAACCCACCCGATCTAACGTTCCCCGTCCCGGGTTCAGGGTGAATGCCTGCGTGGACGTGGTGGTGTCGGGGGTGGGTCTCCTGCAGGCACTGGCCCTGGACCCCGGGAGTGGCCTGGACCACGAGGTCCTGCGCTCCAAAGAGGACCTGAGGGAGGCTTTCGTCCACTACATGGAGCGCGGGGCGGCCGCCGAGCGCTTCTTCAGCGACAAGGAGGTCTTCCAGAGGATCGCCCGGGCCGCCGCCGAGTATCCCGGTGCCAAGGTGACGCCCGCCCGACCCGCCCGCCGGCGTTCTTCTCCGTGGCCCGTCGCTCACGCCTGAAAGGTGAACTCTTTCTGTCCTGCAGTTGTATGTCGGAGGCAACGCAGCCCTCATCGGTCAGAAGCTCGCCACATATCCTGAGCTTATGGTAAGAAGGAAGCAGCAATTTGGGGGTCATTTGTTCATTAATATAGTACAGTGGACCCCCCCCCCCCCACATACACATGGTTCGGTACTAGTGGAATCAAATCTTCACAGATTTTTTTTTCAAATTTTTAATGGTAAACACATTGAATGTTTGTCGGTGATTTTTGTTTTGTTTTTTGCTTTTAATCCCCCCCGAACCATGAAAATACTTTAAAAAAATTTTTTTTTTTTTATACACTGCAGGTTTTGTTATGTGGCCCAGTGGGACCAAAACTCCATGAGATGCTAGATGAGCAAATCGTTGTTCCGCCAGGCTCCTTGCAGGAGACAGACGAATACCACCTCATCCTGGAGTACAAAGCAGGTTTCTAAACTCATTTCAATTCTTTGCAAAAACGGATCTTTTTCTTTCTGTTTAAACAGAAACGTCCACACACCCTGGTTGAAATGCCAGGTTTTTGTGATATATAAAAAAATGAGCCCAAGATGACTCAGACTTGATGCTGAAAAGGCAAAAAAAACATGTAATGTAATAAGACTAAAATGTTCACGGGTAGGCGGCCCGGTAGTCCAGTGGTTAGCACGTCGACTTCACAGTGCAGAGGTACCGGGTTCGATTCCAGCTCCGGCCTCCCTGTGAGGAGTTTGCATGTTCTTCCCGGGCCTGCGTGGGTTTTCTCCGGGTACTCCGGTTTCCTCCCACGTTCCAAAAACATGCATGGCAGGCTGACTGAACTCACTAAATTGCCCCTAGGTGTGAGTATGAGCGCGCATGGTTGTTCGTCTCTGTGTGCCCTGCGATTGGCTGGCGACCGGTTCAGGGTGTCCCCCGCCTACTGCCCGAAGACAGCTGGGATAGGCTCCAGCACCCCCCGCGACCCTAGTGAGGATAAAAGCGGTTCGGAAGATGAATGAATGAATGTTCACGGGTGAGCTGGAGTCAATTCCAAGTGAAGAGGCGCGGGGTACACCTCGGACTGGTTTCGAGGGGCTTTTTTTGTTTAATCCTACGACGGAATTTCTGCCACCAGGCGAGCAGTGGGGTTCAACGCGGGCGCCCCAAGCCAACCGCTTCATCTTTTCGCACGACGTGTCCAACGGGGAGATGAGTTCGCTGGAGACGTTTGTGGCCAGCCTGGACGAGTTCCAGCCCGACTTGGTGGTCCTGTCTGGGCTGCACATGATGGAGGGCCAAGGCCGGCAGCTGTGGGAGGAGCGGCTCAAAGAGGTGCGTATCGGGGAACACGGGTGACTCATTTTCAGTTGTGGGAAATAACCAAGTACGAAGAAAAAAAAAATCCTTCTGTTCTTCAGTATTTTTTTTGTGATTTTTATATATTTATTTGTCACCGCTTGTGTTAAGTACCACCAATTATCTGCGCATTTGGAATGTTTTTGTTTGAATATGTATGGATAACCTATTGGTGTTTTAACACACCGCGAGTTACGATCTGTAGAGAACAAGATACGTTTTCTACTTCTTCCGACTCTCTAGATGATCTTTTCTTTCATATTTTTACATCTTTGTATGTTCAGTAAATCAAATCAAAGGTGACCAACCTGTGCAATGTAAAGAGATCCAACAAGAGCTGTTTCAAGATGTCTGCCGATACAAACGCAATTCCTTTTTATATGGTAGTTAAATAAATAATCAACATGCTACATTTAAAATTAATTAATGTAATTAATTTTAAAAATTAAACATATTAATTTTTTTCCCCAATAATTTTAAATTAAAAATTAATTAAATTAAATTAAATTTTAATTAAAATTTTAAAAAAAAAAATTGAAATGACCATGTCCCCTCTTGGCAGGCGGTGGCAGCCATATCCGATATTCGTAAGGACATCCCCATCCACTTGGAGCTGGCGAGCATGACGGACAGAGACTATATGAACAGCATCATGCAGGAGGTACATGTTGGAAACGACTTTCAGTCAGAAAAAACTTTTGAGTGGACGGGCAGTCACAGATGTGCCTCGCACAACGTTTTGGAATTGTAAAAAGGAAGTGAATTCATGAAGGCTAACGCATAGAGCGTTTCACGGACTCTCGACAAATAGCAACGGTCAGATCTGTTTTAATTTATGAATTCCTGAGAAAGACTAAGGCCAAGTTCGTTATGTCGGTGGGTGTTTTGTCTTTGTTTTTTTGTTTTTTTTTTTTTATTTTGAAATGTGGAATTCACTGATATTCTAGAATGAAACCACTGACTTTGGATGACTTGTGTTAACTGTGTTCCGTGTTTTTTTTTTTTTTTTTTGTCTTCCTGTTAGCAGGTCATGCCCATCGTAAGCTCCATCGGGCTGAACGAGCAGGAACTGCTGTTCCTCTCGCAGGCGGGCGGCGGCCCCCACGCTCACCTGTCCGCGTGGAAGGGCGTCCCCGACGTGGGGCAGGTCAGCGACATCCTCCTGTGGATCCTGGAGCGCCACGGCCGCAGCGACCCCTCGTCGGAGGCCGACCTGACCCGCGTCCACTTCCACACGCTGGCCTACCACGTGCTGGCCACGGTGGACGGCCACTGGGCCAACCAGGCGGCGGCGGTGATGGCGGGGGCCCGCGTGGCCAGCAGCCAGGCGTGCGGCACCCGCGCCGTCGACCCCACCAAGGTGGAGCTGAAGGTGCCGCTGCGCTTTCACAGTTCGGACTCTGAGCCGCGGGCGGCGCTCGCCCTCGACCCGGCGGCCCCGTTGGCGGCGTGGCGCCGGGGAAACGTCACTTTCCACATGACGCCGGTGCTGGTGTGCAAGCAGCCGCTTCGGACGGTCGGGCTCGGCGACGCCATCTCGGCGGAGGGGCTGGTTTACTCGGAGTTCATGAGCCGGCCGGGCTTCTGAGCGCGCGGGTGCTGCGGCGTCTTCCTCTCGACACTTTGAAAATCCTGCCTGTGGACACGTCACCCGCCTCTGCCGTCGACCGTGGTCGGATTCTATGCACGGGGAAGAGGGAGGGGCACCACCCTGTTCCTCTTTTAATTTGAAGGGACTCGCAGAATTCAACTCCCAATACCCCCCCCCAAGTATGGTCTGCCTCGGGTTGCAAAAGTTTGGGAAATTTCCACTAACTGAAGCTTGAGCTGGTTTTTGGAAACGCAGGGAACATCCCTCATATTTGCGGTTCTGCCTTTGTGAATTTGTCTTTTATAATGATTTGATTTGGCGCCAGAAACCATTCCTGACCCTCCCCACCTCTCCCTTACTCACTGGCTGGAATTCAAACCCTCGCTGTTTGTGGCCACGTCAGCAATAACCGCATTGCTTTTTACCTTCCGGTGCCATTTTTATCCATGCAAACTAGATAGCTCTCCTTCCCTTCAAGCAAGGGCATTGATTTATTTTTTTTTTTTAATTTTTGTACCGTGTATCCGCAGCGTGTTCGTAACTCAAATTTTTGGCTTGCAACACAAAACAGGAATCAATTATAACTTGAATTTGTAAGTCAAGATAGTTGCATGAAATCTGGTTGTTTTATCTTTTTTTTTTTTTTAAATGCTAAAATGTTTTCTTCAACTATGTTTTAAGTGTTCTATAACGTGGCAACCTTCATTGTGATCAGTTTCGGGGTTCATTCCCATTGAAAGTTCCAACGTTGAAAATTCCAAAACTTTTGCAACCGTCGGCGTTGCCTTTCAGATGAGGCACACAATATTCATATTTCTGCCACAAATGGGGAAAGTTACCAAGACTCTGTCCCCACATACTCAAATGTTTTTCTTTTGTGTGTAAAATATGTCCTGACAAGAAAGAGGAACAAGTGTGACAGCAAGAAGATGAAGCAGTAACCGTTAGCATCGTTCCCCTCCCCAGGCGGATGTTCTTCGCCTTCATGCCACCGCCTTATTCGTCTCCTCCACCGCACCGTAAATCCTCCCATACTGGCTGTAATGACGTCACGCATTATGTGACCTCCCATGTCCCAAAAATGTTAATAAATGGCTCCGATCAAAAGGGAAATCCCAATATTTTAGCCACCTGGCGCTTCGTCAAGCATACGGTGATGCGCAAATGTGTTTACATGTGGATGTAATGTACATCATATTTGGAAATACAATAATAGCAATGTATGTGGGGACATAGCCTTCTGAGGAAAACTTCACATTTCAATGGAAAGTGATTTCACGTTTTAGCTCGTCGATCGTCATGTTTTTCCCAAGTTGTTGCATTTGTGTAGAAAAAATGACGGGGCGAGAAGATAAAAGGTTACCCGCCACCCCATAAACCTTGAAAGATGCAAAGCACAAAAAAAAAAAAAAAATTGGTGTGACCGTCCAACGTGGAACATAATCGGTTCCTGGTTGACTTCCAGGTTGTTCTTGTTTTAAAACTTGAGCTGGGCGAGTACTGATACCAGGTATCGGGCCGTATTATAAGGTATTGGGTACTTCAGGAGGCTGCCAATACAGTACCAGCCACCGATATGAAATTATATAATATCAAAAGTACTGGAGTTATCTGTTTCAGTGGATACTCAAAGTGAAAACATGTACTGGTCTTGGTCTGGGGAGAAGTGGTATTGAGCATCCCTCGTTAAATCTTGTTGTTTTTTTTTCTTTCTTTTCCTCTTCCAGAGGAAGTCACTTAATGTGGTCATCAACTTAACTGTTTAATTAAACTAAAAGTCAAACTACTCACGTGCAGCACTGTCACCTAGTGATGAATATCATGTGAAGCAGTAAGGGTCCATTTGTGGTTCTGGTGGTTATCACACATTTAATTTTTGCCATTGTGTAAAAACAAAAGAAAAATCGAAACAAGGACTTCATCATTTTTTTTTTTTTTTTTTTGTGGACATGATCCTTTGAGTTTTGTCTGACTTTTAAGACATATTTTGGTTGAAGTCCGAACTGTTCGACTTTGGAAGTGCCGCTGTATTTTTGCTTGACTGGAGGAAAAAAAAAAAAAAAAACATTTTCAACTTGATTCTTGTGCTCCAATTACCTCAACCGGCCAGTGAAGGCACTGAGCCTGTGACGTCATAATGCAAAGCCGAGGCGGACATTTTTAGTTGTTCACATGGGACTCTTTGCACTAGTAGAAAAGCAGGCGGGCCCACAAAGGTGAATGTAACTCCGCCCCTCCTCCCTAGCAAGTACAATCTAGTCAGTTATTTGTCTTCTGTGTCCTTAACATGTCATTAAACTGAAATGTTTTTTTGGCGCTACCTTAACTGTGATGGAAAGAAATATGTGGATGAGCCGACTTCACAAGGATGTGAAGAAACAATATTCCAATGTACACATTTTTTTTTCTTTTTTTGAAATCGAGGTGGGGAACATTTTAGTTTTCTGAGGGCCATACTAAATATATAGAATGCAATGATCAAATAAATGCTTATCGTTATATACAAGCACCTGTCGTTTGAATGGTTGGAGAGCAGCAGCAACAGGCAAGTCGTGGATAGCATGTCTGGGTCACGATTGGGACTACCTGTAGTGCATCTTCAGCATGGTCACACCTGCCACGGACACTTCAGTCAAAAATATACATGCACAAAACATGGTTAAATCGTCATTCATCAAAGTTTTTGTTGTTAATTCTTGACATACAGTAACCAAGGCTAATAATCATGAAATCCCTGCCCCTGGCATTTACTATATGGAATAGAATTGATTTGTGTTCTGGTACCTGTACTGTATTTAAATGGTTATAGAATTCTGAAAAACATTTCAATTTCGATCAGGGTTGAAGTCAATTCAACCCTAAAATACAAATTGATAAGTGATGTTAAAAGCAGTTGGTTTGTATGTATACGTTTTTACTCAAAGCCCTGTTCGCCGTGAAAATGACCGATGTATTTGAATATATTTTGGGGGTGACAAATTCGTAATTCAGCACCTGACGTCGCTACTCCAGACCAATAGAGAGCGCTACTTCAGTTGTGAGCACTTCCTCTGTAGCAACGACGAGGAAGTCAGCTAGCCAATCAGGTGGAACCTTGCACAAAATTGGTCCAGGCTCGAGCTCATCTTTCCACGTGCAACAGCCGGAGGTACGTTTCACCAAACTAAGCTTGTTCACCATTAGAATTATTTACATGCGTCGTTGTTTTTGTCATCGTCTGATCGCAAGTAACGAGTTGGCTAGGGTGTTATAATCGTTTCCTCACGAGAAAATGTGTCTATATGTCTGCTGTCTGAAGCGGCTAGTGCTCTCGGGCTAGCTTAAAAGCCGCTGGTCGGACGTCACGTAAATAATTTCTCTTGTTAGCCGGGAATGTAAGCATAAAATCGCAATTTTGCCGAGCCACTTTAACGCGTGTATGGATGGATGGATCCATGCAAGCAAGTATGTACGTTTGAACGACAATGTAAACTGACGCTCAAACTGTCAAGCAGGATTCTTGGGTAACTTGAGTGACGAAAGCAAGCGAGCTGGGCCACGTGACGCCACGCATGTGAATCAACAGAACAGGTCACAATGACGTAAGACGTTTGTTTTGATACAATGCTGTTGAACCACCATGAAGCAATAAAAAACAACCTCAACTTGAAAGACTCTTAGGTAGGAAGTAAAGGCACAGTCGTATAGGCACGAAATGTGGTTGTTTTAGTAAAGATTATGCGAGGTTGCACTGTGTCGTTCTCCATAAACAGCCATCCTTCAATGTATTAAATTCTAGCTTTATTCAAGTTTATGCCTTGTTAATTCAAAGTGAAAATGCCCTTTTATTAATGTGTTTCTCACAGCAAAAGCATGACGGCGCAGATACTTTGGTCAGTGGATGACGGCGGGGTTGCAGGAAAAGAAATAAGGCCTCATCACGCGGGCTTCTGAGCAATTACCGACGACTGTGCAAAAAGGCCACGTTACGTGCCATGGAGTGTGCGAGCAAGAAACGCAGGCGGCAGGCGAAGAGGAAAAGGACCGACAGCCACAATGATGAACTGGTCAAAGAGTCCAAAAGCAGTAGAGACGTTCAAAACAAAGATTTGACCCTGAGGGACCCCTGGGAGGTGGACAGCGGCTTCTCGGAGGGCAGCCCCCCGACCAGCGGCAGGAGTTCTCCGTGCCCGAGCTCTTCCGCCTCTGCCGGTGTCGTGGTGGCGCTGGACTGCGAGATGGTGGGCACCGGGCCAGGAGCGCGCTGCAACGAGCTAGCCCGCTGCAGCATCCTGGATTACCACGGCAACGTCCTCTACGACAAGTACATCCGGCCGTGTCATCCCGTCACCGACTACAGGACGCGATGGAGCGGCATCCGGCCGCATCACTTGCTAGGCGCCGCGCCCTTCGAGCAGGCCAGAAAGGAGGTGAGGCCGGCGGTCATCTTCACAATCACGCGTTCACAAAGAGAACTCACCAAATAGCTGCTTGGTCGCAAGGGACAATGTTGGAAGTGATCTGACGAGTTTCATTTCGACAAACGTACTGCTTTGTGGACGTTTTGTTCAAGCTTGGTGCCAAGGAACTATATTGATGTGTGTTGAGGAGGTTAATTGAGACCAAAGTAGTGCTTTGCTGCCCTTTTGGTCTCGAGGAACTATGTTGAAGTGAGTTGAGGGGGTTCGTTTAAGTCACGCCTTCGCCGCCATCTATTGGCATATTGGTGCCAGGGAACTAAGGCGAAGTGAGTGGAAGGGTTTTAGTTGACCAAAGTTTTACCACCAGGCTGACCGAGTGCGGGGGGGATTATGTTGGCGTGAATTGAGGAGCTTCGTTTCAACAAAAGTAGTGCTTTGCCCGCATCTTGAGGCCGTCGCGGGCTGACTGTGACGAACCAAAACGACCCTCATTGCCAACTCTACTTCGCTCAACCCCCTGTAGATCCTTGACATCCTCGAGGGCAAGGTGGTGGTGGGACACTCCCTCTGCAACGACTTCGGCGCGCTGCGCATCCGCTTCCCGCGTCACATGATCCGCGACACGGGGGCCACGCGCCTCCTGGCGCGCCTGGCCGGCTTCCCCCGCCGGCGCCGCGTCTCTCTGAAGATCCTGGCCGGCGAGCTCCTCAACAGACGCATCCAGGTAAGCTTTGGCTTCCTCTCGTGGGCGGAGCTTCTCTTTGAGGCGCCAAATAAAGGAGTACTTGGCAGGCGGGGACGAGGGGCCACTGCTCGGTGGAGGACGCCCTGGCAGCGTTGGACCTCTACAAGCTGGTGGCGTGCGAGTGGGAGTTGGAGCTGCGGAGCCCGCTGACGGACCAGCACCCGGCAGCGAAATACATGCAGGACGAGTACTGGCCAGCTGAAGAGGACGACGAGGACGAGGCAAACGCTTCCTAATTTATTCTTGAAACGTTGCCCGTACGCTACTTCCAGATGGCAAGTACGCCGATTGCACACAAAGCCGGAAGCGACTGGGAAAACCGTTGAAAACGGCTCGGATGAGGATTTTCCGATGACACCCAGAAGTAATGTCGCGAAGACGACAAAAGTGTTCCCGCTCATCACAAACGGGAAGTTGCCGTTTATCTTCCTGTTTGCGTTTTGACTCGGGACTGTGCTGCTGCTGCTGCTTCTCTTTGGCGATTTGCTTCAAAGTTGTTTGTACTATTTAAAAAAAAAAAATAAAGAGTTGCTCTACAAATTTTTGTCGTGAATGTACATTGATTTAATCGATCGCTTTTGTGGGAATTGTCAAAGCTGGAAATTGCCAATGGGAATTTCCAGGACGAAACCGGGAACCGACTAAATTGAAGGCTGGCTGTTAATGGGGAATTCAAATATAGTTTGGGGGGGGGGCGTCTAATACATTTGGGTTATGAGCAAGCTTTGTATAAGCCACTGCTCAAATGAAGTGGTGTGTGTGGGGGGGGGGGTGATTATATTTTTAAAAAATGGATACTGTGCTGCCCTCACATGACTAGTAATTTAGGACGTTACAAATCAAACCCATTTAAAAGGATACAGTGCGTAACATTTTCCCTTTGACAATTTTTGGGCCATATTCATAAGACAATTTTTTATTTTTTTCCCCCATTCAGTATTTTGACTTTCTCTGACAAAAATGACCTTGGGTAATCCTCAATTTTTCTTTGACAAGTGACAATTACCATTTTATCGATCCACTTTATCCTCACATCGGTCGCAGGGGGGGGGGGGGTGCCGGAGCCTATCCCAGCCGTCTTGGGGCAGTAGGCGGGGGACACCCTGAATCGGTTGCCAGCCAATTGCAGGGCACACAGAGACAAAACAACCATCCACATTCACAGCTAGGGACAATTTGGAGTGTTTTTGGAATGTGGGAGGAAACCGGAGTACCCGGAGAAAACCCAAAACCGCTAACCACCGAGAGCCGCCCATTTCCCTGAGGCCATTTTTAAACCTTATTTGGGATTAATCAGTTCACATAGATTTGCAGGTAACTGATACTGAACACACCCACGTGCTGAATTTTGAGGTGTGCACACTTCTGCAACCACGTCTCTTGAGATTGAGATTTTTTTAATTTTTTTTTTACAAAACAAAAACGTAGCATTCAAACAGTAGCGTGTAGACCTCACGGCGGCTTCGTAAGAATGCGGTCCGATTGTGCAGCTGTGCCGAATGTTGCGGCCACTGCGCGTGTGTGTGTGTGTGTGTGTGTGTGTGTGTGTGTGTGTGTGAGGCCCTGAGGCAGGATGGTTGAGCCAAAGCACAGAGGCCTCATTGTTGGGCCAATCCGCATAACTTTGCTCCTCAAATCGCTTTCTTTCTTGAGCAGATTTATCCGATTACCGATTGCCATGCGGCGGGGAGAAAAAACGTGTGCCGGGCAGAAGGGGCGTGGGGGTGAGGGCACAAGGGGGGGGGGGGGGGGGGCAGCATCGGGTACTTCCAAAGCAAACAGAACTGCAAGCGAGACTGTTTGGAAATGGAAAATGATGAACCCGATGCTGGAGGTTTGCTTTCCAGGCTTTTCCCTTTCCAAATGGACACGACGCCTCAAGGAAGTCCGACGCTCTTTAACCTCACAACCTTTTGCATCATCCCATTGACGGCCCCCCAAACGTCCATTCTGATTTTCAGTCACTTTCTGCCACCCGGAAGTACCTTGGCGCCCGTTTTGTTTGGCAAACATTATGAAACGGCCCATTAGCCGGAGACACATCCATCCATTTTCTGATCCGCTTATCCTCACGAGGGTAGCGGGCGTGCTGGGGGGGGGGGGGGGGGGGGGGCTGTCCCAGCTGTCGTCGGACACCCTGAAGCGGTTGCCAACCAATCGCAGGGCGCACACAAGACAATCACACCTAGGGGACAATTTGGAGTGTTCCATTCACTTTGTCATGTATGGGAGGAAACTGGAGTACCCGGAGAAAACCCACCCGGGCACAGCGGATAACATGCAAACTCCCATCGGCCCGAAACCCGAATCGAGCTAACCAGTCAAGCACCATGTCGCCCGTTAAAAGATCAATCTTCTTGCCTTACGAAACCTTCACCAGCCCAGAACACGTTGCAGGAGGCTCACAGTCACAATGGTCACTTTTCAAAAGTCTTGGAGGAATGCAATCAAATCCCGACCCCCCCGACCCCCCCCCACACACACACCATCACCACTCCAAGCCTGTATCCCCCAACATTACATCACACTCTCTACCACAATGCAGATTGAATGCTTGGGGGGGCGTGAGGGGGCAGTAATCTGCCGTGACGCCACTAATCCCCACGCTACAAAAATCGCAGCTCGACGCCCCCGTCCCCCACACATCTGACGCTTCTCATTCGCCTCAAAACAGGTAGGCCTCCTCCCACTGCGCGCTCCTCATGCACTCATGTAGTACGATCGGGATTTTGAGCCAGCTGGGGGTTTACGTTGGTCGAATTGTTGAGTATTATTTTGATGCGTTTGTTTACTTTGACACAGAAAATGTGTTCGATTCCACATCATTGCTCGGATATTACTTGCCACAAAGAATGTATCGCGATTCATCTATCTATGCCAGCGACGTGTAGTGACCGGAAGAATAATTTCATGCACTTCCACTAGATGGCAGAAGATTTTTTTGGGGGGCATTTTGAAGTGATTGGTTTTGAATGTTAATTTCTCGTCGAATGTACGACAAAAATGATGAACACAAATCACATTTTAATTCAATAGAAGCACAACAACATTGAAGAGTAGTTTTATTTTCCCTCTGGGTTTCAATAGAAGGATATATTGATTGAAAATAATATCAATAAAACGTACATTTTATTCAATTCCAACAATCCGTTTCAAAAACTTTGTATTATTTTAGTTGTTTTGTTTTTTTACCTCATTGTTCTTAACCCGTTTTCATGACATTCCTTAACGAATCAATAATTTGGTTTTATTTCTGGGATGAAATTGTTCCGTGAGAACGAATTTGGTTCAATTTCTTTCAAATATCACCCACCCCCAAAAAAGTACACCTTGTTTTTTTTTTTGTGTGTTTTTTTAGTTTATGTATGCAAAATTTTTTGGGAGGAGGGCGGGGAGCTTAATTTATTGCAGTTGCTCTCTGATTGTTCTCCAGCCTGATTGTGCGCACTCCAAATCGGCAAGCTGATGTAAGAGGTGAGCTTAAATCTGCCTGATAAATAATGCAAGAGCTAAATTTAGCATCATCCATCAAGATCATCGCCGGGGCAGCGGCGGGATGAAGCCGGATTCATCCCATTCCGTTTGAAAGGTTCCGAAAAGAAGCACGGGCGACGGGCAAACAAAATACGGAGTCCAAAATAGCAGTGTTGGATCATCTCGTACCCACACGCAGGGTTTAAGTAAAAGTGGAGATACTTTTTACTTAAAAAAAAAAAAAAAAAAAAAGTACAGACTCTGAAATGTACTCAAATACAAAAGTAAAAATGAAGTTTTACGGTCATTTATATCAAAAGCATTTTTCTGGGGATAACTTGGCACAAAGAAAAAAACACTACTCGGCACACAAAAAAAAAAAAAATTACTTACTTATTAACTTACATCGAAATCATTTTGTTTAACCCCCATGCAGTAATTATCCCAAAATTGGACATTTCGGACACTTTGGACGATTTTGGACTGTTGGACAAATGGACACCACAGACAAAACAGTGAAAAATAACTAAATTTTGCATAGGATGTTTATCTATGTCTTGGCCAATTCCCACTGAACATTTTGAGGGGTTGAAAGTGAAAAAAAATGAAAAGTGAAAAAAGTTGTTGCACATTGAAGAGGGACATTTTTGGGACGTAATACCCTTCATGCAGCCGCTTAAAAAATACTGCATGAGGGTTAACCACTTTTTACTCCCTACATTTGCCAACAGACATTCAACTTCTTCCTTTGCCCAAATAGACTTATTACCATTTGTCAACCTCCTCGAGAGGACAATGTAAAAAAAAAAATTTAAAAAAAAAAGGATGTGAGAGGGATGCACAAGATACATAAAAATGTGCTTCAGTACAGTAACGATATATTTGCAGCCAAATCCTTGCCGCTCTCGGTTATTTGTCGCCACTTTCAACACGCCGCGCTCTATTTACTGATTGGTTTTGTTAGTTTTGTCTTTCTGCAGACTGCAGCGACCCCGGTGTGGCACTCAGCGGACATGGCTGTCGTTGTGAGTATGGGCAAGCACAAACCTGGCAACAAAATGGCCCCTTGTGGTGGTGGGTGGGGGGGGGGGGGAAGTAAAACTGAAGCTCATTGTTGGGATGCAGCCCTTGATCGGCATCACGCTGCATTTGTGGGTTTTACGGCCCTCATGTGAGGCAGATTACAGCAACACTGAGGCCATATTAATTAACGCTTGCTCTCATGTGGATTAGGTTTCTTTAAAAAAAAAAAACACCAAAAAAACATACGCATTGTGAGAGACTTACAGGATATGTAGGGGCATGCAGTTAGTGCTTGTTCTTGGGAGACTTTACCTTCAGTTTTATCCTCAGGAAGTGAAATACATGCCCAATCGAATTCAGGGCGGGTGTTGGATTCGGCCATTGCATAATAGTCCACTTCTTTGCGGAAAAAAAAAAAAAAAAGGTGGGTTTCGGGACATTGTCCATCTGCACTGTGAAACGCTGTCCAATGACTTCTGAAGCATTCGGCTTAGGAATCCAAGCAGATAATATTGCCCGAAAAGCCTCCGAATTCACCCTGCTGCGTTCGTCAGCATCACCGAGCATGAAGGAACTACTGTACTTCCATCGGCAGCCATAAATTTTCCCCTGTTGGCCAGGGAGCAGCTGAGCAGAGCTTTTTGTCCCATTACTTTTGGTCCTTTAAATAGTGGGCGCCGTCTATATCAGCGGTCCCCAACCTTTTTTTTGCCCCACGGACCGGTTTCATGTCAGACAATATTTTCAGGGACCGGACTTTCAGGCCCGATAAATACAACAAAAAGACTCTGATATGACCTGCATGAAAACTGTGGTATTTTCGAAACATAATAATAAAGACAAATCATGACAAGAGGAACCTCCGATCTGGCGGCTACATTCTCTGGTCGCTATGGTCATGTTTAAAAGTGCCTTCAAAATGGCTGCGTCTTTTCCCCTTTCCAAAAACGTTTTTTTTTTTTTTTTTACAAATTTTGCTAGCTCTTGGGTTTCATTTTAGCAGTAACCGATCACTTGACCGAAAAGCGCGCCGCCTTCACCTGCGTCAAGAGTGATATACTTTAGACGGATATAACGGAGAATCTGGTCACTTTTCAAAATAAAACAGCTTTCAGATTCCGAAATGAATAAAAAGGAAGTAATGTAAGTTACAGTTCTGGTTCTCGACCAAATTGGTTTTCAACCAAAAATGTCGAGTTTTTTATGCCTCGGAGACGAACAAATTTCGGTTCTCGAACAAACTGAGTGCACTTGAATGCACCATTTGACTCCTCTCGCCTTCCTTACACGAGGAAGTGGACGCTTCCTCGTGTAGCGTTCCATCGTGAGCAAACGTGTTCAGTAAACATTTTTATTTTAAAAAGCGCGTGGTTTCGGTTTGCGAACAATTTCGGTTTTCGCAACAGCCTTCTGGAACGGATTATGGACGAAAACTGAGAATTTACTGTATTTTCTAAGCATAATCATAAACATGAATCATGACACGAGGAACGTCTGATCTGGCCGCAACACTCTCTGGTCGCTATGGTAACGTTTAAACCTGCCTTCAAAATAAGACATGCCACAAATAAAAAGTGCACCAAAAAATACGACTCACCACGGGCCCGCACATTATGGAGAGTGGGCATGGTGCGTGGGATTCTCCCGTTGAGATAAATCCGAATCTTAAGTAGGACTCCTGATACTGTCTTATTATATGTAGCCATCTTTTCTTGGAAGTCTTTTGTGTCTTCTGGTCGGACCGTTTCCCCTTCCCAAAAGAACTTTCCAAAGACGTTTGTTTTGCTCTTGGGTTTCATTTTAGCGGTAACCGATCACATAACTGAGCAGCACCGTTTTCACCTGCGTCAAGAGTGACATACTGTAGACGGATATAACGGAGAATCCCGTCATTTTTCAAAATAAAACATCGTTCAGATTCCGTAATGAATAAAAAGGAAGTAATGTAAGTTACAGTCAAACCTCGGTTTTCGAACGTCTCTGGTTCTCGACCAAATCGGCTTTCGACCAAAACTTTCGAATTTTTTCATGCCTCGGATGACGAACAAATTTCGGTTCTCGAACAAACTGAGCGCCCTTGAATGCACCATTTGACTCCTCTCGCCTTCCTTACACGAGGAAGTGACGCTTCCTCGGTTAGACGAAGTGACGCTTCCTCGTGTAGCGTTCCATTGTGAGCAGACGTGTTCAAAAAGTTATGTTTTTTTTTAAAAGAGCGTGGTTTCGGTTTTTGGACAATTTCAGCCTTCTGGAACGGATTATGGTCGAAAACCGAGGTATGACTGTATTTCGTATTTATATGCGGGCCCGGCACCAAATGACCGGCGGACTGGCCCGGGGGTTGGGGACCTCTGGTCTACAGACCAAAGAAAATCGTTTTGAAAGAGAATTTGTGTCTTGAACGAAGCTTGCCATCCTCAGAGTGGAAGTTACCGCATGGTGTCCGAGGAGGAGCAGGCCCTGCGGGCCAAGCTGGAACGCCTCACCGTCAAGGACCACGGGCCGGTGTTCGGACCCAGCCCCAGCCTGCCGGACCACACCAGGCAGAAGGTAGACAACGCATCTCCGTGGCGTGTGCTCTCATTGCGGCCGACTTCAAGGGGGAGAAAAGAAGACCCCCCCCCGCACAACGTCATCTTGTCGTACGATCCCAAAAAACGGCAGGCCAAAGACGAGCTGAACGAGACGGACGAGAAGCGCGCGTCTGCGGTCAAGGAGCTGCGGGGGATGATCAAGGAGAAGGCCGATGCGGGAGACGAGCTGGCCAAGGGGGTGCAGGACACTTTCGGGGAGAAACCCGACAGTCTGCTGGTCCGCTTCATCCGGGCCAGGAAGTACGACGTTCCCAGATCCTTCGAGCTCCTGAAAGGTAGAGTCCTTCCGAAATGTGGTGGGTGGTTGATTTGAACGTCTTCGATTAACCTACGCAGAACTTTTTCGAAGCCAAGAAGCGCCTGACTGCCTTTTGAGATGACGCGAAGGTTCTCGGGACTTCCGTTTCCAAGGTTACGTGCGCTTCAGGAAGGAGTACCCGAGCTGTTTGAGAACCTGACGCCCGAGGCCGTGCGCAGCACCATCGAGGCCGGCTACCCGGGCATCCTCCAGAGCCGGGACAAGTACGGCCGCGTGGTTCTGCTCTTCAACATCGAGAACTGGGACTATGAAGAGATCACCTTCGACGAGGTGCCTCGCCGTGCGCCACCGTAATGCGCCGATTCCGTCCTCTGACCAGGTGGGACACCCCCTTTTTAAAAAAAAAAAATTTATTTTTGCAGATCCTGCGAGCCTACTGCGTGATCTTGGAGAAGCTCCTGGAGAACGAGGAGACTCAGATCAACGGCTTCTGCATCATCGAGAACTTTAAAGGCTTCACGATGCAGCAAGCGTCGGGCATCAAACCCACCGAGCTCAAGAAGATGGTGGACATGTTGCAGGTGGAATACCTTCAATCTTATGTCATTTTACCGCAGACATTTTTCCGCCCCCCTATCAAAATAAAAGATCTTTGCTGCGATAAAGTTGCCCCCGTTTCTCCTTGTCCCCCCTTCCTCGTGCGCTCCTCCAGGACTCGTTCCCAGCTCGCTTCAAGGCCGTGCACTTCATCCACCAGCCGTGGTACTTCACAACCACCTACAACGTGGTCAAGCCCCTCATGAAGAGCAAGCTTCTGGAGAGGGTAACGGTTCTAAAGGCCCCCCCCCCCACCCCCCTCCGCTCTTTCTCCGTGCCAACTGTGTTCGTCTCCTCTCTCAGGTCTTTGTGCACGGAGATGAGCTGGAAAACTACTACAAGGAGTTTGACGCCGACATCCTCCCCGCCGAGTTTGACGGAAAAGCGGACAAATACGACGGCAAAGCCACGGCGGCCAAGTTGTTTGACTAAAAGCCCGAGCCCGCGTTTACATTCCATAGACTGCTGAGAGGATGTTGCCTTGTTGTCGTTTGTTTGGGGGGGGGTTAGGGTTAGGGTCCAGACCAAGCCCATAAATCACCCACAAAATGCTTGCTTCAAATCGACTTCCTGTTCAAATTTGGGCATGGGTCCTTGAGACGATTTTGTCCTGATGAACCTTTCCCCCCAATTTCATATCGATTGATGAAGCTATATATCCAATTTTTTTTTTTTACCTTGCCAGGTCTCTTTTGTCATCAAATTTAGCCCCAAAATGTCTGCTTCGAATCAAAACGTCTTGACTTCTTGTTCAATTTCAGGCATGAGTTCTTGAGACTTTTTTGTGCATCCAGTCCTGATTGACAAGTCAATCCAATTTTGTGAAACTGGTTTCAAGGGCTACATTTTTTTTTTTTCATTCCAGCCTCATTTTCATGGATCCAAAATGGCTGCCTCCTCCCCCAATTTCATATCGATTGATGAATCTATATCTAATTTTTTTTTTTACCTTGCCAGGTCTCTTTTGTCATCAAATTTAGCCCCAAAATGTCTGCTTCGAATCAAAACGTCTTGACTTCTTGTTCAATTTCAGGCATGAGTTCCCTGGTTTCAAGGGCTACATTTTTTTTTTTCCATTCCAGCCTCATTTTCATGGATCCAAAATGGCTGCCTCCAGCCAAAATGGACAACTTCCTGTCACATTTCCAGCTATGGGGTCCTTGATGACGAGTCCCAACAAATTTGGTGTCAAGATTAGACAGACTGGTGTCAGGTCAGACCCCCCCCCCCCCCTAAAAAAAAAGGTTACAGAGTGCTATTGAGTGGATGCCCCCCCCCCCCTTAAAAAGTGATTATTTGTTGGAAGAGGGTGTTTAACTACTCAACTGCAGATGAGGAAGGCATCCCTATCTGTGGTGTCATAGCTCCTTGAAACTTGTTCTTGGGCTTTGTTTGGACCCCCGTTGAGCCTCCAAACGGTTTATTTTAAAGCAGCGAGTGTGCCCCCCCCCCCCATCCATCCTTGCCCCATAGTGCCTGCTGTTCGCCACCGTTTACGACGATGACATGTTACTCACTGTGCTTACCTACCCGTTGTACCAACACTGTCAATCGATTGTACAGTAAAGTGTATATAAACCTGGACTTGTCGTCTTGTGTTTTTTTTTTTTAGCTTTTTCTAACAATTGGGGGGGGGGGGAAAAAACAACCACCCATTAGAGATGAAGTAGTTTCTTTATTCAGATCATTAACAATTGGGGGGGGGGAAAAAAAAGTCAAAACAGTCGCGCCAAGAGTCTAAAGTGCATAGTGAAAATGTCGTCCTGCGATAAATACCCCTCAGCCCCCGATCCAGTTTCAGGAGTATTGCAAAGCGGTTGCAAGGCCACTTAACAGTATCAACGTCATTTGGTGAAAAACGCAATCAATGTCATACTCACACATTTCAACATAAGGAAATTGCAGCAGTAATAAAAAAAAAATTAAAAAAAATTACTCCTCCCTTTCAGTCGACATTACAGCGGAACCACCTGAGGTCTTACAATCCGGAAAAAAGACAAACAAATGTTCCGACCTCGACCCAACTCCAACCATCATCATCATCATCATGCCGAAATCGAGGGCCAGGTGGCGGGCGTTCCCTCCGTTCTCTCGGCGTCCCCCAGGCTCAAATCGGGGCAGGTTGCGGCGTGGCGGGGCGGCCGGTTGCTCTCCCATTGGCAGATGGCGTCGGCAAACTCCACGATGACTTTGTCCATCCACGTAAGGGGCTGAGGGAACAGCCCGGCCCCCTCGAAGAAGCCCAGGTGGCCGCCGTGTTGGGTGAGGGCGAAGATCACGTTGGGCATCTTCTCTGTCCAGACGAGAAAAAAAAAAAAAAAAAAAAAAGAAAAAAAACGTGATGAATTTGGATCCATAAATACAAGCTTATGACGTGTCACCTCGTATCTCGGGTCACACTTAAAATTTGGAATCAAGGACATTTTTATTCATTATTATTATATTGATTTGATCAAAGCAATTCTTTTCTTGAATGCACCCAATTTTCATTGACCAAACATGCAGCGGCGTCCTCCTGTTTAGGATTCAGACTGATGTGTAAAAATAAAAGATTGAAAACTGTAATCAAATTAGGATGCACATTTTTGGGTTCTTCTTTTAATTGTATTTTTCAAAATAACATTTTAAGTTCTATATTTCCGGTCTAAATTTTAAATAAGAATACCTTTCGCTGTATTTTTTTCAAAGTACTTATTTTTTTAATCGATAATTAGACATGCAGCACGTCCATCCTATTATAGTGAAGCTCACTTTCACTTTTCTGTTTTGTTCTTATCATTACATTGCCTTGAGCTGATATCTTTTAACAAGCCACACTTGTGCCAATTCTTTTTTTTTGGGGGGGGGGGGCGCGTGAGCAGCCGAACGTCACGTTTGTACACGTACGGCAAGCGAAGACTCGCACCCGCTTGGTTTTAGGTTTCACCCGCTTGGTTTGAGGTTTCCTGACAAGCGAGAAGACAAATAGTGACTCCTCCAAAAGACAAATCCGCACGAGGACAGTTTGTGATGAACAATTAACGCACAGAATCGTCGCAGGGACAGCGATGCGACCCCCCCAGCCCGTGTGTTTATCCCCGCACGGAAACCAAGACACGAAGACCTGCTTTGTGTTTTGAAAGGTGATCTTCGAGCTTCATCTTTAATGCAAACAAGCGTCTCCTGCGCCCGCGTGACGTTGACTGCAGAGCGATGTCGCTTCGCGCTGAAGTCGTCCTTGCGCACTTTTGAAACGGTACAACAATATGCCTTGTAAAACCAACACTCACAGTGCGGCCTAATTTCGACCATGCCTCTTTATTAATGTAGTGCTTTATATAATATGTTGTGACCCGATGAAAAAGGCCAAAAGAGACACGCGTTAGCAATAGCAATAGCAACAATCATGGCGCCGTCCGAAATCTAACCTCGATACTGTATTAGCGTGCATGTCAGTTTTGTAGACGATACATTAAACCTTAGCATATTTGGGAAACCGGGCCGGTAAAAAAAACAACTTAATGTACTATACTGTATTATAATTACACAAAATCTATATATGCTAAATTACTGACGTATTCATTTTTTTATATCGTCTATTCTCAAAGGGTGGACCAAACCATTTTTTGTGTTCCCCTACTTCAATAATGAAAGTGGCACTGCCCCTTTTGAGGCCAATTCCCGCCTTTGACTCTTCCCTTTTTTCTCGATGTCCTTGGGAAGGTAAGCATTTTTCGAGCTGGAAAAAAAACAACCTTTTTTTTAATTTACAACTTTAAGTATTTTAATACATTGCTGTGCCATAATAACTTGTGTTGGGGCACGCTGTATCACTATTTGATCGGAGGACATTTTCTGGTATTTTAGGCAGTTAGCTGCCCACGGTTCATTGTAATGAAGGCCGTTTCACTATTTTGTGGGGGAAAATCTGGTGGTTATAATGACGTTTATGTGTTAAAGATGTTCGTTGTAAGCATCATCGGAAAATGGAAAATGAATTACGTGAAATCGGGATTTTGAAATGTGGACATTGTACAAGTGGAAACGGGATATGTTGATAATGCCAAACCATTGTAGTACATTTCGAACCAATGGTGGATTACAAAAAAAGAGAAAATCAGCATGACAGGGTTACAGAAACAAAGCTGCCACGCTTAGGTTGCGTTGTCGCCGTATCCCAAATTCAATCCAAACCTGAGAGCGCGCGTGGGATGGCGAGCAGAGAGCGATGCACGAGCGGGTCGTCAGACGAGTTCATCAGGAGAAGCGGCACGGAGACCTGCGTGAGGTTTCGGTGGCATGAGCAAATAATCTCAGATGTGGGTGGGGAAAAAAAAAAAAGTCACAGATGACAGTGCCGCCGCTCACTTTGTGCATGTAGCGAACGCAGCTCTCCTGCTTGTAGTACTCGTCCAAGGAGCTGTACCCATGGAACTTCCTGCACACAGCCAAACATTCCAAGAACCCTTTTTGAGTTTGACAAATGTCAACAAATCGTCAGAAACATTCATCATGGAGTAATTGGAAGTTGTATTCCAAAAATGTGCACGAAACATTGTGTTAATAGTGAAGAGAATTCACCTCATGATGCTGTCGTCGATCTGCGTGATCGACGTGGCGGCGCACAGTCGACTCAGGTCGCCGTCGCTGATGTTGCTGGAGGTCACGCCCAGCAAGCTCTCCCTGCGGGACGCCGTCATATAAGAAAGACGCGCGCTAACGTCCGCTCGAGACGTAACGGGTCGGGACGGCAAAAAAAAACGCAAGACGTGCTCAACGGGCCCACCTGTGCGACAAGATGAGCTTCTTCAGCTTTTCAGTTAGGACGAAGTTATACAGCCGTCGGCACTGGTCCCACTGAAGGAATGTCTCCTGGGCTCTAAAAACACGAGGACACACATCCGAGTTGTACTTGAAAGTACTCTAATTCGTGACCTTGCAACAAATCATTTAGCAAAAGAGCTACGGTGAAAAGGGCGTGAGACACAATTTGAAAATAATTAAAACAACATTCACAAGTAAATTTTTTTTTTTTTTAACCAAATTATTCTCAACTGCATTTCTCGAGCACTTTAAAACAATCACCCCTGTAGACAAATTGCTGTACAAGGAGTAAAAGTGATTCAATCACAATAAAACAAATTAATAACAAAAACAAAGCAAAAAAAAAAATCAGCTCATATGGTACTGTCTAAAAAGACATTATTCTTAAAAATAAAAAAGCGGTTGTTATCGCTATTTAAATCGCATATTCAGTTTAAATGCATTTCTCCTTTTGATTATTTATAATTTTATCTGTGGTTTTATTGTCCTTGTTTTGATTGTAAAGCGTCCTTGAGTGTTTTGAAAGGCGCTTTTAAATGAAATGTATTATTATTATTATTATGAACTTGTCTTGAAAGTTGATGCGTGTTGCGGTTGGTGCCCACCTGAGGGCGCTGTAGCCCTGACAGACGCTGACGCAGCACAGCACTCGCTCCTGATTGGCCGGGTCCTCGCCCAGGAATTTGCACACGATGTTGCCGCCCAGACTGAAGCCCACCGCCACCAGCAGCGTGCCGGGGAACGCTTGCTTCACGTAGCTCACCATGGCGGCAAACTCCCACGTGCAACCTGGTCGTGGCAAAGGGTTACTCACGCAACCGGACTGAAAGTCCCCAACATTTGGGTCAAAATGATACGACTCCCTATACGTAAATAAACGTAAACAAAGAGACTGTGAAATTGTCTCGGGTGGCGAGGAGCCACCAGATGTCTTATCTGACGGGGTAGAACCATCTCTGCACTTAGTAGCCAAATCCCATCTCCACATTCGGATGCAAAATTTGGTCCCCAGGCCGCAGTTTGGACACCCACCGGTCTCCATTGTGTTGCAAACCGTTTCATATCAATCTTAAAGGGTTCAAACACAGCCACATCAGTGCTCGTTTTGTTTGCGCCTAACGCTAGCATCAAGCTAACTTTAACTTTGTAAAACAAAGTGAACTAAATATACTTTTTATTTTTTTTTTGTAATCGTCTCGGCGACCGCTCGCATTTTCCTTCCCTATTCAAAGCCTTCCGCCGTCTGCCATTGATGATTTGCCTTTTGTCCTTACCGTAGGTGAACATGCGCGGCGCCGTCAGCTCCACGTCAGGCAAGGCCCCCAAGTGGTTGAGGACGGCGCATCGGTAGCCTTGCCGCTGGGAGTGATCCACAAAGGTGCGAATGTAGACGTTCCCGCTATGGTTGGCGAAGCCGGGGCAGATGACCATGGTGATGTCATCTGAGAATACACGTTTCGCACGGTAAATTGTTGTTTGATTTGTTTTGTTATTGGTAGAAATTTTTAAAAAATCATCAGCCGTAACTACGTTCACAAGGATTATGAAGAAAAGATAAAAATCAAGCCAATGTCATTCATTGTTTAGTTTACAAATGTAAAAAAAAAAGAAAGGTTTTCCAGAATGGACAGCTTATAATAAAGTTTTTTTTTTTAAATATACGTCCAATAGGAATTGAGACTTTCTCGTATTTATTTAAAATATTTCAGCATTTTATATACATTCTTTTAAATTTTAAGAGACAATGAAGAGTGCCCAATTTCCAATATTTTATAAATACATTCCAAATTGTGAGAATTATCCCCTACAATCATCCCAATTATTCTGTCAGAAAGACTTTTAAAAAAGGGATTTAAATGAAAATAATTACAATAGAAAATGCTTAACAATAAAACGGTTTCATGTTTTGTTTTTCTTTTAATTCATTCAGATTTTTTTTAACTTAAAAAAATAAATGATATTCTTATTTTATTACTATATTTAGAAAACGACACTGGAAATACTTGACACAAAAAAATTTTTTTTCCAGAACGTTTGCAAACTCAAATATATTTTTAGTCCGTGATTACAGTTGTTCACAATCCTTACATTTGCAGATCCATTTTTCATGAGGCTTATCCTGCTAAGATTATATAGTTTGTTAAAAGATATTTATCATTACCTTCGAACATTTCCCTCTACCCCCCCAAAAAAAAACCCATCTGACCTCCTGTGCGGTGTTCAACCAGCGCCTCAAAGAGGTCAAAACTGGCCGTGGCCCCGTCGTGCATGGGGAGGAGCTTGCGGAGCCCGCGCGGCGTCGGGGTGCCCACGCGGCCCACCTTGCCGTAGAGCGCCGTCTGGATGTGGCCGCTCTTCCCCCACAGCAGGGGCGGAATGTATCTGCGGAGGAGTGGCACAGGCGTCGGATTACACGCCACATCTTTCGAGGTCCGACGGGACGCTGACTCGGCACTTTTGGCCCCTCGGCTTCAAAGGAGCGGGCCCGCAAATAGCGAGAGAGGCGAAGAACGATGGCGTTACTTTCGAGTGGGGTTGTGACCTTTTGCGGTTGGACCCCCTTTCAGCGGGATGACGTCAAACTAACGGAACCGATCTAAACTTCGGAGGAGGGAAAGCGCTCGGGCTCGGGAATTTTTGCTGCGGATCCAGTTTAGCGGCGTTTTGTTTGCCGAGCTGGATTACACAAAAACAACTTTGCGGAGGGGACCGTGGGGAAAGAGATTTGGGGCTTTGAAGGAAGCGTTCACTATTTGAGCGTAGTTCCAGATTAATATGCGCACCGAAAATGTTGACTTCCATTTTTTGTGGCGTTGTTGCAAATCTGGAATTTTCTGTTTGTTTCCATTTTTTGTGGCGTTGTTGCAAATCTGGAATTTTCTGTTTGTTTCTTTGTGAAGGGAAAAAAAAAAAAAACGTGTGAAGGAATTTTGGTGGAAAAAGTATGGATCCAAATTTTTGCCTTGAGCAATGTCCAGAGTTTTTGTAGCTGCTTACTTCAATTGTTTTGTTTTTGATGTTAAGGTGCACTGGTTGCAAATGTACCCGATATTTTGGTGTAGATCTGGATTGTGGTGGTTCTCCAGAATTTGGACTCCATTTTAGCCCCCGCTGCTGCGGATGCAGGATTTCCAGTGTGCTTCTTAGCGGGATGAATGAAAAGAAAAACAATTTCCTCAAAACATTTGAAGGGCGAGTCGTAAGGGCTAAGGAATTACGTTTTGGTGGAGATCCCAGAAAAAAACTTTCGATCTAAACTTTTGACGTAATTTTTGCGCCGTTTTAGCGGATGCAAGATTTTCGGTTTGTCTCACTTTTTTTTTTTTTTTTTGCATTACTGCACTGATTTCTACCTCATTTTGTTGAGGGGTTTCATTTTGGAGCACATGTGGAAAAAAAAAAAAAAAAGTGGGCATTCTTGATTTTTTATGAGTTTCGTCGCAAGATAACATATTTGCGAAAGGCTGATTTGCGAACCGCTTTTCGCAGGCTTTTTGCTACGCAAGACAGAATCTGCTGAAAAGCCACCGGAAATCTTTAGCAGGCCTTCTTTTTTTTTCGTTTATGTATAAATCTGGTTGTCACGCACCAGCGTGTCATGTGTCAATTGACCTTTTTCACCGTGACGTCAAACGGTGTCATGGGTGACAAAAGTGAAGGCATTGCCAAAGGAAAAAAAAAAAACAAACCAAAACCCTCCCGTGTCTTTTGCCCTGCACACGTGACACAATCCGAAAATGTCTTCCACTCACTCTTTGGTCAACAGGGGGCAGCATTTGAGCAGGTAGCGGGTAAGCGGCGTGTCCTGGTGGCTGACCTCAGGTGGCGACGGCGGACTCTTGAGGTTGAGACAGCGCATGATGACGTAGAGGACGGTGGCGAGCGCCGCCATCTTCACGCCGTCAAACATGGCCGGCAGCTCCGAGCCCAGGGCGGTCATGCCTTCGCCGCCGCCGCCGCCGCCATCCGCCAGCGAGGCCATCGTAGACGCTGGAGACAACACGTGAGGTTAGACCATGACCGCCAAAGACAAAAAAAAAGTTTTTCCGATGCCATTTCTCCCGTTTCACCCGAGTGAGTCGGCTAATTTTGGATGACGTGCAGGACAAACATGAGGAAGTCAAAATCTCAAAGCGAGTTTATTTTTGGGGGGAAAAAATGTGCGCAAAACGAGTTTGTGCACTTCATGCTGCTGCTCAGCAGTTTTGTGCCACCTTTGAATGAGATTTTTTTTTTTTTCTGCAACAATTTTAGGAGTAATTCAGCATGCATGTCATCAGTTTTCCGGGTCGGCGGAATGGCCCGTAAAACATTGTGCTACTCCGACAAGCAAATTGGTCATGTCCAGTGTTGGAGCCGAGGGATTTTGCTCTTGATTAAATCAGCTGCCCACATGACTTTGGAGTTGATCCTGTTCGAGTCTCCAGACTCTGCACAAAGAGAACCTCGTGCAACTCGTGGCGTAAATATCGCAAACGCGCAGCATTAACTCTTGAACTGTTGTGTGTGTGTGTGTGTGTGTGTGGTTGCTTGGTATAAAATAAGCAAACCATCATTCGGTCTATTACGAGATATATGTAAAGTATAAGTCATTTTGCTTTATTTGACTTTTATTTGTTTATTTATTTATTTGTTTGTTTTTTTACACTTGCATTGCAGATAAGACTGTCCAACGGTTACCTCCAAGTTTTAGGATAGTGGCAGCTATGGATTATTTCAAATTGCCAATTGGAAGGAAATCAATGTGTAAAAATTACCCATGGTTACGGAACAAATTTACAAAATTATTTTGGTAATCTGCGGTTTCACTGCCCGCATGACAGCAGACAAAAGGGCTCGATTTTTCACCATTTTGAAGCCTCATTTTATGTGGCCATTTTGTTTTAATTGTTCAAATTTGGGATCGTCAACACTCTGTGGTGTGTCAAATTCAGAAGACATTTGCTTTCACTTTTCAGAGATTTTAGGATCGAAGCTGTTGACCGTTTGACCCAGGAACGGATTATTTCTACTTGCCACTCTTTCCTTTTGGGAGGAAACAATTCGGAAGTCAACCAAAATGATTTCGAGGCTCCCTTGTGCCGGTTGGGAACTGAAAGTTGTGATCCGTTGAACGACTCACGATCAGTGACATCACGGAGAGTTAGCAGGAGGAAATGAACCCAGAAATGACTCTTAAAGTGGCTAAAAAAAAAAAAAAGTGGCATCCTACCTGTTGCTGGTGCCCCAGCTGGCTTGTTGATCATTCAACAGGCAGATCAATTACATGAGAAGCGCTCCGGTCTCGGCTTCTCCGTCGTCTTTCTTTATTCCGTCACTAATGTCAACGTCACGGGCCTTCAACACAACACTTAACTTTAGCGAAGAAGGCGCATTTTTTACAGGACGTTTTTCTGTCCCCGGGAGTGGCTTTCGTCAGCGTGTGTCCCGATTCAGCTCGGTTCCACCCTCACTCGTTGCTCGTGTTTCGAGCCTGCGCCGAGACCAGTGACCAGCTCCGGATGCGTTCAAGCCCACGCAAAAGAAGAAAGACGGAAGAAAGAAAAAAAAAAAAAAAAAACACCACTGCGACCTCGGGGTTTTCCCCGCCCACGCTCCCAGCTAAACGGTAAACTATGTCCAACGACGACGCTTATTCGCCATCACCCCCCGCCCACTCGTGAATCATGGTTACTCTTTTCATTCATGTCAGTCGATCCGAGAAAAGTTTCACGCGCTTTTGCCACGATCGCAGAATATCCGCCTGCACTTGAATGCAACACAAACAGTTCTGACGTGACGTCTTGTTGACTATTTGGGGTTGAATTCATTCGTTTGTTGTTGTTTAAAAAAAAAAATAAAAGTCCGGTTTGTTGCCGTTTTTCAATTGCATTGCATCAGCACGTATGAAATAAATACATGTCATAGTCATTAAAAGGAGAGTGTCAAAACAGTACTTTTGTATGGCATGATAGTAGGTGAGTTGAATATTGTGACGTTCACTTTCGCCCTGTTCAAGTCTTGGAATTGTTGGAAGTCACGTCACCACTTGGGGGAGCCATTTTATAATTCAACGGCTGTGCTACTCTATATGATGATGGCGTCGATCTATGAAGAATATGGATATAACGTCTGACTGCATCGGGGGGTATTTAATTACATTTCGCAGGAGTCGGGTTGCGAAGGGAATTTTTTTTAAAGCAAAGGTCCAGCATAGCCGACCCGTCAAACATAAAAATGGCACAGTTCCTTTTCACAAACATTTTTTTTTTTTACAAACATTACGTTATGTTTTCCATGGGAAAAAAACTAACAGTGCTCTCTTCGCTTTGTACCGCAAATCATAATTATATTCTCATTCTGCTAAAGGACAGCACTACCTTCACATCACGTTGAGTTTTCTAGCAAACTTCAACTGGGGGTGGCAAGAAACAACTTGAAACGAGCATCCCCCCCTCCTAAGACAATTGTTTACTCGCGACCAAACGGTTGCTTGGTGTGACGTTCGCTGCCGCCGCCATCTGGTGCTCGTAGCCAAAAGTTTTACCCGCAAGTCAAGACAGGAAAAAAAAATCGTCTGAGCAACGGCTTATAGCTTGGAAAAAGTCTTTCGTATTCACTCGTAAATCAAAGTACCAAAGTAAATCAAATAAATGCATGCAGAATGTCAACATGAAAACGGGAGACGTTAAGTCTAAACCATGTGGGAAAAGCAGCAGCATTCCTTCAAAGCGCACCAGCAATGTCACAAGGTTTCGGGTTGATAGGATTATGCTCCCCATCATGGATTAGGATCAAACAGGGTTCTGTCTCTTTGAATTTGCAATGCATCATCTTTTTTTTCTTTTGGAGGGGGGGGGGGGGGTTCCTAATAATGAAGCTCTGACACTGCGGTGACGTGCAGTCATGAGAACAAAAAATTATTGTACTTGTCTGTGATTCTGTCCATAAACGGCCCATGAAAACACTGCCGTTTTTTTCAATGGAGGAAATCGTATAATGTGTGTAGCGGAATTTTGTCAAGCCAAACATGTCCATCCTGTCATCGGGAATTATCAAGAAAAAAAAAAAAAAACAATTTCAGAAATTCGACATCTATTTATAAGCAGTTCAAAGAGCGCTTGCTCACTGGCTCGTCGTGTTGCATTCACCCAAAAATGTCCCATCTTGTCATAGTCCACCCTGTCACAAAAATCTGTTGTCATCGTCTGCCTGCAAACATTCTCCTTTGTTATTGAATAATAGTTCAGCAACGTGTTATTCTTGTCATCTGTTTTTACAACTGCAGTAGTCATCCGTCGCATTGTTGTGGACTGTATATGTTCTATATTGACATTTAGATGGTTTCGCAGCTGCGATTGGCTGGCAACTGGTTCAGGGTGTCCCCCGCCTACTGCCCGAAGACAGCTGGGATCGACTCCAGCACCCCCCCACCCGCAACCCAAGTGTGGATAAAGCGGTTCGGAAGGTGAATGAATGAATGAATCAATGAATGAATCAATGAATGGTTTCACAGTCACAGCAGCCACCCGGAGAGAGACTAACTGGAATGTGGCCCGTGATAAAAATGAGTTTGACACCTGTGACTTCGACCTTCATGAACCATTTACCAATGTGAAATCATCCACCCGTAGAGTAAATAAAGGATTTATGATAGTCTGTTACTTTTTTTTCCAAATCTGATTAAGGTTAGCGGGAGGATGAGCCGTGAGAAAAGAGAAAATTATACAGCCATCCGAGTTGCTGATGAACAGGAAATGTGTCAGTAAATCGACCTGGCAAAATTAAACGTGTTGTTATTGAGTTGGAGGTGCTAACAAATGTGCCATCTATCCTACTTGGAACAAGGTACACTTCGACTTTTCACTCTTATGTGACATGGAAGTTACAGCTCAACGCAAATCAAGCCGAGGTGGGTGAGGTGAGGTGAATCAATCCATTTCTTGAGCGAAAGACTTAGTGTAGCTCTAAAAAATTGGCTTGGATGGACTTTCGTGAACCGCGAAAATCGGCTAGACACGTGATCATAATTGACATGAGCCTTTTCCCAGCAACATCGGAGAGCCACAATGAGGGGGTGTGGCTACAATGTAAAGGGTGGCTCGTGATTGGCTGAGCGCCGGTAGGCACGTGTGCCGCTCCATATAAACCGGCGTGCCTGGGAAATCCTCCGGCGCGAGCTTCGTGTGAGTAAACAAGGACAGTCACGAGCGGTCGGGTGTCTTTTTCTCCTCCAGTGTTCAAGTTAGCGAACCAACACAACAGCACGGTTTTATCTCAGCAGGCTGAATTACTGGTCGAAATGAAGGAGCAGACCGTTTTCTTCCTCTTGCTGCAACTTTTTGCGGCTCGACTCTTGCCCGGGGTGAACGGTGAGTACAACCCCCTGCGTTTTTTTCCGCCGTTTTATTTTTTTATTGCGGATAGATCATATTTTGAACCGCAAAAGAGGGTCGATTTTTCGCTGACTCGTCAAGATACTTTTTGTTGTGTCGTGGTCACTCCTTTCGTCTTGCTTAAAGAATGTTGACACGGAGGCGTTAGTGAAATTACTTTAAAAAAATAAACATTTTTAAAAAAATCAAGCGACCCGGTTGGTGATTAAATTCAATTTACGTGACGTTTTTTTTATGGTCAACTGCCAATTTTGGGTTGCGGGAAGGGGGTTGGGGCTAATAGTCAGACTTCGGCTACCTTTTGGGTCTGTTGTGTTTAGAATGTCAGGCCAAAGGCTGCGGTCGTGCGTTCTGACCCTTTTGAGTCACATGATTAGCCATTATACTTGTCCAGCGTTGACGTCACGCCGCCGGCGTCTGGCTTTGTTTGCATGTGAATGCATCAAACACATGTCGGCCGATGGAATGAAATGGCCTGTTTCTTTTCCTCCTCACACACAAGCTCGTGTCACGAAGTGAAGAAAATGGGGACATGCCAGCGATGACATTTTTGGACTCTTTTTGAACCCGCAACTGCCATTGCAATTGCACCCAAAGATTGCCTTAATATGTTATGACAAGAAATTGAACACAGGATGATTTACTTTCACAATACAGTATTATCTTGTTTTTTGTGTGTTTTTTTTTTTACATCATACTGTTATTTGAGCTCAGTAAGCATCAACTGTGTTCCTTTTCTTACCAGAGGAGTGCCAGTGATGGGCAAAGTGTAATGACAGCCATTAAAACAGAAAATTATTACATTTAGGAAGGTTTAAGGTGCATCGGGTCAAACAAAAATGTCGTATATTCGGTTTACTGTAAGGTTTAAAGGAAATGAGACTAAGGAAGCAACAGAGGGCTGGTGGTCAACTCAACGCGACTGTTTTACTTGCGATGACTGCAAACTCAAGTTTGAATGTAAACGAACAACTGCAGTCTGTTTCGCAGTACAGAGTTTCAAGATTAGAATCTTCTATCGGGCTTTCCCTTGTGTTGAGTTGTCTTTTCCTTTGGTGATTAAATTCAATTAAAAAAAACAACTCGTTCAAATAGATTAATTGCTGTTTGTGTATTTTGAAGTCTTCCGGTGATCATATAATCTTTACATGGTGCAAAAATGGCATTTGTTACTGATCCGGCACAATTTTCAGAGCGTGGGAGTGGCTGGCTGTCAAATATTTTTTTCCCTCTCTTCTCTTAGTTCAGAATGTTAAAAAAGAAACATTGCCCGAAGGTTTTAGTTGGCGCAACTTTTAACCCTGGACCAGATGACGCGACTTCCAAGTTATTTCCTTTTGGGGAAATGGAATTGAGCGTTTAGTGATGGGCTTCGAGAGCGCCAATCTAAACGTGTTTGTCCCTGACAGCGCCGAGGTGCGGCCCCGCGAGCTGACCTCGCCACTGAGTCACTTTTCGGGCCGCAGTCAACAACAGACATGTCAACGAACCTCCCACACTCGCTGGAACGAGTCCAACAGACTCCGTTAGAGAACTTTTGTGTTGTGGCCTCTGCCAGCTGCGAAATGTTGCGTGTGTGTGTGTGTATGAGTCATAAGCGACTGGAGCTGAACTTCACCTGGCGGGGTTATCTAAGCGCTCAGGCGGAGGATGGCCTTCTTGTTAGGTCGTTCTTTTTCCCTCAACAAGACCTGATCAGGCAGTCGAGTGAACTGAGGCTAAATAGAGTCGCCCGCCTGGCGAATGGGGCATCTTCTACCGGATGCGTGCAAATGGCGGGCGCAGACGCCATGAGCATTTTTCAAATATTCTCTGCGGAGGCGTTATTGACATCGCTTGAGAGTGCTCCGAAAACTCTTCAAACATCACCTATGCAGCTATGATACGAGCCACCTGTGTCATTTCCTCAAGGTAGCTGCTCAGAGTGACGGCTCGCTCTTATGGCTTAAGTCAACTGATGTGCAATCAATAAATTTGATTGAATATCACATTAGGGCCTTTCTTTTATGGCTGTGTCGAAAGTGACAGCGTCACTATTTTTAAGACTATGGGATACCGTAATACTGCCCGAGTTCATGCAAAAGTCCTGGAACTTTATCGGACCAAAACTGAAGCAAGATTTCTCATTGGAAGTAATGTAAATCGAAACAATTTGTTCCAGACACCCCAAAAATATATTCATGGTAAATAATCGGTTGTCTCACCAAGCCGTGATCGATCTGCGCACCAGCGCATTGAAATTTAAAATGGCTTCCTTAGTCAGTGTGTCACAAGAAAAGGAATATGATCTAATTTCGGCCTCCGAATGTCTGTCAACCCCTTTTTCCAATCTGCCGTCTTGAATATTTTACACGGCTCTCCCGTCGCAAGAATCATCCTTCCTCGAAAAAGACGACATTTTAAAGCGGGGAAGTATTCCTCCTGTGTACAAACGGGTGCAATTGTTGACAGGCTCGGTTACATTTAGCGTGTGTGCTTAAAGGGTTTGCTCTGGTTGACGATGCGTGAAGCCCGCGTGTATTTTTAGCAGCTGGCACTCTGGTTTGATTTTATTTATTTATTTATTTGAGCACTGCAGCAGATGGCGGCGCGGCTCTGGAGGAGCACTTGCAGATTACGCAAAGCTCACCTGCAGCTGGAGCCCCGCTGAGCCTGCTAATAGACCGGGTGGGGGGGTTACCTGAGGCATTCTGCCGCTTCCTCGCATCCGTGTTCACTCACGCTTTTCCAGACGTGCAGTTTTGCGGAGGCGGGGCCGCACCCGCAACAGTGTCACTTGGTGTGATCGCGTGGGACAATTTCTCACCCTTGTTTTTTTTTTTTTTTTTTCCTGAGTGAAGGTAGCGTTCCCACACTCCCTGCCAGGCTCTTTCGCACACATGCAAGTGTGCGCATGAACGAGCAGTCTGGGCGCAAACTGTTGTGTTCAAAGTTTGTCAAACACACCAAACTTGGCGGTCAAATAGCAACGGCGCCAACTCCTGAGAGACTTCAGCTTCCCCGAGTATCCACGGTCACAGGTGTCCTTTCACATTTTCATCAGCTCTTTGTTTCACCAAATCCATCCATCCATTTTCTGATTGGCTTTATCCGCACAACGGTCACGGGGGTGGGGGGGGGGGGTGCTGGAGCCTATCCCAGCTGTCTTCGGGCAGTAGGCGGGGGCCACCCTGAACCGGTTGCCAGCCAATCGCAGGGCATGCAGGGCGCAAGCTAAGCTAGCTTTAAGTAGCTTCAACTTGCAGTCGATGAGTTTAGCCAAGCGTGGCGATTGAATTGAAGGTGCTCCTTGTGAAGTAGACTTATTATTGTTCAGTACAATTTTCGTTTTATTTTTCAAGTACGGAGAGCTGCACTTGGTGTAAGGCATCAAATGATAGCACTAGCACACAGCGCCATGAGCAAAAGCAGTTGTCTACGAACACCACGGAATGTTCAATGATGGTAGGATGTATTACATTAGCGAATGATTTTTTTTTTTTTTTTTTTTTTTAATGGTTACAAACGGTGCCGATATGCTTTTGAAAGTAGTCATTTATATTTTTGCGTCAGAATTGCTTTTCGCCGGCTAATTTAGCCGAGTTAGCCTAGCTACCCTTCCCCGTGTGCATTCATGGTTTTATGATGGCGGCAATTTGAGCCTGCAGTAGAGTCAGTCACTTTTAACTTTTATTCGCCAAAGAGCGAACGCTGTTCTAACATAAGACCAACTCCAGATGATTCCCCCGCCCCCCCCCCCTTTTTTTTTAAACTCACGTTGGCTTGACCTTGCCAACAACCTTGTCCATGTAGTCTTCTTCCACGCAATCGCATGACCGCCGCCCTCATTCCTTCCGGATTAATTTTTTGCCAAATCACGTTCGACCCTCCGAGACGGGCCGAGGCGTCGGCCGTGACTCACTGGGAGCGAGGACGGCACGCTGCCCTGTGGGAATGAACTGTTCTGCCAAGCGCAACCGCTCATGACTTCCCAATCTGTCGACTCCACCGAGGCACTTTGCTGAGGTTGTTCCGACCGCAAATACGTAATGCTTCAGGCCGAACTGATGACACCCGAAGATGTGCGTGTGTGTGTGTGTGTTTTAAACAGCCAAAGGAGGAGTGCCTTTTGAAACATAAAAGTTGAAATAATTCTCTCTTATTATTAAATTATGCGTTGAGGCTAATGAAATACGACACGTTTTGCTTGGGAGTTAGTTTCAGTTGCATTTTATTGATTAACTATGAGTCAGAATGGTCAATTCATATTAAATATTCCTTTCAATGGCTTATGAGAATTTCTCTGAATGCTCTGAACGTCTTTTTTATTTATTTATTTTTTTTTCAAAGCCATTTCATATTGAGCGGAGAAATGCTTGCCAAGGGTGCTCAACTTCCCTCCTGCTCGTTTTCAGTTCAACTGTTTGTCCGAACACCAATAATGCCAAAAAAAAAAAGCCTCCCATTTGAGCGTTAAAGACGAAAAGGAGGTCACAATACTTTGACTCGCCGTTCTGTCTCCATGAGCACAGCCTTGGAAGCATCCATTTCAAGGACAAGATAGGAAAAGTATTTCCCCTCCTATCTGCTGCATCGTGTTTACTTTGGCATCATAATTGGGATTTTCCGGGAGGCTCCGGCGGTTTGACCGCCGTCTCATGGTCGACCCACTTGACTGATGTGTCACTAATCTCCGCCATCGCTTTGATTCGACTTATTTGCTCAACTTTGCCGCTCGCTATTTGGCAGCCTGATTTCCTAGAGGGGAGGAAGGGAGGCAGGTTTGTTTCTGTCTTCATAATAAATGGCCAGGAAGGCCGCGCACCCAAGACTCCTTCACAGATATGAAACGGCTTTCCGGTCATGGCACCAATAAACGCAAAATACCAAGTTTGGATGCGCCGTTACTAACGCTAATGCTAACGTCTGGCTCAAATGTGCCAAAATGGATTCCAATTAAATCGACCCATGTTGTTGACTCCACTTTATTTTACGCGCAAGATTAAAATAGCGGCTGCACTTAGCACTTCTAATTACAGCCCATGTAATTAGATTATCTGGCTATGCACTTTTTGCAAGGAGTAAAAGACTCAAAGTGACAATATTCCCAAAGGAAACTTTATTTGGCGGTTTTCAAAGCGTACTCCTTTCTTGGAGGTGAGGTGGCAAGAAAGGTGAGATTGGGGGGGGGGGGGTGGGACAAGACTGTGGCACGTTTTTAGCATGTTTTGGCGACACTGAAGCTTAAAAGCATCAATTTTACACTTGCGCAGCAACCTCAATAACAATCATCTCCATTGTAATTGTTAACTTGGCCTTTTGCTTTTCCTGTTTTCATGTACAGAATGTTGCTCCCAGACTCTATTTTTGGATTTCCTCCATATGGAGTGGGACTTCTGAAGTGGAATGCTGTGTAATAGTTTGGAGTTCAACTTATGTTTTCTGGAAAGATATGATGTGAAAACTTGTTTTTTTTTAAATATATATATAAAATGCCACTAGTGCTAGCTAGCAAAGGTAACAACTTGAACCATTCAATTTATATGTAAAGATTTAATTTAGCACGCAGATGTTAAAGTCAATGGCACAATGCAGCTTTAGCATGCAAACGTCACACAGGAAGACCGGAACCCGGAAAAACGAAACTCTCCGCATTGTGAGGCCGACATGCTAACCAGTCTCTCACTGTGCCGCCAGTCTCGTACACATCCAGGGTTTTAAAAGATGCGTTTCTTTATTTTGTTCATGTTTGAGAATCGGTGTTGCTGTGATACGGTGATTATATGATGTCAGCAACCCACTTGACGTCATACTGACATGCAGCTCGGGCTAATAAATCCACAGGTACTGCAATGAAAGAAAACTCTTAAGGGTTCCAACTCAAGTATTTTCTGGAATACAATATTCATTTTTTGCTGCATATTTCTGAAAGCAGCTACATCATAACTAAAAATAAAGTTCTGCCCATTTCATATTCAAACCTCACCCCGCCGCCCTCTCCTCTCCTCTCTTTTCCTTCCTTTTGGCATGGCACAGATTGTTGAAATGTGGACCAAAATGCTTGAATACTTTTGTAGATACTCACTAAACACTACGGCGTATTCAGGAAATAAACGGATCATTGAAAGTCTTCTTAAAACCTGATGCTGATTATTTCAGAGTTAAAATCAACCATCAGTTTTGTACAACACTGGATGGTCCGCCGTACTGAATTTCCACATCTGTCTGCAGCTTTTGTCCCATCTATTCATGTTGAAAGCTGCTCGATTTTCCCCATCGTTGCCAATTTTCCACCGCTCGCGCTGCCAGATTGTCACGTTCGGGCGCTGTGGAAGCTTCCAGTCCTTTTTGTATTATGTTGACTCAGCTGTTCAAGCCATCGTGTTCAAATTGCAGCAGTTTGCTCAGTCAAACCGTCATGAAGTAATGAAGGGAAACATGTTAGGCAGCGGTTCTTAACCTTGTTACAGGTACCGAACCCAACCAGTCCATATTCAAATTCACCGAACCCATCATTAGTGGAAAAACAAAAATATGACTTTTTACAAACTCGAGATATTAAAAAAACGCATTTATTAAAAACAGAAAAAGGTCAATAAAATTTCAAGACATAAGTATCGGGTTGTTTTTTTTAATTTTACACGTTGACTACTGAGCGAACTAAATTTCCCGCAGCACTGATTGGACAAGCAATGTCATGTGATCATCTGCAGCCAGCGATGTTCAAGCGGGCGCGTCATAACTAATTAACATGTTGAATCGCGTGTGTCTTAACGTTCATGGCAGCCGCTCCGTCGAACCCCTGAGACCGATTCACCGAACCCCTGGGGTTCCGTCGAACCCAAGTTAAGAACCACTGATGTAAGGTGACTAATAATTTAGCACGATGCTAAATAAATACAGATAAAGAGCTAACTTGGCCTGCTTGGGAATTTTTTATTTCTTCCTCCCTTGTTTTTGTCACTAAACTACGTTGGGCCTTGACAAATGGCGCCCTCTGCTGGTCGCTGCCACAGAGTCGAAGAAATGGGCCCATGACACGTTTGCCTGCGTACTATGTTGACCAAAAACACTTGAGGTTTTTATTTCCATATGATCTGTACTTAAAAAAAAAAAAAAAAAATCCAGACTTTTTCCATGTACGCCAAAGGCATTTTCCTCTCAAATATTGCTCCCCCAAATTTGTGAAAACATTTCTTCTTTGAGTTATCAATTAGACATTCATAATAAAGACCCAATGAGAAGAGGAGACACCGGGTTCTGGTACCAAAACTCTTGAGGGGGGGGAGAATGAGGAGAAGCGTTAGGTTTCAGTTCTCTTCAGAGAAGAGAGCGCGACCTTGAACTGACCCCCTTTGCCTTATCTACGCAGGTGATCTGTGTGAGGTGAATGTTTGCTCGAACGGTGGAACCTGCGTGACGAGCGGAGGAGCTCCGTTCATTTGCATCTGCCCCGACGGCTTCACCGGAGAAACGTGCAACGAGATCGAGACTGGTGAGCCCTCAGTCTTGATGTCCTATGAAGCGGTGTTTGAACATATTTGAGTGTGAGGTTCCTTTTGGTTGAGCTCCCCCCCCCTTTTGGCTTCTCTTCTGCCAGGTCCTTGTAAGCCCAACCCGTGCAAGAACGACGGCATATGCGCGGCGACGGGCCACTCCCGCCGCGGCGACGTCTTCAGCGAATACGTCTGCAAGTGTCAGCCGGGATTTGAGGGCGTCCACTGTCAAAATGGTGGGTTTGCGTGCCCCCGTTCGACGATTTTTGTAGCATCGTTTGGCGTTCCCCGTTCCGATGGAAATCATTTCATGAGTGACAATGGACGCAGGTGGCAGCTTTGAATGTCTCGCAGACACACTCGGCGATAGCGGCTGTTTGCTTGCGCAACACCCTGCCGAGTTACGGTGAAGGAACGCGTGGAGCCTAATGGGGGAACCGGTTGCGTCTGATCATGTTTGCCCCTTTTGATCCTTTTTTTTTAGGTGTCGACCGGGCAGATTTGAGCTCAAGAACAGGTAACGGCAGCAATCAACCTGATGCGAAGCGTGTAAAATGTGTGTGTTGCCTGAGCTCGTGAGTTTTTTTTCGCCTCTCGAGCGACTCTCTGCTTGCGCATGCTGCATCTCTCCTTGCTTCCAGTAGAAGAGAAGCCTCCTTCGCACGGCGATCCGAAAACAAATCGCCATATTCGAGCTCTCCTTTTTTTTTTTATTGTATTTTTTTTTTAAGGTTTTTTTTTTTTGGGGGCGCAAATTTGTCATCGTTTTGTCCCAGCGGCACTTGGACATAGTGACACGGCATCGCATAAGTAGATGGCAAATCTTAGCCATGAACAGAAATGCCACGAATGCGTTCCTCGCGTGGCTCTTTCTGGCGAGTGCCACCAAGACGGCAGTTACAGCAAATTTGTTCAGCTCCGAAAGCTGCAGTAATATTGCTCAAATGAAATGCCTGCGAGTTCCGTTGTTGCCGCACCGTTTGTGTTCGCGGCTGAAAGGGGTTCCAACGCGGCGACACGGATGCGTGTTTTTGATTATTCATCTGCGCCATTGTGTTTCGTTAAATATGCACGAAATTTCTTTGATGCTTAGTCTTACTGTCAACCTCACCTGATAGTGCCATTTGGGGAAAACTTAGTTTGTAAAACTGTTCGCCATCTGCCAAGCTGCTGTTTTATTGTCAAGTTGGTTACCGGCATTTAGCACACGAGAGAAAAAAAAAATTCAAAGAAAAGCTTCTTTTTTTTCCCCTCGCCCCAATGAAATTTTACAAAAAATACGCTAACCCTAGAAATTGTTCATGTGCTAAAAAAAAAGTGCGCTTGCGCCAAGGGTTTTATCTAAATCTAGTAGGTTTATTTATTTATTTTCTTTTCTTTATATAGCTCAGCAAACTGGCATTACAACAGCAGTCTAACATCTACGTAAACAGAGATAGTAGCTCGGCGTGACGCCACAGTGGTGTTGTCTGGCACCTTGCTAGCGTTTTCTTGCTAGTGGAAGGAAGGGGTGGGGGGGGGGTGTCTTCCTTTCAGCTCCACATTGTGTTGTGACGGTTTAAGTGCCACCTAATTAGTTGGCAGCCACCTCCTGCTTTGTATGCCTCACAAGGCCGCGTGTAGTGGCGGGGAAGAGTCTATTTACGCTATGACGACTCGCAGCAGCTTGTTTGATTAACACAAAGGCGCAATACTGATGTGGTTTAATGTCCTTTCGTTTCGAGTTGTGGGGGCGGGGGCGCCTGAAAAGAGAGAAAATGGGCCATATTTTGGGATAGAATGGATACACACACACACACAAAAAAAAAAAGAGTGCTATTAATATCTTGGGCGACTTGGACTCCTAGCGAAGGACATCAGTGGCTCTTCTGTTGCCAGGCGAAAGAAATTCCGCGCGGAGGCGGGAACGGCAAATGAAGTCTGCCCCCTCGACAACGTCGCACTCGCGTTCATGGCAGCATGTCTGGTAAATGTAAAAAAAAAAAAAAAAAGCCTTCATGGCACTCACGACTAAGGAGTTTTAAATGGTTCCAATTTATTGACCGCCGCCTTGAGATGAAATCATGCCTTCGCTTTTCAGTTGTATGAAGCATGCCGCTTTTTTTTTATTTTTTATTTTTTTTAAAGGAAACACGCCGTTTGACTCTTCTGACAAAGATCATTCTTCCAGCCGTCATATTTTACATACCAAGTGGTTTTTAAAAAGTACACTTTAGCCCATGGCGGTTTTTATTGCCGTGATGAGCACGTTTTTCATATCACATCTGGAAACCTTTTTTAAGCTTCAATTCAATGACCGTGGTTTGGTTTGATCTTTTTTCTTCCCCCCCCCCCCCCCCCCCCCCCTCCACATTGCCTCGAGCTCCCGCCACCCCCTCTTGGTTGCTTTACCATAGCAACAGTGGCCATTTTGATTGGAGATGTATAATTTTTCTGTTTGTAGGAGGAAGAACCAGAGCGTGGGTGCTTCTATACGATTGTTACAGCTTGAACTGTGCATTCTCCGCAGTGAGGGGTGGGGGGGCAGTGTAGCAATCAATAAATAGGGCCACAGTTGCAAACTTTAAATCACGCATTTGTTTCACGCTTAGCCTTTTTTTTTTAAAATTTGGTAATGGATTGTACGTGACCAAACCCAGAAAATGGGCAAACTGAGATTTTTGCTAGCGGAGCTTGAGGGCACTGCAACGTCAATTTCAGTCAACAGGGCAAAATGGCAGCTCCCCTGAGGTCGATGAAAGCGGGTGGATTTTTCGGCTGAATTCAGATTCCACAAATTAATCGCAATCCCGATTTTAGACTGATGGGGGCGCTCAAAACTAACGCAAAGGAAACTTGACTTCACGTCAATTCATAGACCATAACCCCCCCCCCCCCCCCCCCCCCCCCCCCGCCTCTCTGTTTGCAGCCAAAGTGGATTCAATTCAAAATTCGAATTAGCTTCCCACAACATGCCCTGTTTCAGTTTCTCCGGAAATTGTGTGGACAGCCCAAAAAAATCGTAAAATGACCAGCATCACAACCTGACCAGTTTTATGAAGTGTTAAGCGTATTCCAATTTTAGGTATTGTTTAGATACACTATGTATGTATATATATATATATATATATATATCTTAAATGTAAACTGTCGTTTATTGAATTCAAACTGCAGGCCTGGTTGTAAGCGCCGTCCAAAATGGCCGCTTCCCCGCTGAATGACGTGGTCGTCAAGATATCGACGTTTGTCTAGGCGCAAGAAATGCAGCGTTACGCATGATGGAGAATGTGTGGCTAAATAAGATGTACTATTATTATTATTATCATCCCAAGCTTGAGGTTGTTGAGATACATATTTGTTTTTAAAGCCCCTTTCGTCACTCTGTGGCCGCTCACTGGGGGAGGCATTCGGATAAGTTCGAGTTTGTTTATGCGTTGGCGCCATCCAGTGGTCTCCAAGGGGGGTTGCAGGCGTGCGCTCTCCTGTCCGCGTTTGACTCCTTTCCAATGAAAACGCGGTGCTGCGCCTGCACTCGATGCTTGTTTTTGTGTGCTGGATTTGAATCACAAAACCACACAAATCCCCCCCTAGAGCCATTTGCCACTTTTCCCACTGAGTCGTAAACGGCAGTGTTTGACTCACCTGTCCTGTTTTTAAATCGAAAAGTCACCCCTGCTTTTTTTTTTTTTTTTTTTTCTCTGACACCTGCAGTCTAGTCAGCATGGCATCTACTAACCTCCTCCTTCTAACGTGTCTCATCAGCCGACGGCGTCCAATGCTTTTCCGTTCTGATACTGATCCGATTTTTTTTTTTTTGTCACGGTTTCCGCAGACGTCAACGACTGCGCCCGACAGCCATGCCAGAACGGAGGCAGCTGCCGGGACCTGGAGGGGGATTTCAAATGCCACTGTCCTTCCCCTTACGTGGGCAAACACTGTCAGCTGCGTAAGTGTGCGCGTGCGATTCCGAGGGACACGTCAAGATTCAAAGGCCAACTCGGCTTCTTCCAACAAAAGTGCTTGGATTTGATTGACACTCTCAGAATGGGCTCAACTCGTATACGGCAGACAAGAATGTTAAAAATAGTCATTAAAAAAAAACAAAAAAAAACAACGGAATACTTTTATGATGCAGATTGACTCACTTCAACCTGTGCCACAGGCTGCATTTCTCTGCTGGGCATGGAGGGCGGCGGCGTGGCCGAGTCCCAGATCTCCGCCTCATCCGTCCGCTACACCTTCCTGGGCCTGCAGCGCTGGGGCCCCGAGCTGGCGCGCCTCAATATGAAAGGCCTGGTCAACGCCTGGAGCCCCGCCCCCCACGACAGGAATCCGTGGCTGCAGGTCAGACCGCCGCCGCCGCCGCCGCCGCCGCCGCCTCCTCTGAATGTGGTTTTAGAAATAGTCAAGCGTCTCAACACATTCGTGGCGAGATCTCAATTTCAGTCAATGGAATCAACACGGCAAAGCGTTTCGTGATTTTTATTTGTTCAAGTTGAATGACGAGACCTTTCAGATCACAAAACCGTCGATTCACAATCTCAAGAAATGGCAGTATTACATCAAAGTACGAATTTTAAGCGTAGAAATAACGTCAACCTCGAAGCAAAATCCCAACTGCAGTGGTTTGCAAAATGGAGAACGGCGGCCATTTGCGCTTTGAATTCTTTGGCACATTTGCCGACCAAAACCCGCCCGTTGCCATTTCAGGTGAATCTGCAGAGGAAGATGCGGCTCACCGGCATCGTGACGCAGGGCGCCAGCCGCGTCGGCACGGCAGAGTTCGTCAAGGCCTTCAAAGTGGCCTCCAGCCTGGACGGCAAAACGTACACCGTGTACAGGACCGAGGACCAGAGCAAGGACCAAGTAAGACGACGCAAGGCGGCGCCAGAGCCACGTGGCGCTTTGTTGTTAGCATGGAGACTGCCGCCGTATTGGCCCCGAATATAAGACGGCCCCGATTATAAGACGACGCCCCTCTTTTTCAAGACTCAAGTTTGAACAAAGACTTTTTGAACACCAAATTCATTTTTTTTTTATACAGAAAATAATGACAGTACATCTGAAACAAATGATTCTAACAATATATTTGAGAGAAAAAGCATCTTATTTTGCCTCATTCAAATCTTAATATCTGAACATTCAAATATGTAAACTAAAGTTGCAGTGACATTCGTAAATGAATGGCTTTTGGTTTTTGAAATGTAAACGTCATCCAAACTTCTCCTCAGCTGCCGGTGAACCTGGCCGATCTTTGACCCACTTTTCTCCAGATTGTCGCTACGTTTCTCCATTTTCTGTCATCTCTTCGATTATTTTCTTTCTTACCGCTATTTTTTATTTTTTTTATTCTTCGTGACAGGGGATCGCTTTGGCCTGGGGGCGTCAAAGTTCAGCATTCGCTTCAATGATATCTGGCGCCATCTAGCGTCACGAATGGGTATAATGTTTAGACCCCGAATATAAGACGACCCCCGCTTTTTCAGTCTTATTTCAATGCAAAAAAAAAACACCGTCTTATATTCGGGCAATACGGTATTTGCAGCGAAGTTAGGGCAGCACGTCTCACGTCTTGATTTGCAACCTGTCCCTTGAGCCCATTTTGTCCACTCTCCTTTCCCGTAGATCTTTTCTGCCAACCTCGACAACGACGGCACAAAGACCAACGTGTTTGACCCGCCGGTGGTTGCTCAGTACGTGCGCATCATCCCGGTGGTGTGTCGAAAGGCCTGCACCCTGCGCCTGGAGCTGGTGGGCTGCGAGCTCAACGGTAAACATAACCCGCAAGCAGCTTGCTCGCCTTTCCGACCTCCGAGTGACCTCTTTTATTTGCCTTCGTTCCGTGCTTACCGAGTCGGCCAGAAGATGACATCACTCGGCAATTTCCGAGTTCCTCGACCGTCCGCTTCACACCGTTAATCAAAAGCACTTGTTCGTAACGAATGCAAGCGGTTGATGGTTTACAGACTTCTTTCAGAATGTGCAGCTTCCTGCTCGCTTCTTTGAAGTGTTTTTTCGCCCCCCCCCCCCCCCCCCCCCCCCACTTTATGTGTGTTTTCGTCATTTCGAAATTGCTCACGTCCCAGCTGGACCTTTCGAGTTCAACCAAGCACGTTCTTGTTTGTCGTGTCTGCTCTGTATTTCTGGCGCTTGTTGAAGGACACGTGCTTGACGGCTTCTTTTATGCAGGGGGGGGGGAGGAAAGGCAACTAAACTTTTTGACATCTTAATTTCGTTTTTTTTTTTTTATTTCCTCCTTCGAGTGAGCCTTCCCTACCGCACTTTGAGAGACACTGTTCTCTCGCGCGTGGCTGGATTACTGCCATGCACTTGCCTTTGGAGTCAGCCAGTCCTCCATTACGCGGCTCCAGTTGCTCCAACATGCTGCTGCTTAACTGGTACTCGTAAAGAGGGAGCGCACAACTCCTACTCTGGCTTCCTTTTAAGTTTTAGACTTCCTTTTTAAGTTATTTGTTTTCAAATCTTGAAATGGCCTCGCCCCCCCCCCGCCTTGCACCTGCCCGGCGCCTCAGGTCTGCAGACCAGACAACATTAGAGGTACCGAGAATTAAGCGGAGGCTTAAAGTTGGAGACTTCACGTCGGTCCTTCTCCTTCATTCTCTGCGTCATCGTCCCCGTTTGCTGCTGCTTAACATCATTTGTGCTCTGCGTGGCTTCTCCTGTCTATCATCCTGTTTTTGTCTCTTTCTTGTCATTCCTCTCTCTCTTTCTCCGCGTGGGCCCTCAATTTCAGTGTACTCAAACGCTTTAGGTTGCTCGGAGCCCATGGGCATGAAGTCCCGGCTGGTGTCGGACCAGCAGATCACGGCCTCCAGCGCTTTCCGCACGTGGGGCATGGAGGCGTTCACCTGGTACCCTCACTACGCCCGGCTGGACAAACAGGGCAAGACCAACGCCTGGACCGCCGCCACCAACAGCCAATCGGAGTGGCTGCAGGTAGGAGGGGAGGCTCCAAAATGCTCGTCTCAGTGGTGGCAAGGACACTAAAAAAATGTGATCTTTTCAGTTCGTTTCAGTCTGTACTTGTCCCCTAGCGCACATGTTGCATTATTTTAGCGGTATCTGTACTTTTTACTGAGGAACGTCTTTCAAGTCATTTTGCCAACCTCCTGCTGTCCATTTTGAAACTTTGGTGTGCTCAGGTGGACCTGCAATCTCCCAAAAAGCTCACCGGAATCATCACACAGGGAGCCAAGGATTTCGGCGCCGTCCAGTTTGTCTCGGCCTTCAAACTGGCTCACAGTGATGACGGACAGTCCTGGGACACAGTGAAGGACGAGAGCGCCAAGAACGACAAGGTTGGGTCCAGAAACACCAAGTGGTCTGCTTAAGTTGACTTCGCAGGCTGTCATCTTCATTTGTTTCCACTTTTTGGGGGTGGAATTCTGTGTCACTGGTCTCGAAATGGCATCAACACCAAGTTTTTGTACAAAGTTGACAAGTTACAACTCTGCCACTAGAGGGCAGTGTATGATTAACCTGTTTGTCCACATTTACGTTCGACTACTAAGTTATGATTTCACTGGTCTAGATTGCCCCTTTTTTTTTGGTTTTTTTTTCAAAATTTTTGTCTCCCCTCCCGACTTGTTCAGATCTTCCCCGGCAACAGCGACAACAACGTCCACAAAAAGAACCTGTTTGAGCCGCCGCTCTTCGCCCGCTTCGTGCGCATCTTGCCGTGGGAGTGGCACGAGCGCATCACCCTTCGGGTGGAGCTCCTGGGCTGTGACGAGTAGCGGTGATCCGGTGATCCGGGACCTTCTGACCCTCCCTCCTCCCTCCCTTTCCCCCCAACCCTTGCCGTGCCTGCACTGCCCTGTCCTTGACACTAGAGGGCAGCAAACAACACCGTTGATACGAGAGAGAGAGAGAGAGAGAGAGAGAGAGAGAGAGAGAGAGAGGGGTCAAGCCTGGAGACCTCATGTGTCTGGTCCCTTTGAATTGTAACCACTTCAGCCCCAGCGCTGGGGGGGTCCTGCCGCAGGATCAATGTTGTGCTGCCTGCAAAAACCTCCCGAGACCCCTTGCCAGCTGGGGATGCCTCGAAACTCTCCAGCGGTGGTCTTGGAAGGTTTCCCGGGCGACTCGTTTGTTCGGGCACATCACGACTGTCTCATTTTTTTCTCTCGAGGTGGCAGAGTATGGCTGCGGTTTATCAAGCGGCAGACAGAGTAACTCACAAAGGCACCCAAGTCGCTGGCCAAAACGGAGCGGCACATACAAAAGAATTGCTTTGCAGTCTACGCGTGAGTCAAATGGTCACTTTGGTGGCCGATCTGCATCATGATCGCCAACATAACCAGGTTGCCGCGCCCCCCCCTCTTTTTCACTCATTTTATTTTTTTTATTTTTATTTTTTAAAGCACCACCCAACTACTCCGGGGAAGATTAGAACGCTGGTAGCGTGCGTATGCTAGCAAACCACTATCAAATGCTACTGACATTTCATGACGAACCACATTCACGTTTATGGCACTTTTAATATTTGTTTTTGCATGTCGGGGGGGGGGGGGGAATGGTGGACAAGAACAATGCAGGGATGAACAAAGAAAATTCAAGAGACTCCCTGTGAGCAAATCAAAGCTTTTTTTTTTTTTTTTTTTTTTCCCCTCCACTGTATATGTGACACATGCCATCTTTTCTGACACCCCCTTGCGCCCCCCCCCCCCCCCCATAAATTATGAATTATGGGCTCGTGCAATGCTCTTGTGTCGTGCTGGTTCCGATAACGATGCGTATTAATGGGGAGGTGTGAAAAATGCATGAGGGGGAAGGTCGCCAAACACTGAACAACATGGCTGACTAATGATGCTTCAATTTGACCACACATTTGTGTAAATATCGCGTTTCCCTGTAATGGTTTTTGTATGGTTGATTAAAATATGATGTCAATGTGTTTTGTTTTTTTTTTTTTTGTGGTGTGCTTTCCTGTTGCACTGGACTGCATCCGTTGAATTCCCGCGTTTGAGACTCATTCCATGTTTGGCCTTTTGTATCGTTCGAACAGACAACAATAAATGTTCAAATGTACTCCATCCAGTTGTTTCCAAAGGCTCTTTTTTTAATTTTATTTTTTTTTATTCAAATGTTGAAACTGATTGCAGCTGTTTTCCATTTAAAAAGGTGCAAGATCAAAAGGCAGGAAGCTCCGAGGGCCGTTTTGGCTGTTTCGCATTTAACCCCCCCCCCCCCACACACACACAGACCCCCCAGGGAGCGGCGTGCACGCCTAATCTTGTCTTCCCACCATCACGCCGCCCTGCCCAAGGTTCGCCTTCTTCTCAGCCTCATTAGACTGCTGGGAAGGTCATTCAAGTAAGTGTTGAAAGCTCCCATATGTAAATGTACACCCACCCATCTCCTTTTTATCCCCCCTTAAAAAAAAAAAATCTATATATAATGAGCTTATTGTCACTGTCGAGTGGAAAAAGGCAAAAAAGAAAAGGGAAGACGCCATCTTGCTTGAGTTAACCAAAGACCGCATTGTTCAAGTCTATTATACCGTTTGAGTTCAATCATATGCGTCTCCTGCGCCAACCATCAAGTTTGACTTCCTGACTAGACAAAAACAAGCTTTTAATCCTTAACAAATCTTCCCAAACGTTTTTCTGAGGGGTCTCAGAGCAATGTGTGCGTACGTGCTTGCGTGTGTTACAGTGAACGCTACGATGATCTGACTCAGCAGTTTTAACAAGAGGAATTCCAATCTGCGGTGACCTTTTTGTGGCTCACCAGCTCCTGAATTTGTAACAAAGCAGACTCCCAGAAAACTATTTTGTCTGGTTATTGGTTAAAAAAAAAAGAAAATAAAAATCCTGACTGTCAAACTCAAAAGCGGACATAATAGCGCGCGGTGCCTTCTAGAGTGAGACAAGAGGCGGAATTTTGCTTTGGTTGATGATGTAAAAAAAATTTGCAGACGAGGCGGGGACAAAGCCATCGTATCAGTTTTGTGGGGAAAAACCCCCCCCCAGAAAATTGATTGACATACCTGTCAACTTTTCGGAGCGCCAACCTGTATAACTACCAAAAAAATCCTTATAAAGAGCAAAAAAATCCTTATAACATACCAAAGCATTTTATATGTCAAAATAACGGCAGAAAAAAACCCCACGAAATTTTCAATATTTATTGTAGATCTCCATAATACAATGTCTGGTTAATGTCTAATCATCATTCTACTTAGTGGCATTACTGTGTTCAGAGTTGTATTCCTGTGTTACTTTTTTCACCAACTCCAAATGCAAAAAAAACAAACCAAAAACAAAAAAAACGGAAATGTTCAGAATCCGTATGATTCGTGCGATACGGCCATATACGTAAGATTCACCACAAAATCCGTATGAACTATGGCTAAACCGTATGAGTTGACCGGTATGGATTGATTGATGGATGGATGCATTTGGACCGGTGGGATTTCTGCTCAACGTCGACACAAAATAACGAGCACGAACGCAGACGTCCGTCAAACCAGAACTGGAAACAAAAGTTGAAATGTTCAAGGTGGAGCCGAGCAAGACTTTAATACTTGCGGAGATCATGAAGGACAGCACCAATCTGATTCTTAGAGTCTGAACGCTTTCTTTGATGACAAACTAGGTGGGGAGGGGCTGAGTATGGATCGGTTTTTTTTTTCCTCTCCCTTTAAATCAGCTTCTCGACCTCTGGACAACCTTTATTGACCCGTTACCCAGGGGCCCCTCGGGGCAGATTCGCTGTTAAGGACCCTTGAGAGTAAAACTCAATCAAACGGCTTGATTGATTGAAGGTTGGCCTGCCTTAAGAAGCCCCACCCCCTTCCCTTCCATCCGTTTCTAAGCGGTTTATCCTTACCGGGGGAGAGTGAGCCGCCGCCTATCCCAAGCCAACGACGGGCCGCATGTCGACATCCAAACGTTCAACAATCCTGACCGGAAATTGGAAGCCAGAACATGTCGACTGCGAGGCAGACATGCTAACCGGCCGCTTCGCCGTGCGTCCCGTTATCGTTTCGATTATTCTCAATGCGTCGACGCGTGTGACTCGTTTGAAGAAATGAGCGACGTAAAGGGAGTGTCTCTCGTCCGCTTCCTCCTTTAAATAGCTCTTACTTCAAAGAAATCCGTGGGAGCGAACATTCAGATTAGAGTTGACGGCATGTGAAGTGTCTGTGTGGCGGTTTCGAAATGAAAAAAAAAATCGACACTGGAATTTTCAAAGCAAGAGTTCCCCCATCCTGCAATACTTTCTTGGAGCATTTTGGCAGATTTTTGAAGAGTTTTGCCGAAAGTGGTTCCAGGAGGAAAGTTCTTCTTGGTTTTTCAGATTTTTAGTAAGCAGCATGGTTCTGTTTGTAGACATGGGCTGTTAATTAGATTCTGATGGCATGATAACCATGAGCAAAAAAATAGTGCAGTATCGCTATTTAAAGAAAACAAAACTATCCATCCATCCATTTTCCGAACCGCTTTATCCTCACTAGGGTCGCGGGGGGGTGCCGGAGCCTATCCCAGCCGTCTTCGGGCAGTTGGCGGGGGACACCCTGGATTGGTTGCCATTGCCATTGGTTGAGGAGGAAAAAAAACCACAAAAAAAACAAAACCATTATCTGATCCGCTGGAGCCTGTCCCAGCCGCCTTGAGGGCAACCTGAACTGGTTGCCAGCCAATCGCAAGAGGGGGGTTCCATTTGACGACTGTAAGCATCCACGGCAGTGAATGAGTTAATCACTTGACGGCGATATACATCCCTGATTCCCCCCCCCTCCAGCCCCCGATTTCCTGCCGCAGGAAGGTTTTTTTTTTTTTTTTTTTTTTGATGAGGAGATCATCCCGGAACAGTCCGCTGCTGTTTTACACACGGCGCCATTCCCCGAGAGAAACGGGACTATTTTGGCTCACGTCAAGCTTCATGTTATGAAGAGAATTCGAAATGGCCCCTCCCACCGATGTGCGTCTTTCTATATTTGGATCTTCTTCGAGCGGATGCAGAAGAACGAACAACAATGGGGGAAAATGATCATGATTTGGTATTACGGCTCGTTTGACTGTCATCGCGTGAAGTCAAGACCACACTCGTCCTCTTTCAACTACATGACACACACACACACACACACACACACACACACACCCATGCACACACACTTGCCTTCAGAAGTTGTGTAATGACAGTGTGTCCAGCCATCGTAACACAATAGGCGCCTGCCTGGGCTCCACACAAACACAAACACAAGCACGCAGTGGCTGGCCTTGAATTTTTGCAGGCCCGCGGCCAAATGATAGCCCTCCAACGCTCTGTGACAATGGGGCGGGGGGGTGGGGGGGCGGGCGTGGGGGGCTGCTGGTATGTGTTGCCTCGGGTGGGAAGCTTTCATGTGCGACCCTGGGAACACCGCTCGAGGTAATGGCTTAGAAATGCACATTGGCTTCAGCGAGGCACACTTCCAATGCTCAACTGTTGAGGAAAAAAAAAAAAAAAAGATCAAACGCCGGCATTCCATTGAACCTGACAAGACGCACTTGGGCGGAGTCCATCGTCTTGTCCATATTTTCGTTATTTCCCATAAGAGGAATGTGACCCCAATGCGTGTCCGTTTACTGGACTTGTAGTTTGGTTTAACATTGCGTGGATTATGATGGTTTTTTTCGGGGTTTTTTACACGACGGAATTCCTCTGGGACCTATTTTAGGTCCATTCGTTTTTTGTCCATTTGCGATGACACTAAAAATACTTGTGAATTTTTACTCATTCTTACTCCAAAGGCAATTGAGGTTCAAACTTTTTTGTCAAAAAATAAAAAATGAGCAGACCCAAAACAATTCCCTGAGGAACTACACTCAGCTGGGGGCGGGGGGGGGGGGCTGTTTTAATGGTACTGTTTACAATCCAGTATGTGATTATACCATAAAGTGGACAACAATACTGATTATAGTACATTCCATCGACAAGAAGCGAAACAAAGAAAATGCTGTGGTTCGTCCACTTTGCAGCGATAACTGCCTCCAATTTTGTGGAATTCTTTCTCCGACAATGTTTGGTCAATCGGAGAGGATTTTTGTACATTTGAGAGGTCACTGAAAGAGGCTTGCCAGTGTTTACTTTTCATTGCTACAAAGATGAGCTAGCATTCAATCACGATGGAAAATGAAAACTGGCGATCAAAATCAATTTGCTGAAAAACACCACCCAAAATTGGAACAGATTTTTTTTGTTTGAATGGATATCACTTTGCAAGGTAAGTCCATACTATTGCTATATTATAACCTGTATGGACCCAATACATTAGAACACATTCTACCTCCTACGGGAAGTAAAATGGGTCACTGTTCCTTTATAGCCTCCACACTTTGGGGAAGACTTCTGACGTTACCGGATTATAGAAAATAAATGGGTCTAAAATGGTTCCCTGGTGAGCTCCGTTCAAAATTGTCTGTGTTATTTTGGATGGGTGTTGGAATGTCAACGTGAAGAATCGTGATACAGTCTCAAATCTATACGTATAATGTACCACGTATTCAAACACACGGTCATTCTACCCTACAGAATTGAAAACGTGCATTTTTATTTCCTCCAGGGAAGACTTTGCTCAGCGTGTCTCTGTTGGAAATGCTTCTGTGGGAATCTGTCGGGACCATTTCAGTCTCCACAACGCCGTCCCCACTGGGCCATAAAAATACAAACATGTACGATGCGTATTCTATTTTTAAGAGTCAATTTTGAGGGCTTTAACACGCTAATAACTTTCATATCCATTTTTTTACGAGACGCGGGTCAAATTGGACCCGAAAGAGACTTTGTAGCACCTGTGCAAAAGCGTAGCAAAGTCAAAATGAGAGCAAACGGAATACAACAATTGGAAAAATGAAACTTGCCCCCGGTTCCCCATGCAGGTGTATGACGTTTACGGTATTATTTGGAAAAAGTAGGACGTCTTTCAGCATGCGAGTGTTAGAATGTGCAAGGGAAGCAGGACATACGAAAATTTCGGAGATGTTGTTTGAGTTCTGTCGCTGGCGAGGGGCTGCTTGAGGTTGGGGCTTGGTGTCAGGAGGGCGGCCAACATCTGCACTTCACTCAGCCGTGAACGTGTTTGCTCAGCAGCACATTGTCCGCGGAATCCTCCCCAGTGCCGCCCCGCACACTTGTTTTCCACCACTGTAACGCGACTTGACGGACGCGCTACTCGAGGTCTTGGCAAAAGTATAAGTGACCTTTTACCCCCACATGGACGCCAGTCTGCTGGACACATGCTCTGCTTCTGTTCTCTGCGCAGCTGACCGACCTTCATTCAACGGGGACGTATTGCAGGATATGGATTTTTAATTTGTGAAAAAAAGAATGTGACTTGATGCCCACCAAACCTGTTCGCAATTGGCCACGAGATAGCGGCAAAGCACTTTCCTCTATTAGATAAAGCTATGGCTTCGCCCCGCCCCTCCGCACCAAGATGACACCAAAGCAACAGACTGGAACCTCGAATCACTGCTGACTTGACTTGAGAGTTTTTGGAGATTGGCAGCTGTTTCGTTTTTTTTTTATTGCTTTGAATCATGAGCAAAGCGGCCCGGTAGTCCAGTGGTTAGCACGTCGGCTTCACAGTGCTGAGGTATCGGGTTCAAATCCAGCTAGTTTGCATGTTCTCGGGTGCTCCGGTTTCCTCCCACATTCCAAAAACATGCATGGCAGGCTGATTGTGCACTCTAAATTGTCCCTAGGTATGAGTGTGAGCGTGGATGGTTGTTCGTCTCTGTGTGCCCTGCGATTGGCTGGCAACCAATTCAGGGTGTCTACTGCCCGAAGACAGCTGGGATGGGCTCCGGCACCCCCCGCGACCCTAGTGAGGATAAAGCGGTTCGGAAAATGGATGGATGGATCATGAGCAAAAAAAAATGGAGATACTGGACATGCGCTAAATTGCAGCAAAACGCTTTGCTAGCTTAATGCTAACACCAAAGACGGACTAACAGA